>VXBA01002814.1:110548-191103 GCA_013399895.1 Serilophus lunatus | reverse complement strand
CCCTTGCTTCAGCTGCTCTCCCAGGGTTTGGGGGGGCCAGAGTGGGGACGGGACCGGGCCTGTGGGCCATGCGGCAGCTCATTGCCCCGGGCTCCCTGGGAGCACAGGGCCCTGCTCTCCCTGTACCCGCAGGGGCCAGGACGGAGCGGGGCCTGCACCAGTCCCGGTACCCCCAAGGTCGGGGCCAGGGTCGGGCAGCGGCTCAGTGCTCTCCAGGCTCCCGGCAGCGGGGGGCCAGAGCGGGGCGTCGGTTTCTAGGCCCCCCCTGCCTCCGCCGCTCCCGGGAGCACGGGGGCCCTTCCCTGCGAAGTGTGCGGCCGGGACCGTCCCTCCCCGTGCAGGCACAGTGGCTTCCCAGGGCGAGCAGCGGCCTGGGGGCACAGCCGCAGGGAAGCCCCAGCGTCCCTCTGGGGCGGTAGCTCCTCGCCCCTGGAGCATGGGCAGCGGCACCTCTCCCCGGGCCAGCCTGGCCAGGAATTTCAGCACCAAGGCTGCTAATGGACAGCAGTGGAAGGCTGGCCCTGGCACCGTGTTGGCGCTGTGGCATCTCTGAGGTGCTGCCGCCATGAAAACAAAGATGGCGCCTAACGACTGAAACTCGTGAGTTCTTCGACGAGAAAACACTGGAATTGAGGCGGGGCCCGACTGGCTGGATGGATGGGAAGCCAGCCTGGCCAGGAAGAAGGCGACGATATCCATGAGAGATAGAGAAGGCTTAAAAGTCGAGGCACAGCCCCGCCCCGGCCTTTTTTTTGGCTGCCGCTGTGAGAAGGATCACAGCCCCGGTGTCCAGCACCTGCAGTCCCCCATGGTGGGATTCCACCCATTTCTCTCAACATGAGAGCTGTTTCCAGCTTGCTAGCAAGTATCCTTCGGAAAGGGGGAGGGAGGGAATTGGTTTTTTACCTCTGTGTTTTTCAGAGAGCTTGGAGGGCCCGAAGTCCTTTGGAGAGAGGGAAAAAAAGGAGACACCCTTTCCTACTCTTCCTCCCTGTTTCTTTCAACTAGTCATCTAGCTGAAAGAACAGTTCCCTTTCTTTTTTTTTGTTTTTTTTCCCTTTTTGTGTGTTTTTTTCCTTTGTGTGCTGGGGGTCCCTCAGTGTAATTCTGGGGTCTTCAGTGGGTTACCCCTACCCCTCTAATTCAAATCTCTTGTAATAAATTGTTCACCTGCTGAAAAATTCTATTCAGTTTTCCGTCACTTTCATTGAACCTGCCCCCTGAATGCTAAAAGGTGGATTAAACCACCACAAATAGGTGTGATTTTTTTTGTTTGAACTTTATGCCAACCGTTGGTCAGATTTCACCCAGAAATTCTACAGCGCTCATCATTTAAATTATGGTATTAGTCTTCCTGAATAATACTTCTGTCTTCCACAGTTAGATAAACAGTAGAACTTTTCCCATGAAGAGCTACACAGGCAATTCCAACCTCCAAAGGTTCTGTCAACTATTTATTGTCAGGCAGGTGTATTCCCCAAGTAACTCTACCATATCATTACATTGACACATCACAATCTTGAGGTACTTAAATTAGCATTGCAGATAAGCCATTCTTCTGCTGTGAGGTTGCTGCATCTTTCAGAGGTCATCCCTAGGCCAAAAATGAAGCTTTCACCTTCAACCAAAGCCTTCACTTAAGCCAAAAGGCTGTGACAATAAACAGTAAAGTTTTTCTGACATAATCAGTTAATAAGGCCAATATACCTTAAACAATGGTTTGGTATTTAACTCTTCTTCCAAAATGTAATAGCAGTTATTTTTCCCAGTATGTTATGATGGTAGTAAAGATAGAATCATTTCACACAGCTAAAAGCATAAAGTTAAACATTGTTTTATACTAATTCCTGAAACTAAAAGTATGACCACTTTTGCACCCTTAATTTGAAATTCTCATTGTTCTGCCATATAAAGGAGTCTTAAGAATATGGTGCATGACTACATATATACTATTAGGATGGGTCTTATACTGCAAGTGAGTACTTGTTGTCTTTAAAAGAGCTAATTATTAGGCTCTATGTATACCAAAATATTTGGTTTTCCTCATAACCATTAGAGACCATGGCACTTTCAGTTCAGATGCTTCCTACCCACAGATAGTATCTTAGTTTTGGCTGGCTTTTCAGTCAAAAAACAGGAAAGGAGTGGCAAAGAGCACTGAATTTTTAATAAAACAATAATAGCTTTAATCTTCCTTACTCAGCAGTTGCAAAAGATTGAAACATCAAAGAAATAAAAGTTAAAGATGAAGAATAAATAGCGGGGGGGGGGGGGGAAGACAAGAAATATCTCTTGTCCTCTTACAGGTGTTCGGCTTTCCAGTTTCAGACCCAAATCTGCAAGTAGTCACTGATATAGATAAAAGACTGGGAGCCCAGACAATTTTGGAATTAATTTTGGAATGGAAAAGAGATTGGTTATTGGTCCAATATGTCCAATATTTTGTCTTTTTCAGAACAAAGTTGGGTAAATTTTGCATTGTACAAACTTGCTGCTGTAAATCCGGCTGCTAAAACAAGTCTCTGTGAGGGAAAGGACTGACTCGGGGAAACTATCAGAGAGTGGATAAAAGCTTTGTGAAAGAAACCTCTTTCCTCACCATGGGAAAGGTGTTTATTGTGACATGAGCTGGCATTTGGAGCTCCTGTGTGTTACACCATATTTAAGCACCTTTCCTGGTGGGATGAAAGAAAGACATTTACATGAAATTGCTAAGAAACTTGGTCCCAGGCCTAATGAAGTCAGGAAAACACTTGCTTTGATTACTGTGGATGCAAATGATTACTATGACATATGGATCAGAATTATTCTACTTATGTATGCAATCTTTTGAGTTTAAAAAGGAAACATCAATCCTGAAATTTTTAATCCTAGAGATCTTTTCTTGTGTTGGCAACAAAGTATGCAAAAAGACACATAGTTAGCTTTCAGAAGGAGAGATTTTAGAAAACCTGGTTATTGGCTATTTTAAATTTCTTCAAAGTAAATACTAACATTACAGTATTTGGAATGGCATGTATATGAGACCTTAGACTACTACACCTAAAATTACAGTATTTTATAGATCTTAGGACACTTTTGGTTGCTTGACATATTTAGAGAGTTACAGTGTTCACTTGTGTGGGTTTTTTGTTTGCTTTGTTTTAATTATATTTTTTTAATAATTTTTCATTGTTTTATGAAAAATTTCAAGTAACTTCATGACCTCTCCAAATTTCAATTGGCTGCAGTACACTATTTTACTTCTTATCCTAAACTACCATATAATGGTGTTCCATGCTCTGTCCATCAGCTGCAGAACTTGTCCTTGGCTCTGTTTACTGATAGAAGACATCAATATTCTTTACCAGATCTGTCTGCACGGTGCTAATCACATCAGGTTTCTTATTGCCAGACTGGGAAATTTATACTGGTGAAAGATCTGGTTTTATTTATCACATCTAGCATTTTATTTGGAAAGCTTTTAGGGAAAAATCATAGGAGAACCTTTTGACATACAAATAGACAGAAATATCTCCCCCCCCCCCCTTTTCAACATTTCTCTGTTTCTTTAAATTAAACTTGTCTAAGGCTTCTGAGCAGTGAAACTTTTTTTAAAGAGATTTTGCTTGCCTTGTGTTTCTCAAACTCTCTACTCCATCTCTGACTCATTCCACGTGGGAGTATTTGCAAAACTCTGGCTCACCCAGTCTTTGATTGACGTCAGCATTGTTTCCTTGCTATTTTTATCCACCTTGTCAGGGCTAGTAAGTGCAATGCAGCGTGTTGATTCTGAGTCAATTTTTCATCAATGTTATGCACCTTGAAGGCTTTAGTGATGTCTTTAAAGCTTCTTAGTTGATCTTTATGTGGAAGCTTAAATAAAAGCAGTTTGTATTAGGACTGGTAAATCTGAAAGACTTCTGTTCCTTATTCTTTGCCTCCTCAGCAGCCATAAGGTGCTTTGCAGAATTTCAGTCACTGTCTACAGGTCATTTATACTTATTTATGTATTGGTATTCTCATGATTCATCATAGAGGAGGGAGGGTGACGGGGAATTTGGGAGAAAAGAAGAGGATGAAATAATACAACTGCACCTTGCCACGGTTTTCATGTATAACCTCTGGCGAATGTCTCAGTCTTTCCACCCCTGCAGTCCATGTCTTCAGCTGGAGATTCAGCATGCATTTCTCTCTGACTTGCAGAACTCATTTAATGCCTGATGTAGAGGTGGAACAAGAGCACAGTTCAAACAAATCCTGAGGGAGAACCTGAAAAGTGGGGTTAACCTCTATTCTGTTGCTGTCATCAAAAAGGGACCTGTAAATATATAGGTTACTATTATGTTTAATTAACTCTTGAAGGCTCCAGGCACTATGGCCTAAATCCAGCTTCCACCTCTGCAAGCTTTGAAGTGCTGGAGGAAGCGTGTCCTATAGTAGCATAATCAATTTATTCTCACAAGGTGAGAGGACTTTAATGTAGGAAAGAATGATCGATGGATGTTTGCCAGCATGCTTGGCTTTGCTTCACAAATGCTCTCATTGCTGGCATTAAACCAAGACAAAGGATCCACTTATCCACCCAAATGTTTCTTACTCATGGTGGGAGGTAAAAGAAGATGGTAGAATTAGCAACAAAGATCCCATTTTCTCAGTTTCTATGCCACTATGCTATCTATTCCATTTCCTAGTGTACAGATCTCACTTAAATGTCACCATTTTTTTCTTGGGACATTGTTGCCTATTCTACCTTCAAATCTCCTTGCACTGCATTTCTTGTACAGCCTTGAAAGTAGTTGCAGGATTTTGCCCAAAGATTAGAGCTATTATCAGAGCCAGTGGGATCTGATGTATGGACTAATCTAAAACAGCTCAGCCTAAAACCACTTGGTGGAATTCCTGCTTGGTCAGCTGGTCAGTGTGCTCAGACAGCTTCAATCAGCTGCTGACTGCTACTTCAGTTCTATTCCCTGCTCATGTGTAGAGGACTTCCTATTAGACAGTTTTATGTTCTTGGCATGAGAACCAAATGCTGGAGCAAATCTCTTCCAACTGATCGTACTACACTTAACAATTTCCGCACCTTGATTACTGAGGAAATTATTAGAAGAAGAAAGTGTGTAGATCTTTCATCATGCCTGCCTTAACTTAGGGGAGGTCAAGAATGGTAAGGGGGGAGAGATTTGAGCAATCATTTAGCTTTCTTAAAAGCTCTTATTCCACTGTTTTCTCTCTCTTGCTTCTTGTCTACTACTTAATTACTTCCATATCAAGTTTTTTAACCCAGCATCTCACCTCCCACAGGCTTTTAAAATTTTGTACGAGTCTGCATCTGAAAGCTGCAGTTGTGAGACTCTGTTTTGTCTTCTCACAAACATGCTGTATGTCATTTTCAATAACAGATGCGGTACAGCTGTGATTTTCATCCACGCTTGATGTACTCTACTCTTGTCCCCTTGATGTCAATTAAACTGCACAGTATGCTCAGGTTCACTGAAAACATGAGTGTTTTCTAAAACTGGTCCCTAACATGCTTGTTTGTAAAGTAAAATAATTGAAACTACAATACCTGGAAAGGGTTTAGGTAATTTTAGGTACTTATTATTGTGACTTGGGCATTTGTATTGTATGAGGTAAGAATCAGGTTAAAAAATACTTTTTGATGTAGAGTGAAGGAAGCACTCAACAAAAGCAGTGAAAATGTCTTACTCCTACTGGCAATACAATATGATGTTTCTGCTGTTTGGAGCAGATTTCTGAAGCAGAGAAATATAGTTTCAGTTACTATATTTTAATTCATATAGAAGAATGAATTAGTTCGTAAAATCTATGGACAGTAAGAGTTCCTGTTACCGTGGAAATTACAATGACTTTTAAACTGCATGTAATGGGAAGAAAATCTCTTTGACAAGGACTCAGAGAGTGTCTTATACAGGAATTTAGACATCGTAGTGGTGAAAGCAGCAGTTAAAATCAGTGCTTATTCCTAACAGAGTTAATATGTCAGATAGTGGCATTTATCGGGCCAAATAAATAGGGTTATTTTGATATTTTAAAATAGATTTCTCTTCAGCTTCCAATGCCTTTGACTTCAACTTCATGAAGGCAAAGGCTATGTTTCCTGACAGCTCTTTGAGGTATCAGAGCCTAATGTCATATGTGCAATATTCAATTTTGGCAACACCAGGATATCCAATATTTGGAGGTTAAAATAATCTTCATACATGCAAATCAAGTAGCTTAATTGTAGCAACTGTATTTGTAGCTGATGATACCTACACTCCTTTAGGCTAAGCCTGACAAGTCATTTCTTTAGGCTAAGACTGACAAATTAAGCCTTTAGGCCATGTTTTTCAAAAGCTTAGAGATTTATATGCATACTTCCCTCTAAAAGAAAAAAACAAATAGCGAACCCAGATCCTATAATCACCTTCAAAGATATATTCCCAAATTCACTCAATCATTTCCTTATTCTACCAATGGAGAGAATGCATGGATACATTTTGGAAACAATTCCTCTAAAAAATTTAGCATTTTAACTCAGCAGAGTGCTTAGATGAATGAACCAGGCTGGACAGCAAAAGAGGCAGAAGTTGTTCTCTGATATTAAAGTGAGGAAAAAGACTGATCCTGAGAAAGAAGAAATGACAGTATAAGCTGATGGACTTCTTTCCAACTCCCACATACAAACTAAGTATGACGATCTGCCTCACGGCCCTAGAGGACTTCCAGTAGTTTTAAGGATAATGTATCTTCTGTTTTTCTCCACAGCAAAGTTTTCCAACAGCATAGATAATGCTCAATAAGTGAGGGGGTTTTTTTCCTGATTAATGGCTATTGCAATACTCCATTTTATTTCATATTTTCTATGCCATGTAATTTAGGCCTTGTACACAGCCTTAATACATGCAATAATTATAATTCTCCTTGACTGCATCATATTTAAAGGTGTAAGCTTCTCAGTTTATCTCCTTGAGGCAGATTACCCAGGAGACAACCCGCACATTACAGATGGAGCTACTCTGATCCCATTAACTGAACAGTGAGAAGAGCTTTTGAATCATAGACTCCAGAGCCTAGTGAAACCCTGATCTCATTAAAAGCAAAGCTGGCAAGACTGTACCATTGGGGTGCCACTTTGGGTGTGCATTTGAACTTAGGACTGCATCCAAGGGGCAAGTATTGAACGGAGACAGGATTGAGACATTGGGATGATGTCCCTTACACCACATCCACCTGTGCCTGTGAACTTCCGATCCTTTCTACTACACACCTCTCAGCAATTTGTGAAGGTGCCAGAGGGCTCAAACCACCAAAGTGAGGCACAGAAGGAAAATAAAAGAGCAGACAACTTAAAACCAAGTGGATTAATTAAATAATCTATATATTTACCAGTGATAATTCTACAGTAAAAAGCCTCCAGGGTTAGACATTTTATAGGGATTTTAATTCCTTAATTTGGAAGGTTTGGAGCCCTGAGGATTGTTATTCTTTTTGAGTTTTTAAGTGATTTTGTGGAATTGTCATGGTACAGGCTTTGTCTTCTGGGCTGTTTGCTGTCAATACAAACATCTGTCAAGGACAAACTGTAAGACACTTTTCTGTTGTATTACATCATGTAGTTCATTGATTTTTGTAGTGCTTAATGGTCTAGAGATGCACACACTGATCAGGAAACTAGGAAATCTGGACTATATTTGCTGCTTTACCAAAAAACTCTCCCTTTTCTGTAGCTAAAATAAGAGATCTGTTTAGCAAACTTTGCATTTTGTAGTGTGATCTACTGCTGTGGGGAAAAATAGTCTGTGCAAGAATTGAGTATTGAATATTAGGAAGGTCATGTATTAATTGTGTGGATGTGGGTAAATATGTTGTACCTATGCACTAGGTAACACTATCTCTGAAGATGAACAGAAAAATAAAAAACATATAGATCTCACTTGCCCAGTTTTAAATCTTTATCTTTGGGAAACATGAGCTCAAATATATTTTCCTTTTCCCTACACTCTTTCTTTTCCCATTTACATCTCCCCCCAACCCTTTGTAAATGGGCTTGTCAAAAATGAGAGTATAATATCCTATTTGACTGGTGCACTTCTCCAAGGCATGGCTTACTGGAATCGTAACATGAGAACAGATAGAGAGGCATAAAACTGTTCATTCTCCTGCAAGGAACATGAAAAAGTTCAAGACAAAAATATCAGTAAATCAGCTGTTAAAATAGAAGTGTAAGCTGTGTTCAAACTCCAGATGTGGAAAAAAATGCCATCAAAGTTAAAGACAGTGACACTGCAAGTGTATCTTGAGTCTGAGGAAGTTCAGTATTTTCCTGTTATGATATTCCTGCTAGTATCTCTGAAATATTGTTTGAGTCTTCCAGTACAACAGAGAGAAATCACAAAACCTATAAAAAACCAAACCTAAACAAAACTTACGCAGTTTTTTTTTCCCTCATCTTCTTCTTGGATAAAAATGCAGCAATCTTTCTACACCAAAAGGGAACAGGGACACAGCTTCACGTTTTGCTTTTAGGTACTTCAGGGAAGGAACAAAGCAAAGACAAACTAAATGCCTAAACTAAATGAGAGTTAAACTTACCTTCGGGAAAAAGGTAATCAGAAGCTAGAAACAATATTTGCTCTAAGCAGTGATGTGCTACAGATAAGACTGTTTTGTCCCAGGCTCCAATAAGTCCTCTGTCCTTGAGTGCTCTCACAGGAGGGGAGGAGGAGAAATCAGCCAAACAAGTAACATCTCCTACCATTTAAATCATAAATTTTTTGCATGGCCAAGGTGAGATGAAAGCACTGTTTAGAAAGCTGCAAAGATTGTATTGATGAGAATGGGATTATCTTTTTGATTTTTCTGCACTAAGTTATCATACATTCTTGCAAGAATATGTCAGATGAACCCTGAGTGGATGGGGGAAATCGCTCCTTTATGGAGCAAGATGTTCAGCTTGCTCGGAGGAGCAGAACACCCGTGTGACAGATGGGAGCGGCTGCCTCAGAGGTGATGGGAAGGCTTTCTCAAGACACTGGGGAGGTTTAGCTGCTGGATAGTGCATCATTGCAACCCAAATATAGGAATTGCAAGGACAGAGTGGGCTAGGCTGGAGTTGGAGTTAAACATTTTCCTTTCCTTTTTAGGCAGGAGTTTGAGGTAGGTTTTTGGTTGCTTGGTTGGTTTAGTTTGAGGCTGGGGGTGGAAGAGGGCGCTATTATTTATTTATTTAATCTGTTACCTATTTAGCATATGTATTTTTAAAAGCTTTTAGTTTTTACTCAGGTAAAGTTATGACTTTTTTTTTTCTATCTTCTCGAAGTATCTCATTCAAAAAATGGGCAGAGCAATCCCAGCTGCAGCTGCAGTTGTGTTTCCTTCACAGTTATGCTTTCCTGGAAACAGGTAGGTACAGTTTCCTTTAAAATGCTCCCTTTTGGCAGGTAGTAGTATTGTGTTATTTCAACAGTATTATTGTATAATGAGTCTTAGAGCTAGCAGACCCTGTGGAACATGTCAGTATACCTGCACACTGTAAAAATACCTTCTATTTTAATAAATCCAGTTCACTGCAGGGGCAAAATTTATTCTTATGGAGGAACATCTTAGAAAGGGATAAGTCATTGCTCATAGCAATGTTTTAGCCCTTATCCAGAGAGCCAATGTGTGTGGGAGAGATCTGAGGAAAAAAAAATCTCCAATTTCCCTCTACTCTGTCGCAAAATTTTATAGAAACACTACCCGTATCCACCCTTAGCTTGTCAGGAGTTCTGGGATGGGATGACTGTATCTGTATAATGGGTTATTTTCTTCATTTTTCTCAGGGAAGGACTACAGAGTTGGATGAAACCAACATATTATGCTACTCTTCCCATTTTCTGAGGCAGCATCTTAGTTTAGAGATAATCCAAGTGTCTTTCCTGAGGTCTTCAGAGGCCACACATCAGAGCTGCCATGGAGCTGACACCTTCTGTGCGTGTTAGGGTTGAGTTTTGTGGAAAGACGCTACTTCCCTTTATGCAGCAGAATGGACAAAAAGGGCCAATAATAACATGCACCCATTGTACAGCATGAAAGAGGCTTCTCTGCAAAGACTGTAGTTTGTTTTCCTTTATGTCTTCTCAGCTGCCAAATGCAGACTTCTGTCCCTTCTCTCATCACCAGCTCCCACTCAGTGTGCCTCCTTAGCATGCTTTGTGACAGTGACACACACTCCATTGAACCCTGCTGGAGTCTGAAATTCCCCAGCATGAGACAAATAAACAGCCTTTTTTATTTTTTTGATTTTTTTGTCTAATTTCCCAGACTGACATGCTGTAAAATAAAATAAGCAAGAATTTTGAAACCTACGTTGATCAACATTGGTGTGGTATGCAGAAAATATGTTGTGAAACAAATGCTTTGAATTAGGACAAATGCAATGGCTTAGGGCTGATTAATAGCTACTGCAGTAAAAGACTTCTGAGATTTTTTTTTCAATTCTGTGGGCCAGGATAGAATTTCAAACATATTAATTAGCAATAGTATGCGTGTTTGTTGCTGAACCACTAAGCAAAGGAAAGTAAGTGCTAGAACAAGCCAAAAAATGCTTTTCAATACTCTTTCACAAGGAAATCAAAGCAAGAATACCACTGTCAGCCTCTGGATTAATTGGTCTGTAGGAGAGGGTAACTTTGAAGATAGGGAGGAATGAAAGACTGATAGATTTCATTTGCTAGTCATGCACCAATATTTGATTGATGGATTGATTCAGTTTGACTGATGAAAAGATCTATGAGCCTTCTGCTACATCAAGGTACAAACATGTCCAAACAGATAAAAATGTTGATCTGCACCAAAGAATCAAACTAGAGATGTATGAATAGGATCTCTAAAACAGTTGGAAGGATCCCTCACAGTATAAATTACGTTTTCCTCTTTGAGGTGGTGAATTTTTGCACATAAATTTGAGAAATGTGGATTTTTTTAAATCAAACTGTTGATTAATAATGGGTTGGATAGCTATCCCTTTTTTACCTCCTTCTTGGACTGGGATTCCACATGATGAAGGTAGAGATATAGAAAGTTGTTGCGTCTCTACTATCAGGTCTTCACTCAAAGTTAGTTGGAGATGAGGTGTTGGCTGGCACTCAGAAAAATCCCCTGCCCTCATGAGCTGGTAACTAAATAACTGATTATCTGACAAAGAAATCTGGTGATTGCAAAGGAAAGAGTCTCCTGTCACCTCACTTATTGAGAAGGAGAAGTGCTCTGCTACCTCAGTGGCTGCAGGAGTAAGATGGGATGCCAGGTATTTAAGAGGAATCAATGCAAGTCTATATGCAAGGGAAAAGGCGAGATCGTGAAAGACTACAAAGACTCAGATCAATGCTCAAGAATGGGGGGAAAACTCAGGTAAGTGGGTGCATATACTTATCTCAGTATTCCCTCCATTTAGCTCCATTTAGTTTTTTTCCTAAAGTATAAGGCTAATGGCATAAAAGATCTTTGAGAAACTGTTGTGTTACATGCTGCACAGCACCTATGAACAGGTGAACTATAATCCAGATCCTTTATAAAGCTGGTGAAAAATGATAAGCTCAAGCAAGTGGGTTACAGTAAGGGAGCATCACTGATCCTATTTCCTCACTTTACCTTGTACATGTCAAATGACTGAAACCAAAGAGCCCAAACTGAAAGAGTACTGAAACACATTCTGGGTAAGTGAAGTAGAGGAGTCCGCTTGTCCAGCAGGATGAGACCCACCATTGTAGATTTGAATGTGTTTGCCAAGAGACAATTATTAGGCCCCTTGTTTCCCCAATGTTGACACCACCAAGGAATTTCTCCATTTGATTTCTCTCCAGTATGGAGCAGAAGCACATACTTAGATGTCCCCTGGAATTTCTTCAGTTCCAATTCAGGGCAGAAGATCCATCCCAGGGAACGAAAGATATGTCTGTGAAACTTTCTGCAGGGTAGTGTGGTGGGGAAATATCTTCTGCTCCATTCACATGGTGCTGCTTGTTCTGGGAAGCTCTCTAACTGTTCACAGCTTTAAAAATCATATCTTTTGCCTTGTCTGGTAAAAGAGAGGCCAGGAACAAAGCCATTGCCAGTTTCAAGCCAAGCATAGTTAGAGAGCCAGAAGTTACTAAAGGGGTATCCAAAAATGGCATCATTAAGGCTCCATCTCCTGGAGTCATGGGATTATGCAAAATATTCATCGTTATCATGGCTGAAAAGATCAGTTGAAAATGGCTGTAGAGCACAAGGCAGCTGATTAGTTTTCAATCGTATGGTTCAGATAAGGAGATAGGGAAGTCAGGAATGCTTTTCCTTTGCAGTAATGAGAGCTTCCTCTAGAGGACTTCCATAGCAAGCACTAGCAGCAACCCTGATAATGTCTACAGCTCTATCCTTGTGATATAATTTGGCTTCATACCAGCACTGTGTGAATGATTACACTATTTGAAGGTGCTCTAAAACCAGCAGAGATACATGTCACAAGACTGAATCGTACCATATGAAATTGTTTTAAATGCTGAGCAACTGCTGCCTCAGAATCCACCTCTTCACTTCTGGCCCCTTCTGAAAACAAAAGTCAAAACCTTTTAAACCAAAACTTTCCCCTGCAAAACCTCAGCCAGGCATCATTCAAGTCCATCTCTACCCTCCCAGAGGCCAGACTTGGCTCTAAATCCCAAGTGCTGCAGATCTATTTTGCATCTGTTAACACTGTATCTGCCAGGAAAGTGGAAGACTACTCCAGTGCTTACAAGACTGTGTTGGGGTTCCATAAGTAAGGATATCAAATTGATAATGAAATCATAAGTGGCACCCAAAGAAGCTGCAAACTTATCATAACACCAGAGGTTTCTTGTATCCTGTTTTAACTGGTATATGCCATACAGCTGTCTAATGGCTGTTGCTTCCCTAAAGCTTTCCTTTATAAGCTAATAACATACTGAATTTTTTCTTGTGAAAACTGATTTTACTAATTCTAATATTTTCTTCCATGAACATTTGGGCTGTTGCTGTAATTATTAACTAGACTGATTTTTCCAGTAACAATAGGTATTAGAGTCCTGATCAGCTCCCAGTCATATACACATCTATCCTCCACTGTTTTTGAGCTTAGGGTTTTGCTTTCTAAGCAATAAAAGCATTTTTAAAAGTTAAAATATACTTAATCCATAAAACTAATTTATGGCTGTTCAAGTAGGAGACACAAAGGTTACCAATTACTGGCATGAGTTATTTAAAAATTACTGAGGTAGGCACTTTTCCTCCTGATTTTTTGATGACTTTTCACATGAAAATGTTGGCCTACACAGTATATGAGCTTACTAAAGGTAGACTCACACAGATACAGAAATCCTTATCCAAGACTCTATAGAGAGATTTAATGTGCACTCTGATTAAACTATAATGTAGTGACATAAAGTCCATCTGTTATGTGTATGCATTACTCCAAGCACATGAATGGCTGAGAAAAGTCTTAAAAAAAAAATAATTCTGGGCCCCATATAGAAAATTCAAAACTTCTTATTGACTTGGGACAAGGAACAGGCTTTCACTGCCTTATAATGTTTCATGATTGGCACTATCAGAGTTATCAGCATAGAACAGGAACTGTTTTGTTTAATCAACAGTGCTACTTCAGTCCACTGAAGTTTCCTGTGTGTTTCTTCTTACTTCTTTAAACAGTTACTTTCCCTTGTGATACCTATTAAGTATACTGTTCGTTATGGGACAAAATTTAGTATAACACCTATGTGCACGTTTAATATCAAAGCCCATTGAAGCTCATTTACTGAATAGCAGCCTACTGAATGTTTGGATTTCTTTAATTAGACACATATCTAAAATCGGGCAGGGTTATGGCCTTATGTATCATAACAATGATAAGACAGCAATGTGTTCATTGATTATGTTTGCTTGATGGTCACTGAAATTTGTCTCAATAGTGTGATTCTACTGAGATGTTACAAGAAAAACATCATGGAGTGCACATTTAGACAAATAACTCTAAGGAAAAGAGTACTGGTGTATTGGTTTTTCTGTGGCCAGGTTTTGGTGGCAGTGGGGGGGCTGAGGGAGAGGCTTCTTCGAGAAGCTGCTGGAAGTTTCCCCCATGCCCAGACTGGGCCCGCTGCTGGCCAAGGCCAGGCCAATCAGTAGTTGGCAGAACGCCTCTGTGATAACATATTTAAGAAGGAAGAAAAAAAAAAGTAGTTGGAAATGAAGATGGCTGCCGGAGAGGAGCAGGGTGAGAGCCTGTGAGCAACAACGCAGACACCAAGGTCAGTGCAGAAGGAGGGGGAGGAGATGCTCCTGGCGCCGGAGCTGAGATCCAGCTGCAGCCCATGGGGAAGACCATGGTGAAGCAGTGACCCCCTGCAGCCCATGGAGGACCACAGGAGTGCAGAGATCCACCTGTAGCCCGGGAAGGAGCCACGCCGGAGCAGGTGGACGCTGGGGAAGGCTGTAGCCCGTGGGAGACCCAAAGTGAAGCTGGCAGGGGACTGTAGCCTGTGGGGAGAGGAGCCCACTTAGAGTAAGATTCTCCTGTTAGGATGCGTGGCTCGTGGGGCCCACGCTGGAGCAGCCTGTGCTTAAGAGACTACACCCTGTGGAATTTTCAACCATGCGGCAGCAGTCTGTGAAAGGCTGCTGCCCATGGGATGGACTCTCGCCGGAGCAGTTTGTGAGAGGAAATGTATCCTGTGAGGGATGGGATCCCATGGAATGTGGCTGGAAGGACTCCTCTTCCCAAGCAGCGGCTGAGAACAGCAACTGACCACAGCAACACCTCCCCCCCTCACCTCACCTTTTTCCCTTGACCGCTGCGGGAGAATAGGTTGGATGTAAGAAGGAGGGGGACTGGGAGGTAAAAGGTGTCTTTTAGTGTCTCACTCTTAGCTCTGATCTTGTTAGTAATAAATTTGATTATTATTCCCACGTAGAGTCTTGTTTTGCCTGTGACAGTGATTAAGAAAGAATCTGCTGTAGTTGTTATCATGAATAGCGAAACCTCTCGTTATATTCTCTCTCTCCTCTATAGCTGGGCATGGGGGAGTGAGAAGGTGGCTGTAGTGGGCCCCTGGCACTCAGCCCGGGTTAAACCACTACAACTGGAAACTCTGTGTCGCTCATGCCCTTCCATAAGTTGCTTTATTAATAGAAGCAGGACATCTAGACTGAAGACTAGTGAACAAAAGGAGACATTTTGAAGCAGGAAAATAAATGCCACCTAAGAGGTTTTCATAGACATACTCGAGAAGTATATCTGTGGCTCTAGAGAGTAGATTGAACCCTCCCTAAGCATAGTATTTTATGTCAATAATATTAAAGACTTTACCCTTGGTCTGGTATTACAAGTTTGATTTTATTCATGCAAATGCTATTGGTTTATTAGGCACACATAACTCTAAATCATAGACTAGGACAGAGGAGGAAGGGGGTAAAACATTGATACTTATTCACAGCTTTAAAGGAAACCTTCTTTAAAGGAAATCTTTAAGGCTTTTTTTTTTTTTTTCAAGGAGGTGAAGTTACCTGTTTCCCAAAAGGTTCAACAGACTAGCTGAGCTTTTTCAATTGGTTAAAATTATATTTAAGTTTTGAGGCCTTTCCTTTCCTTTCCTTTCCTTTCCTTTCCTTTCCTTTCCTTTCCTTTCCTTTCCTTTCCTTTCCTTTCCTTTCCTTTCCTTTCCTTTCCTTTCCTTNNNNCTTCCCCTTCCCTTCCCTTCCCTTCCCTTCCCTTCCCTTCCCTTCCCTTCCATTTCTTTCTTTCATCCTTTCTTTCTCTCACAGTTTTGGTTTTTTCCCTTCTAAGCAAAAGAGTCTCAAAATATTCCTGATGGACTGAAGCTTCACAAGGAGAATAATAGGCATAATAACTATCATACAGTTAGAGTGGAAAAGAGGCATGCTGGGTATATCTGTCTCCCTGTAGATACTGTTCCATTTTTATTCAAGTGGAAATTGCAAGAGTTGTGTAGATAGGTCCTCTGAAGATCTCTGAATCAAACCAGTTTTAATTAATCTTATCAATCATTTCAGAATAATCAAATTAATGAAAAAAATGTGGTTGACTCTTTGATTCCAGCAGCAGCTACATTTTATCATATGAAAAAAATGGCTTTTCCCTTTGTATTCTAAATGACTGAAATTTGAAAAATAGATTTGTTAACTTCATAAAGGGCAGTAAATGTTATTACAAAAGTGGTTGGTTAACTTGTCACTGTTCTGTTCTGAGGTTTGGAGTAACACTCACAATGGGATTATTGATATAAATAGCGTCTTTTTAGGAGGAGGAAGGCAACATGTTCCTTTGCAGCAGTTCATTTATTAAAACCTCAAGTAATCTTCACCCTTTCAGAAGATGGGATCTCCCTGAAAATAAGGGTATATTAATGAGAGGCATATAACTCATTGATCCTGGAGCTATTATATCACTCTTTAGGATATAGCTATGGATTTTTGATAGAGTCAGGTGTATGATGAAGAGCCGTGGTCGCTGTGTGGTATTCTATAAAAGCAATGGGAGTACCCAGCCCATCTGCTAACTGCAATTTAATAGCTTGGTGTCTGTCACATTGCTGGCAGAAAAAGTGACAAGCACTGCTTTATACACTGAGCAATGTGCATTCTACATTAGTTCCATTTTATTTAGATAGTAAACTCCTTGGGGCAAGGTATCTTTCTGTGCTATGTTTCTCAAATACTTTGCATGATGGGGTTCTAGTCTGGGTCTAGATGTTTTTACACTATGCATAGATGCTCAAGCCAGCAGCACCTGAGCTCCTGCTGGGGTCAGAGGCAGCCCAGCTACAGCACTATAGCCAAAAAGCATCAGGCTGTGCCATGCCAGTGCCACCACGATGCTTTAGGATCCACATTGGTGGAGCTGTGCCACATAGATGTGCTAGCTTGGATTTCTGCTAGCTCAGGACAGAATGGGGCTTAACCTCTAGTGTGCTACAGTAATGCTGCTAATACAGCCCTGAAGACACTGCTCTGTGACCTGTACTCCAAGCAAGTCTGCACAAGCAGTTCCTTCTGCCAGACACATCCAAACCATCTCAAGGTCTTCTACCTGTTTGGGACTTCATTCCACCATGTGTCTGATTCTGCTAAACTCTTAGGCATGGAAGCACCAGGGATTTCACCAGATCAGATCAGCTATCTAGTATTTTTCAACTAGATTATGATGCTTTCTTGACTGCACACTGCTTTACAGAGTGTTGTTCAAATTGGTTTCAGTAGGAATAAAGGGCTTTTAGAAGTTGTATCTATGGGAAATTGACCTTTTGGGGTTTTCTTATTCTACAAGATCTACAGTGGACATAGGAATTTATTGATGGCCTTGCAGTCCAGGGAGTGTTGGTTACCCTCTGACCTTGTGTTTCAGAGTTGACCCGCATGTTTCCAGTGGAACACTCTGGATCTCATTTCTCTGTCTCCACAGTAAGATCCTTCCATCTGAGCATTTCACAAAAAAAGCAATGTATCATGATGCCATCAATTATCACTCTGTTCTGAGCCCTTGGGCAGTAGGATTGCAGAACACTGTGTAGGGAAAGGACTTCTTCCTCTGCTTCATCCCTTACCAATCTATTCCTGCTGGACCAAGAAACTGTTCCTGGGGGACACCAGTGTATGCATCACAGTATGTACTGCATCAGTGCTTGATCCCACAGGGCTTTCAGTATACTTTCTCGTTATCTTACTTAGTTGTATGACAGTTTTCTTCCACAGAGTTAAATGTTGCAGATTATTAACATGGGAGGAGAATTTCAATGTAAAGGGATATGTGAACTGTTAAACACCAACAACTTTTACCCAGAATTTACATGGAATATCACAGGCCTGATCTTTAACAGCATTGAAGTAATCGAACATATTAATGCATAGTGCTGTAATGTCATCACCTGTTTCTCTGTTCAGAATTCTTGTCTGAGCTTTGTAACTCACCCTTGCTTTGGGAACATCTGTTAGTTTGGGCAATACAGTAGTGACAGTGAAGTGTCTCTCTTGATTCTGAGTGCTGATGCCAATACTATGATGTGCTAATACTATGGCAACACCTATTTATCTTGAGCCCTGCTCTTTCTCTGGACTTAATGTTTTGCCATCTCTGGTTCTCATCATTCACATTATCATTCTACTTATTCCCTTAGTGCTGGGAGGGGGCAAATGCTCCTCTCCCAAATGAGAAAAGGAGAAGAGAGAGTCAGGAGACAGGCACATGCTCCTTCTCTCTGCATGGCTCTTCAGTTGTGCCAATTATGAGCTACCAACAGGTTGTAGCTTAAGAGCAGGAGAGGGAAGGGGGCTATGCTAGGGAGGGAAATTCTTCATCACAAGAGACTTGGACAGAAAAGGGGGTTCAGGTACCTCTGGTAACACCTTACCATCCTTTCAAGTGATGGGTGTAAGAACTCAGTATCTAAATTGAAATATTTTTTCTTCTCTAAAGTAGTCTTATATAGCTTAGAAATGGAGAATCCCACAAATATAAAACAGAAGTAAAATAAATATTTTTACCATTTCAAATCATCCTAACTGAATGTGAAGGCTGTGTATAGAACTGTAATTCTGTCCAGAGGCTGCTTGTCAAGTCATGTTTTTATTGTAATTACCTGATTTGTTCAGCTTTAATCGTATTTACTTTTGAAGGTCAGCTGTCCTGCTCTGAAATAGTTCGTGAAGGCTGTAAAAATACACAACACCCATAGGGAAAAAAGCAAAGACCACATAAACTCTTTTAATTTTGATATCACAGCAGAAGAGGTAGTATCTTCCTTCACTTCTTAGCAGTTCATATTTCTTACCAATACTATTTAGAAGTGCTGCTTGTGACTGGTCTCCAGTGTATGCTGTCATATACACGTCCACATTCAGCAACAACCCACACCTCGGAAACCTTGTAATGTAAAGAGGTGAACCAAAGCACAAGAAAAACAGTATAATTCTCTCCGTATCACTGATGTCAAAGCAAAGACTCAAAATTTTAGTTTTTAGCCTCCAAGCTTCATTTAACACCTGTAGTGGTTTGAATCACTATATCACTTAGAGAAGTGTGCAGGAGTGACAAAAGACTGAACAGAATTCAACAGCAAGTGACAGTTTCATTGCCTAGGGCTCGACCAGAAAAAGCCTTATGGGATCCTCAGACTTTAAACAGAATACACAATACAACTCCCGACAATCTCATGCGAAAACAAAAAACAAACTGCTCCTCAAAGCCAGGTGGCTGCCTGAGAAGCAGGGGAAGGAAGGGAAGCTGCCTCTCCGATGGTACACTCCCAGCTCTTGAAATCTGCAAGACAGAAAAATGGTGAAAAGCACCCCTGCTCCAGGGACCCCCACAGGGAAAACTAGCACTTGTGGTTTGGCTGTGTTGTCTCCGAGTGCCACCACTGGAGCTCGATGGTGCCACGCTGCTGCCCGTGCTGATGGAAATGGGGGGAAGCCAGCCGCGCGGTCTGGGACCTGGGAGAGGGGAAGCCGTGATCCTCTCAGCTCAAGAGACTGCCAAGAAGAGGGGCAGGATTTCCGTGTCCATGGCTTTTATGCCCTCGAAGTCCCTCGGGAATCTGATGTCTTCTTCCCAGCCAGGCTGTCCTCTGGTTGGCTGGAGGTGCTGGGCTCCGTCTCTCCTTTGGGATCTTCACTCTGAGCAAAATGGCGGTTCCCACCAAACCCCACGCGATTGAGGTCCGGGGCATCATTAGCTGCCAGCCGCAGCATAACCGCTGACCAAGGGGATGCCTCAGAAGGGATCCCCAGCCCAGCGGGATCACAGGAGCTGCTCGCAGGCCAGGGAGCCGCCAGCACCACCGGGACCACACTGCAGGTAACGAGGACCCTGCAGGGCCAGCAGCACTGGCCGCCACTCCTCGACATTGGCCACTGCTGAGGGGAGTGGGGCGCTGCGCGGCTCCATGCGCTCCACGAGGCGCCGGGCCGGATCAGGCAGGATCAGCCACTGCCACGCCCACGCCATCAACCGCAGCCGTGCTGGGGTCCGGCGCCAGCATTCGCAGCGTGTATCTGCCTGCGAGCTGGGAGAAACAGAGTGCTGCACCAAAAAACCATTGTCCCAGCCCTGCTCCGTTGGCCAGCCACAAGCACGCAGGGTCTGGCACGTGCTGTGGCAGAACATGCAGCTCCCCCAACCCGGCACTGCGAGCATGCACGCCGGAACACCAGCTCCCCTCGGCGCATCCCTCCACCGCTGTGAACTGGGAGCTGCCACCACTGGGAAAAACAGCAAAACAGCAGAAGCAGCCCTGTGTGCCCGGCTCCACACCCACCGTGCCAAATGGCCTCTCAACTGCAGGTGCGCTGACCCCGCTTCCGTCCCCCCACCATGAAGCTGGGTGGCGGGGGAACAGGGAGGAGCTTCATCACTCCACGGACACTGCGATCTTGGTCCTTCCTTCAGGTTTCTTAAAAAAAATTAAATGGTTTTATGAATGGGGCAAACAAATCCAAACACCTTCCCAAACACCCTTCCCTCCCCTCTTCCCCCTGAAATACCTAAAAACCCCTGAGACCCCTGGAACACCACCCTCTCCCCCCTAATCCCATAACACCACCATAATCACAGAGTTGTCAGTTCTCTCTACATCAAATGAGCATGTAGGTGAACAAATCACATTCTGTTTTCCTGTTGTAGTGAGACATGTACAGAAAAATACTTAATCTCCCTGCCCCAAAATAATTTCTACAGACTGGAAGAAGACCAACAAGCCTTAACAGTGAAGTTAGAAGCAATCAAATATAAAGCATGGGTTTCCAAAGTTGTTCCAAGATTTATTTTGTTTACATTTTCATAATATCATGAAGTTACATGTCTAAAAAATATTTGAAGAACATAAGCCTGTTTCTCTGAGAAGATGAGAGGTATTTGTATTATGTCTCAACCTCTAAGTTTCACTTTTAGACCTAAACTTTGAGGCTTGAACCATTGGCATTAGGATATCCTGCAAGGCAGGTCTTTTATTATTCTACTACCACATATTATGAAAGAAAAAGAGAAGCTTCAATTTTTCTTTTAAAATAAAACATATTAAAAAAAAAAAAAAAGCTAGCTGATTATTTTCTTAGTTCAGCAGTCCTTGTTTCAGTTTATCAGCTTAGTCCTCAGTTTAATTTCTAAGCTTTGGCTATGTAATGGAAGACCACAACTTCAAGGAGGGCTCAGTAGCACCTGACTCTTGGTTTTTTTCCATATGACAGCCGTTTTGTGTGCAGCCTGCTGATTAGCTTTGCCACAGCATAAATCCAGCAGAGGAAAAATCCCTAAATAACAAAATAACACATGAACCCAGCAGTAAACTTTTAAATGTGCTTAACTATTTTTAAAGTCCTTGTGTTCCTGACAATTTTAAAGGAACATTAAAATATTCACAAGCACTAACCTTAAGTCAGTGCAGTGTACTCAAGCATAAATTCTATTATCAGTGGATCTACTGCAGTTCTGAGAAGAGGGAAAGTTGCTGAGTACTAACATTGTTGGCAGCTCGTTTTTGAATATAAGCACCTTCCCAGAGCTCAACTAAAGAAAAAGGCTTTTGTAACTCCTTTCTTACCTTCATCTTATGGATTATCCTCTCCCGTATTCCTAACTATATTGAATTACTACTTTCAAGTAAAAAAATTATAATCTTAAAAAATGTTAAATTACTATATTAAATTTACTCTTAAATTCTAAGCACAATAATTTCCCCAAGTAAATAATCTATACTTTTTTCATTTTGTAGTGGGCTGTTTTTTTCCTCCAAAGTACGTTGGTTTAGAACAAAATTTCTAGGCAGTTATGCAACTCATGTATTCAGACACTATGTTACTCAGTGGTTTGGTGGCAAAAAATGAAATAGAAAAAAAAACTTACTCATATGTTCTTCCAAAGTGGGCAATATAAGACTAATCACTCTTCTACCTACCCTAGAAACAGCTGTATTACATTTTCCTCAGTTTACCTATGACTGCACTACTCAGGTGAGTGGTCATTTCTGGAAACTTAAAAAATCGTACTGCAGTATCTCCATTTCTGAGCTTGTGTCAGCCTCTTGGATCCTCTGTTCAAAGAGATATATTTCTAGTTTCTTTTCTAGTGAGATTCGTAGAGGACTAGAATAAGGATTTGTACATTGTCAATTTACATTAGCAAAGCTGGGCAGAGGAAATGACACCACACCTACTTATGCAAAGCATATTATATATCCATAGGCGCACCTCAACAGCATTAAAGCATAATCTAAACAAAACAGAGGAAGCATGGAACAGGAAAAATTAGATCCATCACACTTCCCTAGGTCCTGATAGGAATTCCCTAGGGCATCTTAAGGTCTATCAGTGCAGTGGTTCTTGCAGCACACGCCTCCTCACCTATTGTTGGTTCAAGACAAGGCTAAGAAACCCAAAAAGAGGCAGAAACAAGGTAAACCATATAAATAAGGATATGGTGGTCCATCTCAATTGTGGTCTCCTGCTGCACATGTTCAGTTGTTGAAACACTGAACTCTCACCTTCCATTAAGTGTTTTACCTGCAAAGGACTATTTACAAAAAAAAGAAGACCAAGCCTGGACTATTCTATTAACTGGAATATCAAGAAGCTGCATATAGAATTCTTTTGCTTAGTGACATTTTAACATTAGCTCAAGGTATACAGGAAGATGGTACCACTAGTTGATTCCATAATAAGGCAAGCTAATCTCTAGGAATAGATTTTTTTCATCACTATAAGACAGTAATGTTGGAACTATACTTCTAAACAACAGCAACAAAAAGTCTTCTAATTAGAACTGATGTAATTATATATTCAGTAAAATCTCCTTCCTAAATTTGATGTGCATTCAGTATTAATGCAAATAGTGACAGAGCTGCCAACACTCTACTTTATGACACATATAATTTCACTCCAAAATATGACCTGGTCCTATACTTTTATATGTGAAAAAGGAGCAGCTTCCTTCTTGTCAACTGCTCCACAGTTCACTAGTCTTCACCTCCAACTGTTTTTTTTAGAAAGGATATGCTGTAATGATATGTTCATATATAGGATTATGGGGTTAAATTAGGCAAGCTCTTAAAAAATAATAATTCTATTGTACACAGTTCCACACCTATTATCTTCCTTTCAAACTGTAACCTTATATTTGCTTTCACATTTAGAACTCTTACTCTTTGTTATATTGTATGGTTAACAATTTCAAACTGTACCATGTCTTCTCCCTCATTTAGAAAGCTTTTGTCCACTGCTTCAAAACTATCTGCATGTAGAGACAGGCAGCCATGGTCTGTAGTCTATAATAGCAATAGCACACTAGATTACATCACCAAATCAGCTGCATGCTACAAACACATCTGAAATTTTCCTTGATTTGTTACTGTTAGGAAGCTAAGTAATCTTATGAGTATAAGGAAAGTTTTCTCTGTTATCATAGGATGTACTTACGTTAAGAAAAAATGTCTCACATGGAGAACTTGACACCTTAAATATATATAAATATAAATATATAAATATATATATATAAAAGATTAAGAGTGTTAAAAAAGTGAGATCAGAGATAAAAATGGCAACATTAAACTAGGCCAAATGGGAAAAAAAAAGAAAGAGATAATTAAGTACATAATCATACTACTAATCCCTTTACAAGGCAGAATTTCACCAAACCCTGACTTTTGTAGGTCCAGCTTTTCTGCCAGAAACTTCCCTGAGTTTGAAGACAGTACTTGGCATTTGTATGGCACATTGGATGGGGAGAGGTGATGCGTTTCTTAAAAGTAAGGGGTAACAAGTGGCTAATGATGCAGTTATTTCTTCTTTCAGTTTATGCTTTTAAGAGGCTCTTAACAATCATTACAGTTTGTGTTTTTAAAAAAGGTGTAAGCTAACTTGTCCTAGGTTGAAGTATATTCTATTACCATCTCCGTTAGCTGTTGAAACAGCTGGTGAAGCAGTGTTCCTTGCCATTTCCCTCTGTATTATCTTCTGTTAATGGGCCATCAATGCCTCACCCCATGACTCAGAGATAGCTCCTTCCTGGACTATCTGCTGTTAATGGGCCCATCAGGCCTTATCACATGACTCACCATCCCATTGTGAAATGCTTCACCCAGAGGGAGGAGCCAACTATTCCATCCTGGATATAAGCTGAGACTCTGAACACCACAGGAGCGCTTACCTACTGGACTCCCAGAGGACAAGAGCTACCATTGGACTTTCTCACCCTTTTCTTTCTACAGGATCACCGCTTCAACGGAACTGCTTTGTTTGGACTGCTACCACCACAGAGTGTCAGGGTGTATTCTGACTTTGTCAGTGTTCTTGTGCTACTGCATTTATTTATTTCTTTTAATTTTTTTTTTCTATTAAATTATAATTCTGACTTGTGATCTCCCACTGGTTTGATTTCAAACTAGTACATAACTGCATTGTATAAAATAAGAATGGAACCAAATCAAAACAAAAATTCATAGGAAGTTTACAAGAGTTCAGATTCTGGGGGCCTTAAGTCACAAATTTATTGAGCGCAAACTCATACAGGTAACTAGAAATATGAGCCTCATTTCTTAAGCAGCCTCAGCCCTTGCAATCCATATGCATTGCTCTGTATCAAGATCAATTATTTTTTTTTAATTAAAATACCTCTTCAAAAAAGACATAAGATCCTGATTTGAAGATTGTCCCCAAATAGCACTTTGTGATGGCAACTTATCTCTCCCCACTAGTATGATTAAAGATATGTACCTCCATTGCTATCTGAATGCAACTAGTTTAAGCCTTTGGCCGTGGTTATGCTTTTTTTTCTCTTTTAATGAAATAGTCTTTAGTACCAAATATTTCTCCACCACTTTTGATCAAATCATATCCGGTCATTCTAATTAGCTAAGGAGACGGTTCTCACTAAATTCCTCACTTTGCTCTCAGTTAATTTTTTAAATTTCTTTCTGCACTTTTTCAACTGTTTCAGGATACTTTTTTAATTATTTTGTTTTAATAAAAAATTAAAGTCTCATGAACTCTAGATGTATCTACGCCTATATACCAAGACCATTTTTAAAGGTTAGATCACTTTCCCATTCCCATTCACAGTTCCTCTCACTTAACACAGGAGTTCTTCAGCCTTTCATATGTTCTGAAAGTTTACTGAGAGTAGATTTTCTCACATGCTCTATTTCATTTGTATTGTCTATTTTTCTTAACAGATACAACTAATTAGCTGAATTCAAAACAGTTCATTTGAACAAGCTTAGCTACAACTGATCCAGGTCAGTTTGTGTGCCTGTCTCCAAAAGGTTTTGGTCACCTGGAACCTTCCTCAGCTGCAATTCATTATTTCCCAGTTACTGATTCCCAGCACAGAAAATGCTGAACAATACTGGCCCAGCATTGACCTTTATTGTAACATCCCAACATTAGGGACACAACTCTCCAATAGCAACTCAGATGGGCTGAGTCCAATAGCACGAGGTTTAATAAATCCAAATGCTGGGTTTTACATTTTGGCCACAATAACCCCATGCAGAATTATAGGCTGGAGACGGTGTGGCTGGAGAATGGCCAGGTGGAGAGGGACTTGACTATGTTGGTTGATAGGAAACTGAATATGAGCCAGCAGTGTGCTCAGGTGGCCAAGAAGGCCAATGGCATCCTGTCCTTCATCAAGAATAGTGTTGCCAGTAGGACTAGGGAAGTTATTCTCCCTTTGTACTTGGCACTGGTTAGGCCACAGCTTGAGTATCGTGTCCAGTTCTGGGCCCCTCAGTTTAAGAAGGATGTTGAGTTGCTAGAGCATGTCCAGAGAAGGGCAACGAGGATGGTGAAGGGGCTGGGGCACAAGCCCTATGAGGAGCAGCTGAGGGAGCTGGGGTTGTTCAGCCTGGAGAAGAGGAGGCTCAGGGGTGGCCTTATTGCTGTCTATAACTACCTGAAAGGAGGTTGGAGTCAAGCGGGGGTTGGTCTCTTCTCTCAGGCTCCCAGTGACAGGATGAGAGGACGTTCTTGTACTGCATCAGGGGAGGTTTAGGTTGGATATTAGGAGAAACTTTTTCACAGAGAGAGTGATTTCCCATTGGAATGGGCTTCCCAGGGAGGTGGAGTCACTGTCCCTGGATGTGTTTAAGGATAGGTTGGACGATGAACTTAGTGACATAGTTTAGATGGTTTAGATGGTCTAGATGGTTTAGATGGTCTAGATGGTTTAGATGATGGATTGGTGTTGGATAGGTTGTTAAGTTAGATAAAATTTGGACTTGGGGATCTCTACGGTCTTTTCCAACCTTGCTAATTCTGTGTGTCATTCTGTGTGTGTGTAATAAGCCATTGACTACTGAAGACTGATTTTGAGAGCTCTGTCATGTTGTTGGCTACAATGTGGCCAAGTTTCAATTTAGAATAATATCTTTATTAGTGTTATGTAGCATTGTCTTAGTAATCAGAATATTGTGCACCACTGATTCAAAGGTCTTAGAAAAGTCCACTACATTTACAGAATATCCTGTCACTCAAGCCTCAAAAGAGAATGGTGAAATAATAATTTCTTCCTCTAAGTTTAAAAGATGCTTATTTTCTAGAAGTAGTTTCTTCTCTTCCATTGGCAATGAAGAAAGCTGGTAATACACCTCACCATCAAACAGCAGGATAACATTATCCTCATTTCTAAATGCAGGGACAGAAATATTGATTGAACATTTCTGTCTTTTTTACCTCCTGAATAATATTGCCACTTCCCCTTTACTGTGTTTTGTTGCCATCTTGATAGAAGAAACCTTCCAAACATTTTAGATCATCCTGTATCTATTTTTCCTTTATCCTAACATACGTTTGCCTATTATGACAAATATAGTTTAGTACAGTTTTTCCTCCTTTTCTTGCCTAAAACTAGGATTTCTGGCCACAAGGTCTTTTTTTCAGGGAATTCCAAATTCACATCTTTCTGTCTTGTTTTTCTTTAGGATTTTACCAACTTTTTTTCTTTAAATCACTGTGTTGTGTGCATATATACATCATTATCATCAATCATTGTCAATGTGAGAGTTAGTGGCTTGATAAACCAAATCTCTTTGTGTTGCCTCACACACAACCTTATTACCCGATTGACTGAATATTGGAAAAATTGGCATGACAAGAGACCCTAAAATATGGAGGATGTAGTTAAAATTACAGTCCCACAGAAGACAGCCATTGAGGATACATGAAAAGAAAAAGGGTTTATGTCCATGAATTGGGCAAGGGACACAGAGGAATTAACAGAACTGAGGGCCATTGGTTTTTGCTTGCCGCTGTGAAGAGGAAACTTTGATGGTCTTTTCCAGATCCTGCTCTTACCTTTGTTAATGGCTATTCTCCAAGAAATTTCCTTCAGGAAAGTGATTTTTTTTTTCATTATTTGCTTTCAAGCTGAGCCTTCAGTTTACAATGAGTCTTGTTTCATAATGAATTTCCCAGGTCTGACTTTGTCATGTCTTTTTCTGAAAATTCTATTGATGTAAATTACCTTGAATAATACTGTAAACATAAATACTGTCTTCCATTTATTGAAGCTTTCATTCCTGCTAGAACCCTTAGTGTGGTTCAGTTCTTGTAAGAGATACAGTCCCTGCCCCAAGCTTGTAATGCCTATGTGATTGTGGCAACCAGTACTTTTCCTTAAATTATTCATTAAAAAACTTAATGTTTCATTTGAATTTACTTTCTAGGATCTCTTCATGGTCATCTGTGTTAGTATCCTAAAGAGATAAAGCAAGAGCAAACCTTATCTCTTTCTGGAACACAAATCACTTTTTAAATATTTTTTCATAGTAACATGTTAATTAAGCATGGAATACATGAACTAAACATGGTGGACATACCATCTTCAAGTCAAAACTTCTCCACCTAATCATATGCTTTAAAATCAGCTAAGCAAGCATATGATTTGCATTAGTCTCACATTTCTCGTGCCCCTTCTAGGTCTGACCAGTCTGTGTTTGACAGGCACCTGTAATTCCTCCTTATCTCAGCCTTTCTTTTGTGTGCAACTGATGGAACTCTTGTGCACTCCTCCTAACTGACTTCCTGAGGCATCAGAATGTGGAATGATCCTACCTAATAATCTCATTTCATCATATATAATATAACTATGCTTTAGACTGAGGCTACCCGATATTCAATGTAATCAAATCAGATTCACTGGTCTGAGACAACCACTGGTAGTTCCAGCCAGAAAGGAATTAATTTTTATGTTATAAAGAAGTCTAGTAAGTCTATAAATTTGAATTGTAGTTCAAAAGAAAACTATTTGGAAATATTTTTAATGAGCATCCTTTGATTACAATGGGACTGAGATTTTTTCTCTGACCAACTTTTTTGTTTCCATTTTGAAATGCTGAAGAATGGATAATCCATCAGTACTGTCTACACAGTTCAAGAACTATTGTCAGGATGTATAAAAAATGCCTGAAATGTGAAGGCCTGACACAATGCACATTTATGTCAATAACACTGCATTTTTCTACAGAAGTCTTGGACTTTGCATCAGATTTCATCACAAAAGAAATCATAAAATGCTTGAGAACTCCACTGCTGTTCTGTTAAATTAAATGAAATTGCTATAGATTAAAGGAAAGCCCAAATAGTTAGTATGGAAAAACAATAGGATCGTGCACTCTTAAAGAAAATGGAAAATAATAATCATATTCAGAAGAAAAATGCAATAAAGAAAACAATTCGACGTAATATTCTGTTGGCAAAAAAGATAACTCATTTTCAATTTAATATTAAAAAATTGCTCACATTAATTCTCTTCAGTTTTCCAATATACATGTATGAGCTGCAGATTGAGCTGTGCAATTCATCACAACTGTTATTTGCCAACATAATGTCTGGACTACTGACTCTGATAAGAGGAAACAACTTACTTGATACTTTACATCCGTTATATTCTCAGTTCCTTACTCCCTATGTATGTTACACTGTAATAGTGTTATTTAGTTAATTTAAAGAGAAATAATAATTAAAACCTATGTAAAACTGTTGACACTGCCTGTCAGTGTCTTTTATAAACAGCAGCAGAATTCCAAAGAGAAGGAAAAGTGTAGACTACGAGTAATGCAAATACAGTGTCTGAACATCAGTCCATGAAGTATATATGCTATTTGGTTTTCATCAGTTAATTTCACTTCTTTACTCAAGCAGTTTAGTTCTTAGCATCATGTAGATGGACTGGTCAGAAAAATGGAAATATAACTTTGAAACAGATTATACAAATGTGTCAAGAATGGTTCAGGTAGAACTCTGCCCAAACAGAAGAACGCAGACACAATTATGTCTTCATCAAACTACAGCTGCCTGTGATGTCTTTTATCTTTCATTTTTCAGGCAGGATACAGATTCCATAATCTATCTCAAGTCCTGACTCAGCTGCCTGTGTACTTCTAGATTTTGGGGAAAACTCGAATAGAACATGTTTATTAGAAGCCCAGTCGGCAGAGTGCCAAAATCCAGTTTCACTGAGACTCCTGCATGTTGTCATAATACAAATTTATATTATCTTTCAAATTAGTAATAGGTCAGTCAAGTTAAACCACTGAAAGAAAGAACTTGTCTTGTTTTGGAGTTTCACTGTGTATTTCCTCCTCCACAGTCTGGGTGCATCATAGCTGCTTTTGTTGCATGTCCTTTAGGTTAACATGATCCCGTACATTGATGGAAATTTGGCTGTGATATTGTAGATGAACAAAAGCAATTTTTTTAAAGAATTCAAAGTAGCAAAGATATTCAACGTTACAATTTTGGCATAGAATAATGTGCATTGAGATTTCAGACTTCACAGAATGCAAAGTGTAGGATGGTTCTGGGGCTGTTTTTCCACTCTAGTACAGTCTTTGTTTGGCAGAACCATGGTTTGAAATCAGCCCTCCCATATCACAGGTGATATTGTACCAAACCAGACATTGCCCTGTTGCAGCAAATACCACAAATACAATACTTAATCTGGCTACAAAACTCTAGTCAGTCAAGAAGGAAGACGTGTTCTAGACATAGGTGAAAAATGCAGTTTCATAGAGTAGCAGGCTTCTACAGACACACAGAAATTACACAGGCCCCACTTCCCCTTTTTAACTGTGCCTCACTGGATGCCAGGATGGCTGCAGCTGCCCACTGAGAAGCAGCAGCCAAATTTATGATCTGATCCATTCACCTGCTTCTCCCAGCCAGGTCCAGGTCCAGATTTTCCTTTCTTACAGACACAGTGACTGTTCCTATTCCTTACTTCTGGATCAATAAAACTAATTTTCTGCTTATTCTACTGAGGACCTCTGAGCTGACTCTGCCACCAGCTTATCTTACAATATTTCAAAACTGTTATGAATAAATAGAAGGACATACAACCCAGTTTACAGCCTGAATAGCCATTTAATTAGTTTATTCTTTTTTTAGAAATACATGCCAAAGGGACTTTTATTACCCTGTTTGTACCATATGCTGGCTGCTCATACACAAAGAAATTCACTGGAAATAGAACTCATCAGTTTTTTTAAGTACTTTCATTGTTTACATCAATTGGAAGTTAATTGGAATAAGTGGGAGTGTCCAACCTTCCCAGAGTAGCCCCAGTAAAGCATCCAGTAAGCAGGAGCTATGCTGGCACTCTTCCCCAAAAGGTTGCCATTACAAGAGAACAGTTCACTCTTCTAATTCTCTTTGTTTTTAATTAGATTCTTTTCTGAGGTCATCCTAGGCAGCCAACACTATGTGAAAGAAGAATGAGAAGCTCAAAATCATCATAATAATACTAAAATAGGCCAATTTTCACATTATGTAACTAAGTGGGAAAGGAAATAAAGATAACATTGGATGAAATTAATGTAGTTTCAGCCCTCTGCAGTCAGAGTAATTTTGCTTCCCTCATCCTGAGTATGATCTAAAAAAGAGAGTGTTTGGGGTTTTTTTCAATGGATCCAGCTGCAAGCAATTGTGAAGAAACTAAGGAGAATAAGCAATGATGGTCTAAGAAAGAAGTAAATGTTGTTTGTTTATTTCTTTCTGTGAGGAAATGAAATAAATGTTTCAGAATTAAGAAAGTCAGACTCCACAAACACAGCATGTGATAGGTCACCATAACCCAAAGGACCAGTTCTCCATGAGAAAAGTGAAGGGTGGTATACAGAAAGATTAACTTAAGTCTCAGAATAAGTGATCACCTCCAGCATCCTCAAGGTCAGTAGGAAAGACAGCTTCTTTCAGAGGTCATTTCAGAACAGGGGCTTTACCTGTCTCCTGGGATTTACATCCTTTGGCATCCTGTATCTCTCCACTTCAAGCATTTCCCCTGCTAGGATATCCCTAGCGACTATCACTCCTTCTTCACCTTCAGCTGCTGCAGAAATTAATCCTGATGACTCTCACATAAACCTTCCAGTTTATTAATAAAACACTCCTAACTATTACAAAAAACTAATAATAAAATCAGTTAGGAACTAAAACTCACAGCAATCAAGGCCGAAATTTAGGAACAAAAGCAGGTCCTGGTCAAACTTGCAAGCCTGAAGTAAAAGACTGAAACATATTCCTTGTCTAACAGAGATCCCTGACTGTTCAGGAAACTGGTCTCTCTGGTATCTCATTTTCTCATATTGAGGTCTCCTTTTGATCCACAAATCAGGAGATTATTTCCCATCCTTCCTGCAGTGTATGAGGAGATGCACTCCGCCCTTCACAACATATCGATATAGAAGGACAGGCGGATGTTATAGGGGAAAGAGAAGAAGTTGGTCTCCTTTTCCCAATAGCTGTAGAACATCACTCCTTTTAGCCCTCCAACTGGAATAATTCCAACCTCTACGGAGCAATTTACTGTATCAACCCATCCTTAAGGACTACAGTAATCATGTCATTCTTTAGTACTGTGGAATTGTCTCCTTTCCTCCACTGTCATGTAATACAAGACTACCTAAAGCCATAAATGCTGGAGAGCATTTAAGACTGTGAAGCAAATCGTAGTGCAGCACTAGATGTCTAACTCTGCTAAACAATTGTCCCTTTTCCTCCCTCAACACACTAGACACCTCTGAACATTTCTTGCTTGTCCCTTGCCCTACTTGTCGCAAAGTAGTGATGTACCTTTCCAAAGAACTAATCCCACCGATGGCAACAGGATGGTTCAACTACTTGTACACTGTTTGCACATCCGGGCTTGTTGACTTGGCCAAATTCCCACATGATAGAGCTGTCACATACTGCAGAGCCATGACTTAATTTCTAAAGTACAAAAGGAGACAGAGAAGGGGAGAGAAAGGAATTATAATGGCAGATTAACTTCCTATGAGAGAAGACAGATTATAAAGAGTAAATTATAAAGACCTTTGCAAATGAAACACTCTCTCTGTAGTAGTCTGAGTGTAAACTGATATAAGGAAACACAAACTACTGCAGAAAATGGTGCTGTTTGGCCTGCCTGTTCAACCAGTTCACATTTTTTCTGTTTAAGGGGAGAAATTTTATCCATTTTACTCTGAAATTTGAAAATTACAAACGTCACAAAAACCTCTTACCTGGGTTTTACACATAGTAAACGGCTTATCCTCAGAGTACTTCTAACTTCTCCAAACTATCCTGCACATATGAACACTTCTTAGAAGGAAGTATAGAAATATTTTGATTCTCAGCACTGCTGACAGTACAAATGTCACCCCGCAATAGCACTCATACCTCTTTGCTCATTTCAATAATAACTCAGCAAAACAAATAAGCCATGCATCAATTGGGTATGACTACATTGAAACTAAATGTGGAGAAAAAATAAATTGTTCAACTAGAATATGTTATGGGTAACACTAGTTTTTATAAACATATTCTATCCAGCAGGTAAATCAACTTTTCTCCAAAGGATGCTTTATTGATAACAGTGCATTTCCAATAAGCTGTTCTGCTGTGTTGCTGAGATAAACAGCATGAATTTTGTTGTACCAAATTCAGTACAAATAGAATAAAAGACTAGAGAATTTGCAGGTGATTTAGTCTATGTAGTGCAGCTCTGTGTGTGAATTGTCAATTACTGGAATGTTTTTATTCTTTCATTGACTACCTGTTGGTATATTCTGGTGGTTTAAAAATCATTCTTAGTTTTCCATTTGCTCAAGATTACTTCACTGTGAATGAAGTAGAATGAATTTTTTTGAACTATGGTTCATTTTTCATGTTTATATACATTGATCTTGAGTTTACTTGTGGTTTATAGTACAGACTTTTTTTTTCCTTTTTTATTTTTTTGTGAATTACTTGAAACTTAAAATCTTTCATTTGGACAAACATTCCTGCCAATAAGTCATTCACTAGAATGATCAGATAAAGTGCACATGAAATATGCATGAACATAATTGAAATGAGTTTATTTAAGAGCTGGAATGAGTACTTGTAGATAGCTTTCTGAAGTGTTCATCCAGTACTACTGAAAATGGCATAATTATTGAATAAAAAGAAATGACACCTGCTAAGTATAGAGCTGAGAGCACACTGAAGAAAACTATATAAGATATTACTGGGATGGCAAAAATTTTCATGGAAAAAGAACGCCATCAAACAATAACTTCATTTCATATTCCATGCTGACAATGTTCCTACTTGTCTGGGCAGACACAAACTTGTGTTATTAGAAGGGGAGTTAAAATCGGAAGGAAAAAAGCATGCATGGTGGAGTCATCATAATTGCCAGTAATACAAAATATAGAGATAGAAGATTGTTTGATAGAATTGTGAATTACCAGGGTGTGTTCCAAAGCACATTTATTCAGTCATTGGTTCTTTGTACTCTACACTAACACTGATTTCACATCAACTTGTTCACTCTTGTTTCTGAAAGGGTGGGGGGAGGGGAGCACGGGGGGAAAACCTGTTTCTGAATTTATATTATTTATATATTTCCATCCTGGATTTGTCATATTCCTTACTTAAGAGATTCCAAACTAATTATTTTACAGACATCAACAAGTTAAATTTCACAACACTGCTCTGAAGCAGAAAATTAAGTTTTAAAAGTCCTAATTGTTGAATAAAGAAACTTAAGGACAAAGGTTAAGTGATTTACTGAGGCCACGGGAAACAGTATAAGCAGTGGAGTAGGAACCCATGCCCATGGCTGGTAACATACTGGGGACACAGGACAATTATAAAATTTCACACACTTTAGCTATAGTCTAGCCTTTTACCCGTCCCCCTTTCTACACAGATAAAAAACATTTTCAGTGACACATTATTCCATATAAAGTATTAGTAGTTCTGTTTCCTTAATTTTTTGGTTCAAACAAAATGATTTTTTACTCTTTGTTTAAAAGGTTACACTGTCTTACTGATAAGCTAATCTTCCTTTCAGGAACAAAATGTGCCTAGATACTGAAAACGCGACCAGCACCAATGCATTGACAGCCACTCTAACATGGACAACAAATGATGGCCCCGCATCTCTGTTGGAGCCTTTGGAATGATGTAGATCAAGTTGTAAGTCAAACCAAATGGCTTTTTTAAAATCTAAAATGTCATTTCATTGAAAATAGTTTCTGAAACAAAATTATTTTAAGAATATAGTTCTAAATATTTTAGTCTGGAAATTTTGAAATCAGATTAAATTTCTGTTTTTTGGCCTAAATATTTACTTATGGATTTAGAAGAGCAATCCTAGTATAATAAAACACTTTTTTTTTTTTTTTAATTGCTTCTTATCTTTGTCACAATAGCAATTAATTGGATAAGCCCTGGATTTATTTCTGTTACCTTCACTTGCGCCTCTCCTCTTTCCTTTTCATATATTCCTCCATTCAATTTTCAAGTCACCCTTGGTTTTGGAAGGCAGAAGGGAAAAGTGAAAGAGTGTGACTATACCACTACATATCCTGAAACATTGAGAAAATGGTGAAAAACTTACAAAGGTGGAGAGAAGACAAAAAAGCTGATGCTTCATAAATTAAAGAATGATTTGAGGTGAAGTGACTTCGAACAAAATTTTTCTTGCAAGTACATTTGAAATTAATTTTTTTTTCCCCTTTATTGAAAATTCCCCTTGAAGCATTCTTGAATGGAAAAAGTAGTTTTGGGCAGCCTTTTCCATAAAGAAACTTGAGATTTTAGGTGAGTGAGACAAACTACACAACACCTTTTAGGGTGTTTTTATTATGTTCACTAACAGTCACTTCAATTTTTCTGCATTCAGGTAGCTTAGACTGTTTATGTAGGACGCATCAAGAAAAAGCTGTTGCCACAAAGTTAATTGTCCTCTAGTCTTTATATAAACTTGCTCTAAAGAGCCAAGTTTACTTGAAAAATTTCCCTCATCTTTCTGCAAGCATATTTCAAATACACAGTTCATGTAAGCAGTGTGCTTTATCAGACAGTTAAGGCTGCCTAGAAACAGTCTTTCCTGAGCAGGAGCTGGAGACAGACTAAAACTCCTTAACCAAATGCAACCTGCACCAAGACATTTGAAGCATTCAGTAAGGCAGTGCTTTATGATAAAGCACAGTGAACACAGGACTGCAATGAGAGGAACTTGCAACAGACATCCTGGGAATTCCCAGAATCTCATCTGGGCTAGCACACCTTTCCATAGTGGTCAGGGTTGCCCTCACACAGGCAGAGACTTGTTGGGGCCTGACTGCTCTGAGAATCTCTCACAGGGTGCATAGTCCCTCAGTTGCTTCTCCCATAGCCTCCAAGAGGTACTGAGAGCCACTTATGGCATATTTTAAGTTTGTACTGGATATATATGGATCTATCAACAGCAAAATAGCAAAAAAAAGGTTTTCACAGAAAATTCCTTTTTAAAAAACTTTATTTCTTGGATACACTATTACAGCAGTAAGACAAATGGGGCCTAATATTTTCAGAACTTGATGGATCTTCCCTGACATGTGATTCACAACATCCTATCTTAAATAATAGCAAATTCCTTTTAAAAATTGATTCATTTAGATTGCACCACCAATAGAAGAATCACCTGAAGCTCACATGAAGCATTTGCTAATGAATTCCTGTTGGCAAAATGCAAAGATTTAGGTTAGTTTTAAAAGCTAGTTGGAACAACTCACAACATGTGCCAGAAAAATGCAGCAGGCTTCCATCTGTACTTTGCTTCGATCTGATACTATTAAATGGACCTTCGTGTGACCTCCCTGACCTGTCCAGAACTCCCACTGCTTTTGAGATTGACAGTAATGCCAGGGGAAAGCTCATGAAACAGGGCAAATCTGCTAAGGCACGTAAACTCCTTTTTCAATAGTGCCTCAAGCATCTAGGCACAGTTCTTGGAAGGGACCTTAGAGGCAATAAATTTTCTAAAGACCACAGCCTCAGTGCCTAAGTTGTCCAGTCTTTGACATAACCTACCCTGTCAGGGGTCTTAAGAGTCTAAATGATAAAAGAGCTTAAACCATTTTGAGATCCACAGACTGAGTGTGCCATACAAGTTTTAACAAGAACATCCTTGACAAATCCCAAAAGCATGCCAAAATCCTGATTCAGGTGTCTACTGAGTAGAGTTTATAACTCACAGAAAGTGGATAGTGATTGCAGCAGTAAGGTTGTGTTTTGTTTTGTTGGATTGTGGGGTTTTTGTTTTGTTTTGTTTCTTATAATGTTTCAGATCATGGTCATCCATTAAGCTACTTTGTGCCCTTTTAGAAAAAAGTCAGTTTAACTCAGTATTGGAGAATTATTAATCCCAGGACACCATGGAGTTAGTATAGTCAGTCAGGAGTAGTGACTGTCCAGTAATTGAAGACGTGTAAGAAAAGCTTTATATGGTTTTGACCTGCTTTGAATGCATCTCAAGGGCAGGGGTACTATGCTTTAACTAAACATTTCACTTATGAATGTCTCTGCTGTTACCTAAGCTGTTGGTGTCTTGTTGAGGAGTGAACCCAGCAGAATGTAGAGAGAAGAGAACAACACAAGAATGTGGAGATAATGGTTAGGGATAGAAAGAATACTAAAACAGAAGAGAGAAATCAAATGGCAAGAGATGAAGATGGGTAAAACATACCTTGCAAGGGGTAAGTCACACAAGGTATGAAAAGGGAAGTTATTTTGGAAAATGCATTGAACCCACTTCCATTTCTATTTACAAGCTGATTCAGCAGGGCCTGTCATTCAGATCATGTCCCAACAGCAAAGGAATTGTTGTGAGAAGCAAATCATAAAACCAACAGGTGCAGAGAACATGCTGCTGCTGCTGCTGTGTTTGAAAAAAAAATAAATTACAGGTCTCACATTTAACATCAACTACAAAAGTTGAGATGGAAGAAACTGGAATAAAAGTGAGCAAGCAATCACCTATCCCTACAGTGGTTTGGTAGGTTTTTTTCTCAGCACACTTTCCATGCAGGATGTCTGCGTATGTGTTTGCATGTATGTGTGCATTTGCCTTTTGTTTTTGGTGGGTTTTTTTAAAGTACTTCGCTACATTTTTCACTGGTTAATGAAAAGTCTACGACTGAAAGACAGGATCCAATTTCTTTCTCTTATTATTATAAATTATGTTTTGTGAGCTGCCTAGGGACTTCCTGGCCACAACTGTCCTATTTACTTTACTAGTAGAAGTAGTACAACAGTAGACCAACAACTGTTGTTATTATTTAACAATGAATTAATAAAACTCTAAATATTGTGACTGGAAACACAAAATGCCTCAGCTCACATGACTGAGGCAGCAGTGTGTATGCATGTGAAGGAGCACAGGTAACCTAACTAACTAGCACATTTTTAGCCTTTTGTACAGCAAACCAGTACAGATTTCATGTGAGCTGTGCCTCTGCAGCAGCAATAACAACAGTCGCCAGGTGCCAAAATAATGCTGCCCCACAGCTCCTCGTCCTTTTGCCACAGCAAGCACCCACACACCAGCACACCTCTTGGGCAGCAGGCAGAGGACTCACAGCCGAGCCTGCCAGCCAAAATCCAGAGGCAACACGGGGAGAGGAAACCTCACATGAGCTGCAGTTAGCCAACTGCCATATGCCCTGACAAAGCTACTGACAGCAGTGGAGAGCCCAGGGAGGGCTTTTATCATTAGCCCCTCACCCAGCAGTGGAGGAAACTCATTTAGCCCCATGCTGGACTTTCATTAGGAGCGACTTGCATCAGATGGTCACAGCGTTCTGGCATTGATGTCGCCTGGTCCGTTGCTGGAGACGTGGTCATATCTCACCCCAGCAGGGATCCCCAGATTGGAGCGTCTCTTTGTCAACAGATGCCAAGACAGCAGCAGCACTAGTGACAAAGGCAGCTTGATTTGGTGTTATCTTTTATGCTTGCATGTTGCAGCCCTGAACTTTTCCGAGGTGGCTTTTTAAAAACCACTTGTTTCTACTGCAGACAGAAAGGCAGGGAGTTCATACAGATGGAGAGAAATAAACTAAAGTAAAATATGCTTGAAATAACCCACATGAAGCTGAAGCAAGCAGCAAAGAAACTGTCACTGACAATCATTATTTCTAACCTTGAGACTGTAATAAAAAATCAATGAAGCAAGAGATGTCAATATTCTAGTAACAAAGATATGATACCAGCACACTCTCCTCCTAACGTCTTAGATACTTACGTTAAAAATATGCAAAAGTGGAAGCACAGGCATCACAACAGTAACACTCTTCTCTTTCCAGAAATGTCCTGCCATTTCGGGACAACTGCCTGCATTGCTTGAGGAAGACTTTCAAGGAGAGGTGAACAAAAGCTGTGAATTCTTTGAAGTCCATAGTTACTCTAGTCAAATGTGACTTAAAACAACACCTTGATGGTTTTACTGCCTTCCTGCCTGTTTCCCAAATATTGATATTCAGTAATTAAATCCCTCACACTTCTTGCAGTTGACTACCTCACATGCAGATACTTTATAAACTGATACAGGCTAATAAAGAAACCTCTAGATGAATTTGTTTTTTATCAGCATGTTTTAATGAAATAAAAACAAACAGAGTAGAAAATGAGCTTTTTAAAAATCTGTAATTTCCCTCCCTTACTTTCCCCATCACCATGACAGAACTCTGTCCCACACTTTTTAATGGGTTTGGCTTTGGGGAAGGCAAAATATCAGAAGCTCCTCTTTATAGTCAGGGAACACTACAGTAAGAGAGATGGGGCTCTGGCTTCCTGAGTCGAAACTACAGCCCTGATTTGCACGCATAGGGGTAGATGCAGCCTGAGTGAAAATAAGGTACTGCGGGGCATCGGTTTGGAAGCTGAGGTGGGGGAGAGAGCACAAGCCTCACATTAAGCTGACCCAGTGCCTAACTCTTCCCTGCTTTAGGTGATGACCCACAGCTCACCAGTTTCTCCTGGGACTGCAGCTTTCCATCCCCAAAAGGGAACGCGTCCACTTCCCACTGACGCAGTTTCATGCCAGTTACAGCCCCACTGTACCCACCATGTGAACCCACGGGATGTGGGTAGACACTGTCGGTGTCACTGTGTTTTAATTCACATTTTTTATAGCTCTTCTCTAAGCCAAAAGCCCACGGGGGCGGACCGCCGGGCAAGCCGGATCGTGCAGCACTGCCGCCCTCACACCGGCAGGGAGGCACAGGCCCACCGCGCCGCCCCGCTCTTCGGAGCCGATCACCCAGGGGAAGCGACCAGCAGCTTTGCTCATCCAATCTTATTAATTTTGTTTTGTATTTTATTTTATTCTTACTAGCAGTCCGGGCCGGGCCGAGCCGGACCAGCGCAGGTGGGCGGTGTTGAGGCGCCACCTACCGTGAGGCGGCGGCAGCGGCCCCCGCCCCGAGCGGGGGGCGGGGGCGTGTGTAGGTAGAGCCGTGGATACACACACGGGCCCGTACGACCGCGAACATAGGTGTATTAAATAATAAGTAAATAATTAAATAAATAAATAAATGCGTAAAGCTCTTATTTCAGCAGATAAACTCCCTGACTGCCTGGCAGCGGGGCCCAGCCGGGAGCGGCAAAGGTCGGAGGCGCCGCCGCGTTAAGGGCTGGGAGGCGGCGAGAGGAGGAACGCACGGACAACGTGGTTCCTGGTTTTAATTGCTTCCATTCGGCCTCAGCCAGGGTTGGGAGCGACGCGGACGTAAGCGAATGTGCCCTGACCACAGGAAGGAACAATGTTAAACGTTTTAATTACACGGGGAGTGAAACAAAGTAAAAGCAGAACAATGAAGACCAAATATAAAGAAAGGGAAGCTAATTAATGGAACATTAGCATAAGAATTTCATGCAACCAGGCTGAAACCGTTTTGCAGCATGAAAAGAAGGAACACAGTGCTATTGTCCTGAAAAAAAAAGTGAGCTCAGACCAGCTCCCAGCCTGTCGTACGTGGCAGGGCTGCCGGAGCCCTGAGCTGGTTTCTTCCACTGCAAAGTTGCTTTTAACACTCAACATCCTTAGGAAGCCAACCTATGAACCAACCTATTTAGCCTTGAAATCTGTAGAAATGCCAGCTACGCAGACGTTCACTGTGATAATTTAACCTCCATTGGCAAAGTGTACCTGTGGGTATCCTCAAAGATACTCTTAAAAAAAAAACAAACAAACAAACAAAAAACAAAAAACACACAAAACCCCACAAAAAAAACAAACAACCAAACAACATAAAACTAAAAAACACTTTCCACAGATCTAGATGTAAAATAAGACATGTTTTCAGAATGGCCATCCAGTTTTGAGGGCACAGGTTTTGATACATCCCACACTTGGTTATTCCTACATGCCAAATGTGGGCATTTCATGTCGTATAAGGATCAAGTTGCCCCTTGCACCCTCCTTAGTCAGCAGAGAGGTGAAAAAGAGGCCATGTTAATGATATATTGATATTATTCTAGTATGCTAACAATGCTAGTGTTCTAGTATTGTGCTATGTGCTAATATGATCGTGATATACAATAATAGGATGCTAATGACAAAATTTGCCTTCTGCTCTTCTGTGGGGAAGAATCACTCTCTCACACTGGCCCTCTGACTGTGGAGGGGCTGCAGGGAGACCACCTGTCTGATTCAACTGTCAGCATTGGGCCACAGAGCTGCCAGGGACAACAAGTAACTTTCCTACAAGGACCTCCTCTGAAGTCTGTTCAGGTAAACTCTTTCCTATTCCAAGAATAATACCTCTTTGGCTTTTCCACACTAATGTGAGGCATTACAACATGTGCATGAGCAGGAGAGATAGAGGTCAGGTTAAAGATCCTTTGTTTATTTGTCTCAAATGCTGTCTCAGTGTGTGCGACAGTTGATGCTATGATGAAGTTTTCATTACATTCCCTGAACTTTAGCCAAGTTTGCAAATGTGTTGGTGTCACTTAAGAAAATGCCAAAAAATCAAAGCATTTTCAGGGGAAAGCATTCACATGACATGAGATACATACTTTAACCAGGAACTTGCAGTTCTTAGCAGACTGTGACTGGTTTAGTTAAGTTCTCATAAACTAAAACAAAATTAAGAGACTATGAACTTCAAAAACATCAGAATCCCTCAGACAGGTATGTGCCTGGCAGCTTTGGCCACAATTTCCAAAAAGGGATCAAAGAGCCTTACTCAACATTTAGTGCTTCATGTAAATCATAGTCATCCTAGTGAGGGTTTTGCCATTGCTTTTACTAGGAGACAAAGTCATCCTTTTTCTGGAGAGGCAGGAAACAACAGTCATCCTTAATATAACAGGGTTTTCTAATATAAATTGAAGTCCAAACAAGTAGGTTTTTTGCATGTTGTTTTTTAAAGCAGCTAACTAAATAGTCTCATTAAGTAGGTATACAAAGAAGTCAATAAAGCAAGTAATATGTTATTGGGTTTTTTCATCATCTGAATAGGTATTTAAATAATTATGTTCATAGCAAATGCACTGCAGATTCAAGAAAGTACTGCAGATGAGCAATGAGATGGTAAATATCAGGAAAGTTTAAAGTTGTATGATACTTTTCCAAATTTCATTGTGAGATTTAGTCCTAAGTGTTTTCCACTGAATAGTAAGATCTTTTGCAAATGCCACTTCAGAAGCAGGTTATGTATGCATTGGATAGACCAAAACTTGAAGTCTCAAGTCTTCAAGTTTTGAAGTCTCCAATGGTTGAATGAACCTGAGCCACATCTGACTTCTGTCTGATACTATACATCTAGGCTGATCTCAAATTAACCTTCTCCCAAATCTAAAAATCTTGCAATTTAAAAGCTGACTGTCATCAAACTTCGTAAAATTTTAAATTCAGAAACATACCTAGTTCTGATTCTTTCAACATCATCACCCTAATGCTCTGTGTCTGGATATGAGAGGAATATTTAAGCACTGGAGACCGATTTAATTTTTTTGTATCTCCCATCTTGTAGTTTATTGCATCATAAATATCTGCATAGTGTAACACTCTATCTAAAACTTAATTAAAACAAGCCATTGATCAGGGAAACCAGAGTGAATACAGATGGACAGATTTTTTTCCGTTTCTACTGAAAATCTTAATCCACCAAATTTAATGCACCATCACATTTGCATTTGCTCTGCTGCTATACATCTTCTAACTATATTTAAAGTCCGTTTCAGAAGTAAGACTAATTAACATAGACTTTGTCTTTTCTTTTCCATCATCAGAATGAATGAAGGAGGCTGTGCAAAACTTTGGAATTATTGCCTTGTCAGGAACAGTTCTTATGACTAAGTGTTAGAGGATATGCTAGTGAAAACTGCTTTCAAATGAGCAGAGCTTGGAAACCCATTTTTCAGAGGTTTACTAGCTCCACGTTCTAGTGTCCCCTCAAGCCACCCAGTCGAAGATCACTTTGAACTATCCCTCTTTTCCTGGGACACTTAAGAAGGTTGCAGAAGGCCAGACTGATTGTCCTGATATCAACAGGAGAAAAATCCCCACACTTTTTAGAGGAGTCCAGGTGGGAGCATACCTGAAATCTACATTGCATCAATGGTCTTTTCTGGTGCTGGGTCAAAGCTTTCTGGCCCAGAAGTTCTCTTGCACATAAATATAGAAGTGCTTGCCAAAAAAGGGAATAAGCTTTCTTCCTGTATCTGGTTGTGTACATAAGAAGTAATTCCAATCACTTCTGGAGACTCTGGTATAAAGCCTTCCTTCTGGACTGTATCAGATTCTTACTTTATTCTCAGTAGAGGATCATAACAGTTTTCAGGTACAAATACATTTGGTAGGGCACAGGGGCTTGGCATCACTAAACTGCAGGCAGCCCAGCTCTAATGAGAGGTCTTCCAGACCCCACTACAAGCAAATTGTTTTGCATTTTCCCTGGCACATGCCTGACCATAATGTTATCACAACCACAGGAAGTGAAAGTGCAGCATGAGTGGAGGCTCTGCAGTGGCTCTGTGGAGGGTAATACAGTATCAGTAGTAAGAAACTGGAGATACACATAAAAATACTCATCTCTGTCCTATTCTGTTGACACCTAGTAGGACTGACACATGAACGCAGAAGATGAGGGACATACACAGGCAAGAGGCCAGCAAGTATCTCATTAATAGCTGATATATGCAACATCTTTTGGAAGACAAATGAGCAGAAAATACTCATAAATAGTTACCAACATTAGGGATGCACATAACAGCAGTTAAACCACAGGAAAATAAATATACAAACATTACTGGTAAAGCTTGCTTCAAGTCCAGAAATGTAGAAAGACTAGGGAATGTTATGTCTGTGATCTCTGATTTTCTCTCAAAGGGGTCATTGACTTTTGACCACTAGAAAATGCCTTCCTTTTTTTCATCCTAGCTCTGCTTCTGAAACTGATAATAGGTTCTGAAGATACAGTACTGAGGAGAAATAACAATTTTGCAAGTCTATTTTACCATCCATATCACACCTTCTAAAGATGGGGAATATATATATAAGGGATGCAGTGAAGGCTAACATAGTCTTAATACTTTTTATTAAAGTGTCACCTTCATTCATATGAATGAAATTTAGCAATGAGGCATGTGCATCTGTGTCTTTGTGTCTGTGTATTTGCATAAGGTATCCTTCAAGGAGGAGGCTTTCCAAAATGACAAAATAGTTCAGTACGGTATCTAGGCCAAACATATCAATTTATCACAAGAAATACAGATAGATTCCGACCTTTTTTTTTTTTTTTTAAATGCATTAGAAGTAATTTTGTCCATAGTATCCGTTCTTTACAATTTCCTAATAGAATCATTTGATTTGCATTTTTTACAGAAAAATTAGGATATAGTAAAGACCTACTGTGAATGGTACTCATTTAGCAGTTTCTGGAGTTAATTTCTGGAGACCTGTAAGGATTTTGAATGCAATGTGGTTTTGTCAGAGCAAATAAAGGTAGCTCTTAAATTCTATTTGTCATGTAGCATCACTCAAACTTGCTTGCCATTTATGATTCATGCTGGATTGATGAACCCTGGAATTCTTCCCCTGTTCCTTTTCTGTCTTCTCTTCATCCTCAGTTGTTCCTCTTCCCTCTCGAAAAAACAAGCTTTGTCATCTTAGAGATGGAGATGTGGACTTTCTATGGTCTACAGCTTGAACCAATCATGCAGTCTCATAATTGTGTTAATTTACTGTGGGGTTGAAAGATTAGGTTGCCACATATTAATATCATCTGGTGTAATACATGGTTGCACAGAGCTCTGCATCTTGAAACCAAATCTGCGCTTTCAAAAATTAGCAACTAGCTTAAGGAAGGGGAACACTTTAATTTCTGGATATTATGAAAGCTGTGGAGGGGTAGTCATTGCTGATACGGATACCAGGGTCCCACAGGCTGTGAGCTAACAGGGAACTGTGAGATACCTGAGTAAATTTCTGCTTTCCCAGAAAGCATGAGCAACCAAAAATTCCCATATGTAAGGGGAACTCCATATCTACATGAGAATGACCAATAATTTTCAAAAGTTAAAAAGACTCTTCTCTGCAAAATGCCTAGTACCTTAGCAAGTTTTTATGCAGAATGGAAAGCCTATTTCTTTTAGTGTAAAAGTGGTAGTAATGGGAGAAATAACCTGGGGAAAAAAATAGATATATAGATAACGTGTAAGTTCAGGACATAGCAATGAAAGCATTTCTGCATGCCCTTATATGATTTTAATGAAAAACAATTGCTAATAAGAAGTGACTGGTCAAATTGTGTCAATGACCAACCCTATTTTGCATGTTCTGCTGAAGCCAGGCACCCTCTGAGGACAGCTGGAGCTCAGCCAGAATGTCATGACCATGGTCAAGGTCATAGGTCCTCATGTGCCAAGCAGTACAGTCTGGTTCCTAATCTTTACAAACTCTCTTTTTCCATGGGGAAGCAGACTGGAATATACTCAGTTAGACACGTTAGTATTTTTAATCCTTATCTCCTTTTGATATAAAAATAAAGCTACCAGTTATTTTTTGTTTCATTATTAAGCCCTTGATTTTCACAAGGATTTCAGAACTTGGCCTAGATTAGAAACAAAAATAGTAAGAGCTCCTTTTCACAAGAAATAAGATTTGATGGTATTAGGGGGTATATGCCCTCCTTTTTAGTAATCAGCACGGGAAGTTCTTTTTCTCTGACCCTGAAAAAAATCAACTACAGCAGCTCAAAGTATGTTTTTATGTTTTATTTTTGTAAATGCTGTTTGTGGTAATATTCCACTAACACACAAATGCTCAAATCCTTTCGCATCCTTTTTCTGGCTAAAATTGGACTTGCTATGAATAGTTGGTATGCAGCCCAGTGCAGGGGGATTGGACTGAGTGTTGAGACAGGTGTATTTTTGGCTCAGCCACCGCCCCAGTATGTAATTGTGGTCTCTGCATCACATTTTCCTCCTACCCTAGTTTGTGTGTTCTACTTAAACAAAAGCTTTTGAGTTTTAAGACATGATGTCTCACTATGTATTTATAAGTAACCATATCCAAAACAATGGTTTGTACTTGAATCCTTATGTTCCATTAGCAGCCTTTCAATGGTCGCCTCTTCAGAGGAGTTGGGCAGCTTCGACATCATGCTTTAATATTAAATTGGGCTTTGTTAAGAGCTGTAGCATTCAGGAACAAAGTGAATTCAGGAATAAATGGAAATGGTTGCATCCAGGACTCTGGAAATCATTATGTTCATGCCATCACAGGCTGCCACATTGTATAGTTCTTTCCAGAATCAGAGCCGCAGCTTGAAGGGCCATTAAACTCTTCAGAACTTGCAGAAAACAAAACCTGGCTGGTTTTTTGAAGGTTCCTGATGATTGTGATTCCACACCCTGAACCAGTGCCACTGCTGAATGTTTAGTAGCCTCATCAGTCTCCAACACTGATGCCAGCCAGTTCCTTTCCATTCCTTGTTGCTGGCAGCCACATTCTGATGCAAGACTAAATCTCTGTCTTCAGTGACGGTACTTTTTGGAAATGGATGAAGTGCTAGACAACATCAAACCATATTTGTGGCATGATTACTGTAGCATCTCCTCTCTGGCAGTAGTTCTCATCTTGGTCTCTAAGTCAGAACAAATAGATGTTCACTCCCAGCTTTGTGTATTTGATTCTGTCTTTCAGAAGAAATGTGAAATAATTTTGCATATTCTTATTACTGTTCAGGGAAATTTCCTCTTCAAATTAGATGTCTTCTGGGCCTCATTGCCTAGGCACGTTTATATCTGAAGTGCATTTTTTATTTTGCAGTTCAATCAGGGTCTTCCTTCTCCTTGAGCACTTCCTGACAACTTTTTTTATGAATATACAGTATGTTCCCTTGTCTAATTTTAAAGGGGAAACTTTATTTTCTCCTTAGATATTTGAATTACCTGAGACCTGTTTATCATGATCCTCTTTCTTTAAATGTTCTTTAATCCTGCAATATCCTTTTCAATTATACAATATACAGCAGCTGAGATCAGGCATCACTAATGATTTATATAATGATATTCCATTATTTCCTGTATAACCGTCCCACCTATCTCTAAATCACCCTGGTCAGGTTTGCCAAGCAAAATGGCAGTATTGATCTTTTCTAGCAATTGTTTGTGTCTGTTTTTTGTCTCATATAGTCATTATCAAAGGCAACAAATGGAGCCTAACAAGTTTAAGAAAGACCAGTTCAGCACTCCTAATACTTTTTTGCTCACACATGAGGAGTCAGCTTGTCCACAGATGAATTTTAGATGCACAAGACTAGATAATTTGCAAAAAAAAATCCATTCAGACAAGCTGGACAAACGACGTATGACGATACTTTTCATGAAGAAATTCCTTGAATATAAACTGTAGAATATTTTTGCTATTCCTTCTCCATTGGTATAGCTTAGAAAAGATATCCTTTTTTTGTGAACTTGGCCAATTCTGGCAAATAAATTCTTTTACCTTCTCTTCTTCCATTCTCATCTTACAATGTAGCTGATTCACAAGTAAATAAAATGATCCCAGCTAAAATTACTAATTCTGCCTACTCATTCATTTTTTATGTCTTGAATAGCCATTTGCTTACCATACCTGAATATGAAGAAAGCCATGCAAATTGCCTCCAGCTGAAAAAATACAGTGAAAACATGGAAGATCAAGAGAAAGACTAATTTATCACTAAGCTGGAAAAGATAGCTACTTTACCTTTTTATTGAAAAAATATATGTGCTGTCTAAATGGACAATTTAACCTGCTCTTGAACCTCTCAAAAATCTTCACACACCATGTGTCTGCATGTGAAAGATTCTGGTTGCTTCATATTTGAATTCCTGAGCTTAAACTTTGATCTTCGGGACAACTGGGCTCCAGCCCAAGAGCCTGGCATTCTGTCTCTTCCCACATCCAGATAAAAAGCAACTGGGACTTCAGTCTTGCCCTGGAGACTCTTAACTGTTCTACATGCATAAAAAGTGAGTTCCAGAAGCCAAGCTGATGGAAATAGACTATTTTTGCCAACTGTGCACAAGGATTTTGTGCACCGTCAGCTGTATGGTGAGGATACATGACTGCTACAGAAAGTGAGTTTGAGAGCTGCAGACCTAGCCAGTCTTCAAAAGGAAGAGTCAAACAAGAAAAGTTTTTCAGGCCTCACTTTTTTATTTTCATAATCATAATGTAGTTGGTTTCTTTAGGGAAATGGAACTATTTGCCTCTTTCTCCTCAATGGTTAAAACTACATTTCTTGGGAAAGGGTAATAAAATGAACAATAGAACCCTGGAGCCTGCAGAGCTTGGGTCCAGTTTGTACAAAGAGAAAACAAGCACAACCCCAAAAAAGGCCATCTTAAATGTGTCACAACAGCCTCATGCCTGGAACCACAGGAGGAGGCCCACACATAGTTTGGCCATTAATTGTAACTTTTGCATCCTTTTGGTTGCATTTTTTGATGACAGGAGCAACTAGAGAAAATCAGAACAGAAAGTTGACGATTATTCTGAGTCCCTTCTTGCTTTTCCTGTCTCCTCTCAGGAGGTGGCAGCCCCTGGACTTATTTCTGCACTTTCCTGAGCATTTTCCATGAAGTGCTGACTTGCAGTCTGTATCACTTAGAGCGGTATTCAGCATCACAAAGGATCAGATCCTATAGCTGAATCTGGCCATTCTGGTCCTACAGCTTGTCAGCAGCAATCCACTGTGAGCAAGGTGACAGAGTACCAAAGATCAGCATGGCTGGATGGTTGGCACATGTGTCCCACATTTTTGGGGCACATGTATGACCATGCGTTACATTAATACGCTCTGACTTAGGCTTACGGTAAAGAACTATCAGCCTCTTTCAATCTATTCATTGTGGTTGAGTGCTCACTGATTATCTGTAGGAGTGCAAATACAGCTGTTTGCTAGACATGAGACATTCATTTAGCTCTCTGTATTGTCTAATACATTATTAGCTAATTTATAGCAGGAGAATCTTTACCTCCAGTATATATGATGATCCTCATTTGAACCTATTTTTGCACCTCTTCTATGCCTCAGCTTGCTCTGGGTAATGGATAGTGATGTGTGTGATCCGGAAAGAGCTGCTCGACTTTCATAAACATAATGAGTTTCCAAGAGTGGCAATTAAAAAGAAGAAGTATGCATTAATTAATTTCTAATTTCTTACTGGTAAATGCAATGTATTTCACAATGCCCATGAAATCCCACAAAACCATTTTTATCCCACTCATGTTTCAGGAAATAAATTTGCTTTAATACTTGGTGTTGGAAAGAGCTGAAAATGAGGTGTGAGAGTCCTAGAAATCCTAAAGTACCAAATATTAAATTCTCTGAAGGGATTTAATCTCAGTTTCATATTCAGCATTACTTCTCATTGGTTTATTTGGAGCATAAAAAATATTAATTTATTGCTGCATTTAATATGCAGTGTGGTGAGTAGATGGATTTTGAACCAACTTGTCATTGATGAAAATGTCAGGGCCACTTCTTCAATACTCATTGAAACTTTTAATTAAACAATGGCAGATATATAGCAAGTAAGTAGTTAAAGAAAAGCACAGCTTATGTCAATGAAACACTACATAACATCACCTCCCCATAAGGACAGAAATTATCACTTTTAAAGAAGTCACTCTGATTTTTCAGGTTTAAATATCTTTCCTTTTTCATCCAGATGCTACAGGTATGGGAACCTATGAAGCCTCACAGACAGGGAAAAAATTCAGATCAGCCAGAGAGAAGCCAGGAGGAAGCGATGAGAATTGCAAGAAACCCAGAGCATATGGGATGTTAGGAAAGATGGGAAGTCTGGTAGTGGTGGTCAAAAGCAACTGTTGAAGCAAATTAAGTGGGGAGAACATGGTAATAGTCTGGCTACTTACAAAGGAGTGAAAAACATCTTTTCATGTCCACTGAGGATAAGGGAAAAAGGTATTTCAAGTAAGAGAGACTTAGGTTTAGACTTCAGGGAAAAAAAAATCTTGTGATACAAGTAATGAAACACCAGGATATGTTGCTAAGAGGAGCTGTTGAGTTTCATGTGTCTGTCAAGATTTGTAAAACTGTATTGAGAAGATGCTTTCATGTGATGCCATACTACTTTAGGCAACACAAGTAGGTATGGTTGTTCTCATCAGAAAGCTGGAAGTACGAAGAAGGTGTTCTGAAATACAGGATCCTGAGATACAAATTATTTTTATGCTTCTGTTATAGCTATTGTTTCTACGGCCTTGTGTGTTTCCAGAGTATGTCCCTGCAAAGTTGTACTAAACCCTTGCTTGACTGTGCGTTTGAAGTTACCCACCTTACAATGACAGAAATAATTCTATTCCTGTGGAAGATATCAAAATTTGTTCCTAGTCTCTGATCCTCAAGTTAGCAAAAGGAAAATCTTTATTATATTGCAGCCTTGGTCACCATCAGCTTGGCAGTTAAAGAGGACTTTCACTCATTGAATTGGTGTGGACTTTTTTAAACATCAGACCTATTTAAAAGCTTGAAGTTACCTGCTGTTCTTCCAAAAGACCCCAAAAGTTTTGTTACACATTTAAGTAGCATTAGGACTACTTAATTGTACTGGGAAAAGATTATTTACTCTCCTTTTTTTTTTTTTTCCTTTGCATGGCAGTTCTCTTAGAATTCTAAATAATGCCAGCAGGATTTAAAATTGAATTCAGAATTATTTTAATTACCTTAAATGTTTTACTTTTTTTTTCAAACTAAATGCATAAATAGGATCTGCTCAAACATGCCTAGCAGGATGCATTTAAATGCTTCATGCAGATAGGCTGTCCCCTGCTTCCTTGTTTGGTTTGGTTTCCCCTTTCTTGTTTAAAGAAATCCAGTAGTGAATGAATGAAACATAATTATGCAAATATGCTAAATCCAGTTGACAGTCAGATGCAGGCAATGCAAAAGCAAAACTGGCAAGCTGAGGGCAAGATCTACATTTCATTATTTATTAGGGGCCAGATATGAAAAGGCATTTGAGCACCCAGAGAGACAGCTAGTCAGTAATGTTTACAAAAACACCTAAGCAAATTAGGTGCATTTTTCCTGTACAATTTTACTGGTGGCAATATGGGTAAATTAATTGGGAAATTAGTAAACAGTGGCTCTCCAAACTTGTCTAATTTATGATTCAGCAATATTATGCATTTCTCTGAATGAAAATCCCAAGTGCAAAACAAGCATCATGCATATATCTATCTACACTCCCATTTTTTTAAATTACTGTATGCTATATGTAAGAAAAGAACATTTTGTGCAGTGTATAGAAACTCTGCTAGTGACAGTTTTAGCAGCTCATATTGAAATGCTGTGGGAAATTATGGATCATGAGCTATAATTTCAGTGGTAAACCCAAAAGTTATTTCCAAGTCTCTCTGCAAAGGTGTGTAATAAATCAGGGCAAAGAGAACATGACAAAGAATTTATGTAGTTAACATTTTTTCTCCTGGAAGGGACAGAAGAAAAACTAAAGAGAAAAAGCAATGTTGCTATTGTTTCTATGTGCAATTTGTGAAATATGTGTTTCTGAGACAGCTCCTTATGAATGCTGATATTTCTAAAAGGATAAGGATGCAAACCTTTGTATGTTGAGGTAGATTGGTCATTATAAATGCATAGCATAGAGGATACCAATCAAAATAAACTCTAAACTTCATAATTTTTAGCACCTTGCTATAAACCTCACACAACAAATTTGTGTTGGGTCCAATCTATTCAAGTCACATTACTGTCTTGAAAATGAGTTAAGGAGCACACATAAAACTGGCAGATGTCATCTTTCTAGGAGGGATTTCAAGCACTCGGGAGGACAAGATTAGTACTCTCAGCCATCCTAAAAATGTTACTGGAATACTCCAAAACTAACAATATGGAATTCTAAGGAATGCTATACGTGGAATGGAAGAAAACCAAGATGTAAATGTAAAATGGCTAAGAAGAAAAATATCTGTCACTAGTGATGAATTAAATAATTTTAATATATGTGAACCCTGTTTCAAGTTAAAAGACCAATGTCGTTGTGGAGTGTGTTAAGTGGAATGCCATAAATAAGAGATGTGTGTCTTTATTCTATGTCTTTATTAAGTTTTTTTGAGCACGGCACTTTCAGAAAAGATACAGACTAACTAGAGTGCAGGCAAGAGCAGAAACACTACTAAGACGTCTAGAAACGTGACAGAAAGTTGAAAGAAACAGGTTTGCTTGAAAAGAGAAAAGTGAGGAGCAATTCAGTAATCATCTAATGTATACAAGGTGCTATAATGAGCACAGTCATCAGTTAGTCCCCATGTTCACCGAATGTACAAAAAGAAATCACTGTCTTAATTTTTCAAAAGGGAGAGAAAGATTCAATTAGATTAATTTAGACATTAAAGAAAAACTCTCCAGCTGCAAAGTCTTTTAAGGACTGGAAGAGTATGCCTAGGGAGCTTATTTAGCTTCATAATTGAAGACCTCTATAAACAGATTAGAAAATATCAGATGGTCTGAGAATATTTGACCTTCTCTCAAAGCAGGGAGATTTACTAGCTGAGTTTTAAAGATTACTTTCATCCTGCATATCTATGATGCTACTGCTAAATCACTTAGAAAATAATATTCTTAAATTACTCTAAATCCATAGTTATTTTTAAGTAACTCACATTCATAGAAAAGATTCAATGCATTCAGTAATTTATATTGATCATGTCGATTTTATCTCCTTTGGGATTTGTATTCCAGTTTGGAAGGCTCTATTTGAAGGAAAAAAAAAAAACAAAAACAACAAAAAACCACAAAATACAAACCAAACAAAACGTGGATAAACTCTTTTTATCTTTTTCAGAAAATGAAGAAACAGTTCATCTCCTTTTGAAATAAAAGGCATAATTTGTATTGATTACAAGAGGAGAGTCTATGTTGTTCAGGACTGAGATTTGTTATGCCTCTTCATGGAAAAGTGCACTTGGATTATCATCCGATTTGCAAAGATTACAAGTCAAAGTTAGTAGGACTGACTCAGAAAATATCTAATGAAATACATACACCATTATGTGTCCATCAATTTTATATTTATTTTAAATATGATACACAGGTGTGATGGTTTTTTGCATGTAGAATTTTCAGAGATATTTGTAAAGGGAGCATATATAACCTTGTAACTGAAATATTATACCCTCCTAGACTCATGCAGTGGAATAGTATTTTTAGCTAAGAAAATTCTTTAACCTGCACTCTTTGTGGTTGCTGCTGCCAAAAACCCTGCTAAAAAAGCAGACTTATCTGAAACTTTAAGTCATAACAGATATTTTGCAAAGTCTGTAATCTACATGCAAGCCCTTTGATTTGAAAACAGTGCTTTAAATAGACATTAGTAGGAAAGACATTGTAAACATTACAATTACACACATTTCAAAGAGAGTCAAATAGCCTTCTCTTTTAACCCTCTGCTATGTTACTTTTTCCTAAAATTACAGAGTGGCTGTTCTTCAGACATCCAAAAGATCTGCCTTGGAAATAACAATAAGCACTTAACAACGACAGCACCATGCAGATCCATGGCAAGAAATATAGCATCCTGTTGAAAATTAGGTTTTGCATCTATGACTTTTTCAGATCAAGAGCTGCCTCTCCCTTCTGTCTCACTGTCTTTTCCTTCTCATACCTGCTGCACTCAGATCACTTTTACAGTAATGATGTTCTCATTGTGATCGTGTATTTGAGACCTTACTTATACCTTATAGGCTAATGATTGGCTTTACCCCGCTGAACACCAAGGTGTCAGTAGGTATTAATAATACTGTGAAAGAGATAACAGTATTTCCATAAATTGACCTTCTTGATGATGACTTCACCCCATTTTCTTCAGTTCAGTTTAATGACTTGAAGAGTGCTCAGTGATGAAACCATTCCCAAGCATAAATTATTCACCACAAGAAAAAAGTAGTAGTTCCATTTTGCAATTTTCCATCGGTGGCTGAACCTCAGTAGGTGAATTGTCTGCAGAGGTGGAACAATTCTTCTGGCCCTCATAAACTTATTCACACTATTTTTTAAAATAAGATAACAAAAAAGGAGTAAAAAACAAATTCAAATGCTGAATCCTCCATTTCTGCCCTTACAAAAATATGCATATAACGTGTAGAAGAAAAATTATCTTTTAAAATACATTTTCTGTAGTTCAACAATTCCTTAACGAGTAATTTAATTTAAAAAATACAAATAGGAAGGATCAAAGGGCTGGACTAGAACCCACATGACCATAAATATTTTAAATGCTTGACATTACATACCAGACACAAATAAACAAAGAAGCAAATTATAGCTTTTATTTCTAAAGATAAAAATATTTAACATCTGCATGTTAATATTTGCATACTGAGTACTAGCGTTTAAGCTATGTTTCTGAACATTCACATTCAACTGGAATTCGATGCACAGAAAAAGATTTCCACCTTTTGTAGGAAGAGTTTTTCTGGGTGGGATGTGCAGGTCTCTGCTATCCTTCTCTGTTTTTTTTTCCTGACCTGTTTCCTTGACATCTCACATCTGCTGGAGGTGGTGGGGTGGAGGCAGCCTGCTGCTGGACGGCATTTTCTGCTACTGTCTGTGGGAAATGTGCTCAGAGATGAATCGTAAATTCTCATCCAGATAATAAGAATAGGCACCTTACAGGGCAGCCTGTTTGTACCTCCAGAATGCCTGTTTTCTGATTTATATTTTTTAAATATACATCACAGCCCTAACAGATTAAAAATGTGAACTTTTGGGGCACAACAAGGTCTGTTTAAGCATATACTCTGTCATGAATGGAAAAAAGGCTTGAATTTATGCTGTATAAAAAGTCAGAGAGCAGAGGTTTTGTTTCACCAGCACGATTTTATCTTATGATAAGAGGCCAGTAGAGGATGAAAATTCTGCGGAGATTTTTGTAAATTACTTTCGTATTTAGACACATTAAAACACTAAGACATTTCCTTTCTAAGATGAATCTTTTCAAAAATATTCCTTCCCTAATGCAATTGCGACAGGCATTGTAAAGCCACAAGTCAGAACATATGATATGAGGAAATAATAGAAAGTTGTTGTATATATGCATCATAATCTTGTGATATTCAAGGGAACATAATCTTATATTAGGAACTACCTGGCTGTTCCAAGAGGTCCCAAATTATGAAGATCTAAATCAAATCTGGTAAGCCATCATATTCTAGCAATTTGATGGATTTTCTCTTGCCTTTTACCCTTATTACTGTGTAACTGCACAGAAGTTGTAATTCCTGAAAAGTCCCAGAATGGTAAATGCAGTTCAGGTCTGGGCACTTGGTGGTTTCTCCGCTTTGAAAGGTAATTGAATGGGAACAAGTACAAGTGCAATTGAATATGTAGGCTAGAGGCACTAAGTTGCAGCCTCAAAGAGGTCATGCAGAAATGAATTTTTAAAAAGGACTATAAAATTGCATCTAAGATAGATGGGGTGCAAAAGCAATATTTAAATGAAATTGTTATGGATATAAGTCACTTGCCAGGCATTCTAACTATTTCCAACATAAAATATGTTTTCACTTCATATATAAAACATTGTTATTATTCACATCCTGTGTCATGTTAACATATTAAAACTTAAATGTTTAATGCATATATTAAAATTTTGTGTCATCATTAGCACCGCTGATGAATACCCTTTAACAAAAATAATGGAAAAGATATGTCAAGGCGGATAATTTTTACAATTAGAATAAAAATATATAACTTAAAGTGTGATAAGATAAAACCACTTAATTCAAAGTTTAGCAATCCTTGCTCATGAGAACCCAACTGCCATTTGTTTTCTTATTAAATGACATTTCAAATACTTTATTATAAACATAAATCACATCTCCTTTTGAGAAGGCAAGTGACAAACTAAATTTGAGGTCTGACTCGCATTTCTATGCTCTACTCAAGACTAAATAGCTGAGAAGTTGCTATATAGATTGTATTTGATGGATAAACAAAGAGAGGCAGTAGGTTATGGAAAGCATGTCACTTGGAATTGACATCTGCCCTCATAATTCGTGAGTGTCTTACCCTGCCATGTCACCTCCACAGACATCAGTTCCTTATTCTGGTTAACAACATCAAGGGGATGCGGTTTACTCTTTTTTAGAGTAAAGCTGCCTCTTGTAAAATGCATGCCTTTCCTTAATGGGGGATGTTCTGTTTTGTGTGGTCAGGCAGTCAGTGAGAAACACCCTCAGTACTGGGATGGTGTGCAAAAAGACATGTAGCTGCATGGAAGCATCTCTGCTTGGCACAGAGATGTGATCAGAGAAAGCGTGTTCAGGCTGGGAATGCCATAGCCTGTTTGTATGGGAGTGCCATAGTACTGGTGAGACTTATTCCAGCATGATATCACACTGCAGGTCAGACCTCAGAAAGCTGGCATGTGCCATCTTTGTGATCCTTTTGACCTGTCTGTGGTTGTGCTAGGCACTTTCCTGACCAGGAGTCATCAGGCAAGGGTGAAACACTAGCATCCACACAGCAGTCATACCACATGATCTGACCTTCTTGGTCACTGGGTGTGTTAAAATTGAACTTTCCAGTGAAATTTTTCTCCATCTGCAATAATTTCCTTCCCTGACACGCAGGAGGTGTTGGTAACTGCAATAAATCAACATTCTGCCATAGACCCACATAGAGTGAAGACACAAATGAGTACCACAAATGCAAAAAGTCTGTGACCATCACCAGCAGGTTGAAAAATCTAAGCTAGATATTTTAATACTGTGACATCATTAGGATTGTTTGTACCACTTCTAGGGATACCTGTGGGCCCCACTGAATTTACCTGCATTAATGAAACAGGTGTTCTCTAATTAAGGCCTTACAAGTGGAGAAATGAAATGAATTATCCTAATAAAATTGTTGAAACCTACAAGGTGCAGCATATTCATGTGGAAATCTCTAACATTTACATTGCATCATTTCCATCTCTTATATTTTTGTTACCATTTTTATAAAGGTCAGAGTGGGTATTTTTTTCATAAAAACAATTTTTTGCAATCAAGTCCTTAAAAGATAGTTTCTGCTTTCATTATAATATGATGCATTTCTTGACCGTTCAAAGGTATAGAAAAATTTAAGAATGTGACTCTTCAGTGTCCACAATCAAAAAGACAAGTAAATAAAACTTTAAGCATCTTTTGTATTTCTTTTTTCCCTTTGATAGTTTTCTTGGGTTTTAATCCACTTTAGCATTTTGTGACCCAGCTCAAGATTTTTGAAAGCCTGACATTGGCAATATCAACGCTTTTGTTTTGCAGACATATGTCAGCACATATTTGGAATGACCTGCATAATTCATTCATGAGTAATACATTCAGCTCAAATACATACTGAAAAAATCCATTACCATGTTATCCATTTTTATTTACGTGATGTGTGTTTATAACATATAATCGAGAAACAAAAGCTGTACTCATCTTGAAAGACTGTAGTATCCTTTTGAGCTTCTCTTGTAAATGTGGGTGAGAAAATTAGTTTAGCCTGATTATTAGCCAAATTAATTTTAATGAGGAAGAGAATGTTCCACTAGAACAGCAAGAACAAACTTAATCTCACTCTCTTTTTTTTTTTTTTTTTGTGATGCAAATTAATAAATGAATTTAGATATTTTCTTTCTGCCTAGCATTTCTGCCTTCCACTAGCACAAAATGAGTTAGGAACAGCTGTTTAATGATATTTGTTTCAGATATATAGATTAACCATATTTCTTTCAGACAGAAAAAGCAAGATTGCTTTGTAGAGCTTTAAAAAATTCTGTGTATAAGTCTCATTTTGGGAGTTCACTTTTAAAAAGCAATCTCTTAATATCTTTCAGTCTTTCCTCTGTCACTTAAAGACCTTTTCCTATTGGATCTTTCTTGGAAAATTAAAGTCTTCGAGGTTTAAGATCATCAGGAATATTAAATTTGTGCTTGTAAAATTTGGCTTAAAAATAGGTTTCTTAAGTTTGCTAATACGATGCTGTTATTCTTGACACCTTAAAAAAATCTACAAGAACAACCAAACAAGATGTTAGTTTTTCCTTATCTTTTCTAGACTCATTGGCTTAATGTTAGTCAATCTGAATTTTTAAAAAAACCAAAATAAAACACATTTTTCTAATGATACAACACATTTTTCTAATGATTGGAAGATGAAAGAAATTTTAAAAGAAGGCTGTTTCTGAAGGAATTCCATGATATTAAAAGAGATCCACTGGTAGATAAAATCGAGGAATATTCAGTACTAACAACTAATTATAAAAATGCCGGGAAATTTTTAAAACACACTGACATGTAGCAGAAAACATCAGATTCAGGTGAATATGATAAATTCAAGGAATCAAGTTCGTAATTATATTTACTGTTTAAATAATGTAATTTTTTGACACTGAAATCATTAAAGGAAGACAAAAAAGGTAACATTCTATTGAAAAATTTCTACATTTTCTAAGTAACCATTTTTAATCAATTAGCCATAAGTTAGTAATTTTAAAAAGTAAAATCTTCAGAAAAAGTATCCTTAGTCTTTGCAGTACAAAGTTTACTACTATAACAAGTTCTCTGAAAGTAAGTTAAATTAAAATTGTCTTTTACCCTATAATATGTATAAAAAAGAATATCTAAAATACATTATAATGTCAAAAAATAGAAAAATAATACATAAAGAAAATATGGCAGATTAAATAGTGTTCATACAAACTTAAATGAAAAAAAATTAATTTAAATGATACCTAAGTCATTGAATAAATATTTTGGAAGCAAAAGACTTTCATTAAAATGCTGAACTAAAACAAAACAAAACAAGATAAAAACATAACAGAGCTTATAATCATGATATGATTATGAAAATTGGGAGACTATATCTGGAAAGAAGTTACACAATTTCACAAAGTTATACCTATTTAGGAAAAAACTCTGTCATTTGAAATATAGTAGATGCACATCATGGATTACAGAATAAACATGCATATGCATGAAGGTATAGTGCAATTTCAACATTATAATAGTTTGTCCTGAGATTTCAATAGGGTAGCTTTAAAAAAGAAATCAGGCAACCTTTGACTATAATTACTTTATGGAGCATTTATATACTAAAGCAAATAATATTCTAAAAGGATTTTCAGAGGTCCATAAGGGAGATAAAATCACCATATCTTATTGAATTGGGTTATGCATTCCCTTATAGATTATCTTGGAAAATCACAGTGCACATGATAATACAAATAAAAACAACTGCTATTTTATCCATTGCACTACAAACGGAGACCTACTGCAGTCAGTGCTGACTACCAGAGTTGTCAGATTGACACATCAGGGCAACTGAGCTAGGGAGGTGATTTCCTCTTTCTCAGCATGCAATTCGATAGTGTTTCACAAATCACTGCTCCATATCTGTTTTATACTGCTGAATTTCAAAACTGCCTTCTGTATTCATCTGTATATATCTTTATGGAACCAGATACACATAAATCACCACTTCACAAATCTCAGCTCCTTAAATACAGTCGTGCATGTCTGGCCTGATGACAGAAGCCCTGAGCACCTGGCAGCTCCCACTGCTGCCAGCAACAGCAGCTGAATCATCAACACAACTTTGGAGTCAGCTCAGGTACCAGCATTGCTGAGGCAATTTGGGCAAACTGAGGCTCATGCTCTGGTGATGACACGAACCAGCAGAAAATGTCCTGTTTTACCTGAAATGATACTAAAGCTCTCTTAGTTTCTAAAATAGGACAGCTGCCTTCAGCCAGTGCACTGAAAATGATCTGTGCCCCTTCAGATCTCCTGAAAAATGCCTAGGAATTGGCTGGTGGTGCTAGCAAGTGCAAAGTGATGGAAGAGCCCATGCTAACAATTCAACAGCATAGGGGATCAAGGTCCAATGCTAGGGAATATGCTGTGGCATATGTATGAGCCTTGCTGCAGAAACCACCTTTCCTGTCAATAAAAGTATTAGAGACATATCTTTTTCTCAGCAGCCATGAGAAAGCAAAATCAAAGAGTATTCGGGTACAATGAAAAGCTGTGTTTCAGTCCTTGATGTATCTTGAAGATTTTTTTTCTCACAATATCTTAAAGATTTTTTCCAGAAACAATATATTTTACTCACACTTAAGGCAAGCCAGTGTTTCTGTTGGCAGGGCTCTAAGTAAACATCACAGTTTAGCCTCAGAATAAATGAGTGCTTAATTAAAAGCTGCCACATATAGACACATTTGGATTTATTTCTATATGAATGTTTAGTCAGCTAATGCACTGGAAATTAGCATTTAATGATGGAATGGTAACAAAGTCCTGAATGTCATCACAATAGAAAAGGAAGGAAAATCACAAAGCACTGTTTCTAATGAAATGAAAAGCGTGATGTATAGTGATTTCAACTAGTCCCCAATTATCGAGGCCAACGGCTTGAGTTGCTTTAAACATATACAAACATTGGGAAAAGAGCCTTTCACACTCCTGAAGCTTCCTTTACCATGCTTCCCACGTGAGCTTGCTGTGAACGTTGTTTCAAAAGACTGAGGACAAGTATTTGGTTTCGGAGTTCAGGTTATTTTGCCCTTTCCAGAAGAGCAGTTGCTGTTTGTTATTTCGTCTGAGGCAGTTGCCAAGCCCATCTCAGCAGGGTGGACTGTCTTCTCTAGAAAGGTTTCCCAGGGAAAGGTGAGCTGACCACCCTAATGATGATAGCTGCCACTTCCACTCCTTGCAGTGAGGAAATTCAGCTTGACTTAGGGAAGGAGGGTCCCTCTTGATTTCCATAGACAGCGACTGCAGTAGTAAGCAATAAATGAATGGGGGAAGCAGAAGACATTCTGGAGTGCCAAGGGGAAGGTTCTTTGGTGTGGTTGAAGAGGGTAGATGAGATGGCTCTGAAGTGACTGTAAGAAAAGGATGCATGAACACGAGGCAGGAGGAAACAGTGTCAAAAATCAGAGTATTCATGTATGTGTAGAGTAAAAGAGAGTATGGGGTGTCCAGGCAGAATAGTCTCTAAAGCTAATTGCACTGTAAAACCTCTGATCATGAGGCACTAATGTATATTAATTGCTAATGTGTACAGATATATGTATGCATTCTTGTAAAATATACTTAGCACTTCAATATTAGTAGGTAATACATATACACTAGAAAACAATTATTTGTTTATCTTTAATTATATTTAATAATTTTGGGGGTTTCTGTAGCACAGCATGTTAGAGGAGTACAGCTGATCCACTCTTCCTGCACTGCCCACTGCACAAGCAGAAAAGAAAGCTCTGCACTCTGTTTAACTGTTGGAGCAACAAAAAAAAATAAAAAATCAAAAAACAACAATGGAGCAACACAATGGGATTAAGAAAGTATGTCCGTCTCTAAGTCAAATGGAAATTAAAGGCTGTCCTGAGGACCTTGCAGTCTAACAGGCAAAGGTAAAAGACATCTCTAGCTTAAAAATGCTGCCCAATCTGTGGACAAGGCAGTCTTTTCACCTCCAGTACACCTGAGTAGCACACTTGCAGCTTTTTTAGATACAGGAGTGTGAATTGTCTGGACACTTCAAAATGGAAAATACAATGTAGGATTATAGCCATTTTCCTTGTGTCCAGAATCATTTTATCCAGTTGTCTACCTGTGTAGACACAAACAACATAGAAAGGCATATAGTTAGCTTAATGCCTGCTGAGCTTGAATACACACATATATGCAAAGTATTTGTTGAGGGAACTATTGTCTCTTCATCTCCTTTTGCATTTTAATAAAATTAGCCTTTCTGAAGTATCTAATTACATAGAATGTATGTATCTCATACATCTCATACATTTTACTCCAAAGTAACAAAATGGAATACAGCTCACCCTCAGATTGGTCTGACCAGGAAGATCTGAAGAATGTTCCCCCACCCAACATCATTTCGATTCATCTTTATTTTACTTTGCTAGAAAGTGTGTCTTTGTAACTCGCGGTGCTGGGTGAAGTGCCCCGCTGTGACATGAGACGTCGGGTTCTGTCAGTCACATCAACTGATGTGATGTGACTGAGCCTAATGCGATGGGACCAATGCCCTGCTGAATACATACTGTGTCACTGTGGTATTCAGAGGCCGGTTTCTCTGAGAAGAAATGCAATGAAGGAAGCCCAGCTTCCAATGGCAAATAAGGCTAAATGATTTTTTAAATGAAAATGCAATAAGGTGTTTTCTGCATATGCGTGCAAGTAGCGTATTTGGTTTATTTTATTTTTCTGTTTGTCTGTAATGGCACTTTGATGATATCCAATCATGAATTTCACACACGTTTTCTGCTCATCTTATAAAACTCTGATTAGGATCTATCCGAGGGTGAGGCTGGAGTGCTGCCTCTTGGACTGCTGCTCTGCTTGGGATTTGCTATGTCTGGAAAGGCCATGCACTACTCTCTGGTGGATGCCACAGTGCAGATCTGAAGGTCTCCTTCTGCAGCCTCTCCATGTTCAGAATTAATAGCCATGGTTTTTGCTAGCAGCTCCTTCACACCTACCTAAGTTTAACCTATGCCTCTGATCCTCAGCAACAGAATGTCTTGAGTTAACTTGTCCTGGTGGTAGTTCCCTTCAGAATGCAAACTAGTCTCTGAAAAAGCACCATAAAGTTTACTCTGATCTTAAAAATGTTTCAAGGAGTCTTCCAAGGAAATAAAACTAGTAATCACTCATAAAGCCACCACACTTAGCAGAAATGTTGGCTTTTGAGGATATGGCTTTCTCTACTCTTTAGACAGTGCCAGCCCTCAGATTCCCATTAGCAGTCCTCCCACATGAGACAGCCCCAGGAGCTGGTGAAGCCCAAAAAAGAAACCAAGTCAGTCCTGTCCTCATCATCTGACAGGAGTACAGCTCCAGTGAAACTGGATGGGTAATGAAAGTAAATATCTATGTATCAAGTCAGCTCCAGATGAGACATCTATCAAGTATTATTTTTATCTTTTTGTTAAGTGCTCCACACTGTGGAATGCTGACCATCCCAACACTGCACTATGACTAGTTTCACAGTAGTGATCTTAAGCAATTGTTATGGTACTAAGAGGCTATCTCAATTTAAGATAAAGCAAATTTTCTGCCAGTTTTTCAAAATGGCTTTGTTTACACAGATCACCTCAATCACATAGAAATTGCTGATTAGCTTTTCAGTCCTAACCCCTCAGTTTCTGTACATAGTGGTTATGGTAGAAATGTACCACTGTTTATTATTCTTACCATGGAGTAGTTCAGTAAATAGCATGCCATAATGTTGCATGAACAGGGAAAGCCCTTTGGGTTACATATAGATATAGGCAAAACATTTTGTCTCGGAACCCATAGAAATTTGTAAGAAGGATGGTATATGCCTTTTGGCGCAATTTCTTAGGAATACGTCAGCTTTGCTGATATTATACAAAGTCTCATTAAAAAAAAAAAAATCAATCAAACTATCAATTTTTATGCAGCTAAAAATCGATTTATGCTCCCACTCAGAGTTAAGAGTCTGACAAATCTTGTATCACTGTAAAAACTTCTTTGCTTTTATTTTTCACAGGAAACTTGGAACAAGGTGGGCCAAACACATCAAAAGAGAAAAGCAACCCAAAAAGCTTGCTTTTAAGGAAAGCACCATTGACTTTATTTGTTGCTAGTACAAAATGTGTTAGCTTGGTTAAAAACAGAAAAAGAGTTGGGTGGAGGAGCACAGAAAAAGAGAGACAGAGAGCAAACCTAAAAACTAGAGCTTAAAAGGGACTTGGAAAGTATCCATTTGTATGAACAGAATTCACAAAGCCAAGTCAAGGTCCACATAAAACAAACAGAAGTTGTGTATCTTAATAGTCCCAACTCTGAGCTGAGTGGCAGAGGGGCTATCAAAATGAGCTAATTCCAAATGCTGCTGCATGGAGCACATGAACAACTTCCTTCACTGCTGTATGTAGCTGTCAACCCACAGCATTGAGTCAAGAAGGTTTTTTTAAACTCTTACTTGAAGCCAAGATACTGTTTCTTGTACTTGGAACCATAAATTGGTCATTTGAATGTGGATGACTGTCTTATTCCTCCTGTTAGGAAGATGAGCTGGCAGAAACGGCATTCCTCCTGGGAAGTAAGTTCAAATACTTTCAAATTGGGCACAAGCCTCAGATTTCCCAGTCATGTGCAAGAACTCCAACCTACTAATCAAGTCCTGTTTTCCAAAAGGCAGACTTTCCTTTTTGACTACACCACACCCTTTTCCCCGTAGGCCTTCACACCATGTCTCTGAATGTCAGTGACTCCACACTGCACCAGGGCAATGACAGTACTGCTGGGTGCACACCTACCTCCCCAGGCCCAGCACAAGGTTCAGATGTTGTAAGGCTACAGAGCCCTAGAGGGCTTTGACTCCACAGTGCTCTGTCCAACTAAGATAAGGGCACTCTACATGCATGTGGTAACATCACTTCAAGGCTATAAATAAGTTTTGTGGTGTAAACATAGGTTCCTGGATAGGCCCTCCTACCCTTAATAGTTAGGTAAGGTAATCATTATTTATTTTTTAATCATTCTCTTTGATTTAATTGCCTATATGCTCCCTAGGGTGCATTTTAATTACCAAACTACCGCTTTGGATCCTGGCTAAGTATTTAGGCATAAAAGTGAGTCTTGAAATTGAGGAAAAGGTGAGATTCTCATTGCTGGATAACAGCTGGCAGTGTCCCACAGTTTAAAATCCAGGATTTACTAGGTACAGGTAATATCCTCTCACTCATGGCATAAGTGGAGACAGGTGGCAGGGAGGAAGTTAAGACGGTGGCTGACATCTACCTATTTTCTCCTTCCCCATCAATGTGCACAGATGGATGTTGTGGCCATATTCCAGCACCAGAAGAGGTGGCCCCACTTGCATTTCTACATTGGTTGCTGGAAAAAGTCCAGTTTGTAGGAAGGAATTTCCAGGAATGGGCTGTCAGTGCCAGTGCTGCTCCACTGAGATTTGGAATTGGTACATGCTAATGCTGCAGCTGCATGCTCTAATGCTCCAGCACTGGAAAGGGAGACGACAATCCTGTAAGAAGGATCGTCAGTCTGAGTCTGGAGAACAAGAAAAAATTTCTGCTGTGGACATGGTCTCTGACAGTGTGCAATGAAATCAGTGCCATCTGAAACAGCTGAAATAGCTTTGGGAGACCACTAGAAGAAGAAGCTCACTGGAGGAAATGAATGTGCCTTGGCAAGGAGATGAATTGCAAGATCTAATAGGTGTCTTCCACTTCCAGTATTTATGACTGATATTAGAAAGGAATGAGAGAGGGGAAGAGACAGCAGGTGATGGATTAGGATGCTGCTTAATTTTTATTGTGTATCTTTTCAGATGGAAAACAAGACCTTTTAACCATCCCTATGCATCTTCTGCTAAAACATTTCTTGCAAGTTCAATAAAAATCATGTTGTTTAGACAATTAAGCATGCTTCTTCACACTTTGTATGAGTGGTGATTAAATGGTGTTATTATGCTTATGTCTAACAGTTAGGCACTTGGATTCTGTTTATGTGGAGCGATCAGCAGCCCCAGTGTCATAGGCAGTATTGCAGGGAGCAGTAAAGATGCTTCTCTCAGAGTAGATTTTCTAGACTTTGTTGAGAGCAAGATAGCAATTATAAGCATAGAGTCTGAGGGACAAATGTAAAAATTAAAGGGTCAGTTACATTTGCAAGGCTAAAAGTATTGATTAGTTTTGAGACCTCAGATAAAGTGATTTTTTTCTTTTCATGACTATTTCTAAACACTTGATTCTTTGTTACAAGCAATAGAATAAATTCTGGTCTTGCTATGATATCCATTCATTATGCATAGCTTTTCCCTGTCTCTTTCTTTATGTGACTCCTCCATTAGTTTCAATCTTGAGGCAGTATCATTTAATAAGAAAAAATAATTCTTTCTTTCTGCATGTATATAGGCCGCAAATGCTTGGAGGAGCAGGGGAAAAAATTATTTTGAATGAGACTTTTAACAGGCAAAAGAAAAAGTGGCAGCAATTATATTTGAAGTGTGGACATTGTACATAAAATAATTACATTTCATGGCTTTTCCCTTTAGGAAAAAACTGCCATTATAAAAGTAGCTTCCATGGGGTGAAATTTTCAAGAGAGCCAAGCATCACCAATTGGGACCAGATTTCTAGAAGGCTTTAGCTCTGGCATAGAAATAAGTGGCCAGATGTCCGAAGAGCTCTAAACAGTAGATTGTGAGCATTTATAAAAATTTGGCCTGTAGTTAAGAGTGTAAGTTGGAGCTGAGGTCTTTGGAAAATTCTCTCCCTCATGGTGGGTGTTGAGTTAGCTTTAAAAAAATTTTGATCTGGGTCTGTTTTGGCAGGGGGATAGTTTTTTGCTTCTGGTTTATTTTGGTTTGGTTTGGTTTCTTTTTTTGTTTTGTTATGTTTAGAGGGTTTTTTTTTCTGCTGTTTTTAAAAGAGAACTGATCTTTTATGTCATTAAGTTGTTTATTGGTTTTGTGGAACTTTTTGTTTCTAAGCACATATCTCAGTGTTGTTATCCAAACTGTCCAGTTGTCTTTAAACAATAGTGATGTGCTTAAAACCAAGCTCATGCTTAGTTTTGAATTAGAAATTGAATTTTCCATTTGAAATATCACCCCATTTAGGTGTGAAATATTTACTATCTCTACCGATAGGCCACATGGTTGAAGTTGGTGTGACTGAATGGTGACCAGCCACAGTAAAGCAAAGATTTTCTCAAAGTCTGGCTGTGCAACTCTCACAGTATCTCCACAATAAGCTGTAAATACTGCAGTTGCGCCACAAATAACATGAGAAAGTATTGATAACATTTCTTCTGGACCTGAGCAAGAAGAGTCAAATAGGCCAGCAAGAGGAATTGAGGTTCACTGGCTTTTTACTTTTGAAAAAATTAAAGAATATTTAATAGGAACGGGGTTGGACAGGTACTCCAGGTAGTTCTTCTGATTTTGAACAAGGTTGCATTGCTTGAGAGCATAGTTCTGTGGCAACCTAGGCTGCATGTCCTACAGCCTGTGTTTTGAAGGCCTCCAAACTGTTTCTTTCCAAAACAAAGTTTCCGCATTTTGCCCCACACCTCCTTGGGTGAGCTATATGGTTCTGACTGTTACTATTTGTCTTGCAAGTTCAGTAATTTTACAGTCTGAGGAAACAATTAATATACACTGCTATAGCACAGTACTGTGTCAAATGACTTTGAGGATGAATTAATATGAAAGTACTGGATAAGACAAAGGAAAACTCTTTTAGGAATGGGTAGATGAATGCAATCCCTTTGGTAACCATATGCGGTAAATAGGTGTAGCCTGATGATTTAGTCTTCTCAGCACAGAAAATTTTATCCATAGAACTCCATTATATCAAAGGAAGAACTCTAGAGGATGTACATTTTATTACTTTTACCTAATCCCATAATCTATTATTCTGAAAACAGTAGTGGGAAAAGAAAATATTGTGATATGAATTATAGACTTATTTTTGTTTAATCTGTGGAAGCTGCCCTGGGTTAAGGACAATACGAGATGGTATCAACAGATGAGAGACTGTCCTAGGTTGAAGTATATTCTATTACCATCTCCGTTGGCTGTTGAAACAGCTGGTGAAGCAGTGTTCCCTGCCATTTCCCTCTGTACTATCTTCTGTTAATGGGCCATCAATGCCTCACCCCATGACTCAGAGATAACTCCCTCCTGGACTATCTGCTGTTAATGGGCCCATCAGGCCCTATCACACGACTCACCATCCCATTGTGAGATGCTTCACCCAGAGGGAGGAGCCAACTATTCCATCCTGGATATAAGCTGAGACTCTGAACACCACACCAGCGCTTACCTACTGAACTCCCAGAGGACAAGAGCTACCACTGGACTTTCTCACCCTTTTCTTTCTACAGGATCACCGCTTCAACGGAACTGCTTTGTTTGGACTGCTATTACCACAGAGTGTCAGGGTGTATCTGACTTTGTCAGTGTTCTTGTGCTACTGCATTTATTTTTTATTTTTTTCCTCTTAAATTATAATTCTGACTTGTGATCTCCCACTGGTTTGATTTCAAACTAGTACAGAGACATATAGAAAAAGGCAACAATTTATTGAATACGTGGGGTGGGTATGAATATGGATGGGTGTATGGATGTAGATATGAATGAACCGATATGAATTTGTTATTGAAGTGGTGAACAAAATAAAAAACCATAAAACCAAAAATCAATGTCCTTGGAAACACAGTTGTCTCTTATGTCCCCTGGCAGTTTCGATGTGCTGGGGGTGCAGGAGCTGCAGTAACTCCTCCAGGCAGAGTGGGGCGCTCAGGAGCACAGGGGGTGCAGTTCTCCCTTTCTGCCAGCAGGGGCACTGTGTGTCGGTAGGGATGGAGTCCGGAGGGGGAAGAACCTTGTGCAAATAAAATGACGGGTGGCGAGCCCAGGGAGAAGCCCCGGAGTGGGGGTGGGCCCGTGGCACTCAGTCCAGGGACTGAGAGGGACTGGGGACCCCCCGGGAACATGGGGGGAAGCTTAGAGATGGGAGCACATGAACCAGAGCTTCGGTGGAGAAATCTGCGGTGGGCCCGGGTGGGCACGGCATCTGTGGGAGTCTCTCAGAGATCTCAACGACTGGAAAACAGTGATTGGTGAGCTCAGGAGTTTGCAGGGGGAGGCGGAAGTGGCAGGAGTCGTGCTGAGTCCCGGCGAGCCTTGCTGAGGGGGAAGCCCTCTGTCCCTTGCCACACACCCAAAAAGAGAGAGATGATTGATTTGGAGATCCCTTTTCCCAAATGCCTCTCTGGTGAAAGGATTCATTAAGCCCAGGGGAAAGGAGGAGGGGGGGGTATGCAAGTCGTGGGAAGGGAAACACTTAGCCTGCCCATCATTTCTGATTAATAAACACTAGGGCCCAATATTTGCCCATGTGTTTTTGCTTGTCAAATTACTATACTGTCCACCCTTTCTCTCCATTCAAAGAACACTCCCCTCACTTCAAGAAAGACATGGAGGTGCTGGAGCAAGTCCAGAGAAAGGCTGGTGAAGGATCTAGAAAGTAAGTCATATGAGAAGCAGCTGAGAGAGCCAGGTTTGTTTAGCTTGGAGAGAAGGAGGCGCAGGGGAGACTTTTTTGCTCTCTAGGACTACCTGAAATGAGGTTGTAGCAAGGTGGCTTCTTCTCCCAAGTAACAAGTGACAGGACAAAAGAAAATGGCCTCAAGCTGAACCTGGGAAGGTCCAGGTTGGACATTAAGAAGATTTTTTTCACTGAAAGGGTGGTTAAGCTTTCGAACAGACTGCCCAGGAAGTTCATAGAATCACCAGATTTGTAGGTGTTCAAGAAATAACGAAACACAGCACTTAGTGGCATGGTCTAATTGACAAGGAGGTGATTGGTCAAAGGTTGGACTTGATGATCTTGGAGGTCTTTTCCAACCTAAATGATACTGTGATTCTGAGAAAGTGGAGCTATACCAAAAGAAACAGGATATTTGTATCTAGAGAAAAAGTAATATTCAGGCTGTGTAGTCTTTTCAGAGATATGCTCTAGTGAACACTAGAAATGGGCAGCCTCCATTCCCTTGAAGCCCAAGTGTTGATTAGAGCATTGAAGGGTAAGGTAGTATATCTTCTATTTCCTTTAGAGGAATATATATCTACTTTAGGTATCAATTCTGCTTCAGAGAATAATTTAGTCATACTTTTAAATGGCATTCCAACAAAAAAGGTCATCAGAGTTGACGGCATTAGATTGACTTATGGAAAAATAAGGCTGACTTGCAGGCATTAAAAACGATAACCATTTTCCAAGAGATACTGATGCCATGAATCTGCTACAAGTTTCCATGAAGGTGGCTGGAGATAGGAACACATAACTGCCTATGCAATAAGCAGTTCTTTAAAAAAAATCATAGCAAATCTTAAGCTTAAAACTGTTATCAGATATTGTAAAGGCATGGACAAATGTTGTTGTACAAGATTGAATGGATTGCAGGTCAGTTATCTCAAGCTTGGCTGATGGATGAGATAAACACCTCTCATCACAATGCTGGATCAATCCTTGATTAAGTGCTAAATTTATGACTGCTTCTCCCATCCATTTTCAGATTCTCTCATTCTTTCTGCTTTGGCTCAGGGCCAAATTAAGTTGTTCTACTATAAGTCAATGTTTAGAGCCTCAGGTCCTGCAATAGAAAGTGATTTCACAACCTCTACTCTCAATTGAAAGAAAATACAACTTTTGTGAATCAGTGTTTGTCAGTGTATAGCACATACTGCCTTTACATGTCCACTCCCTGTTCTCATGGCTTTCAAACAATGGGTCATTGCAGTATATAACCCTGACTGGAATATTTTCTGAAGATGACACGATGTGATTCTTAACTCCTAATTCCTCTCATCCCAACTTTTGGGAACAGAAAGGTGGATTTTAAGCAGTTCTGTCACAGGTAACCAATTTTGCTTTACAGCGTAAGACACCACGTCACTGTCATCATAATTTTTTGAAAGTGTTGCAGTGTTTTCCTTCCACAGAAAACCTGAAATTTCCTAGGCTGCCAAGATTCCAATCCAGCAGGCTGCTACTGTGTTGAAATGCCACCCAGCCATGGGTGACTCCAAGCTGTCACCAGCAAGTCAGCATCTTCCAACATCTCCAGGCCTGCCAATCTCAGAGCTAGAAAAACCTACAAGGAGCAATTTTTCATGTTCTGCATAAACTTCTTTTGTGAGCAGACTCATTTGCTAAGCATTTGCATGCAATATCTTCATTTTCTGTCCATCAGCAGCACTGTGCAGGCAGACTGCTGTGTCAGGCAGCTTCCATGAACATGTGTCTTGGAGCTCCACCAAGGCTTTTTCCCATAGAGAAATTGTTCAGTTCTGTTGGAGGTACTGAACAGCGCAGTAGCTCTTGCCAAAACCTTTCCTTGTACATTTATTTAGCAATGTATGAAATAGTTATTGCTTTAGCACTTATCCACACGTATTCACCTGCCTTTTCCCTTTTTTTCTTTTATATTTTAGAAATATATTGTCAATAGCAAATTAAAAATACAAAAAGTGTTGTCTAGCCTATCTAAGGAAAGACCTCCATGAAATAGAAAAAGCATGCAAAACTAACACAGGCCAGCCCCGACAACTATACTAATCATCATAAAGGTATTGAGCATGAACATCTTGAACTGGCTGACAGGTTGAGCGCAGAAGGCAATAGTGAATGAGGTAACATTAGGCTGGCAGCCTGTCACTAGTGGGGTTCCACAGGGCTCCTTCTTAGGCCCTGTGCTTTTCAACATTTTTATAAATGACTTAGACACAGGACTGGAAGGGGTACTAAGCAAATTTGCAGATGACACAAAACTCAGAGCAACTGTTGACTCTCTCGAAGGCAGGGAGGTCCTACAGAGAGACCTCGACAAATTAAAGGTCTGGGCAATCACCAACCATACGAAATTCAACAACAGGAAGTGCCAGATTCTGCACATGGGATGAGGCAGCCTGGATGTACGGACAGGCTGGGGAATGAGATACTAGAGAATAGCCCCAAGGAAAGGGACCTGGGGGTTCTGGTCGATGGCAAGTTGAATATCAATCAGCAGTGCCCTGGCAGCCAGGCGGACCAACCATGTCCTGAGGGGCAGCAGGCAAAGCGTTGCCAGCTGGTCAAGGGAGGGGATTGTGCTCCTCTGCTCTACACTGGTGCAACCTCTCTTGAAATATTGTGGCAGTTTGAGGCACTGCAATATAAGAATAGAAAGCTATATAAAGCTATTAAACAGTCTCCAAAGAAGGAAAACAATGATGAAGTCTTGAAATGAAGCCATACATGGAGTGGCTGAGGTTACCTGATCTGTTCAGACTGGAGGAGAAACATCATTGCAGTCTAGGGGAAGAGGGGTGTCAGGCACTGATCTCTTCTTTGTGGTCACCAGTGACAGGACCCAAGGGAATGGCCTGAAGTTGTGTCAGGGAGGATTTAGGTTGGATATTAGAAAAAAAGTTCTTCACCTGAAGGGTGTACTGGAACAGGCTCTCCAGGGAAGTGGTCACAGCACCAAGCCTGGAAGAGTTCAAGAAGCGTTTGGATGACATTTTCAGGCATATAGTGTGACTTTTGCAGATGATCCTGTGCAGAGCTAGGAGTTGGATTCAATGATCTTTGTGGGTCTCTTCCAATTTGGTATATTCTGTGATTCTTTAAGTAGATGGGTCAATAGAAAATCTAGGCACACTTATTTAACCTTGTGTACCACAGAAGTTATGTCCATGTTGGCCTTCTGTGGCCGAGTAAGAAAAATCTTGGTTGGAGCAGCAAGGCTCCTTTCTGTGTATCCAAATCCACTGATCTCCTTCTGATTAGACAGGGCAATACTGTAAACTCTCAGAAAGGAGGAGAACCTTGCAACTCCAAAGCATGCCTTTAAGTAGGAGGAGCAGCCTTCTTTGCCTCTCTTACTTAATTCCTTGCACAAAACAACTACTCTAGGCAAAGTGAATAGCAATTGCGAGTTCTGAATTCAATAGAATTTCTAAATCCAGAGCAAAGTAGTTCTGCTCTCAGGGTTAGAGCCTGGTAATCTTCACTAAAGAAAAATCTTGATCCCTAAGATGCCTGTGAATAGTACCATAGCTGAAAATTTTCCAGGGTTATTAATTTCCCATCTGAAAATATATATTCACTGATGTAAAAATATCTTGAAAGACAACAACATATCAAAGCAATAATGCAAAAAAAGTATACTTAGCTCTCATCAACATGAAGCAATTTGCTAAGGTTAAATATCTCAAATCACATTTACTGGAGATTTTAAACTGGTATTTTTAATTTATTTGAGATTTATCTGGCATCTTGATCAGTGTCCCAATCTAAGCTCAAATAAAATTTCAAAAGATTAGTTTCTTGCATGAAATTTGAAGGCTAAATTGTCAACACTAACAATTACTGATGGAAATAAAAGTTTTTATTCCTATGTATTGTTATGTAGCACTGAGGCCTGCAAGAAACCAAAAAAAACAATGCATCTAAAAACTGCTATAGATTAGTCTCTTTGGAGAAGGGGACTCACCGCCTTATTATGTGATTTAATTGTCATTGACTTTAAAACTGTCTTTAAAGGCCTGAATATATAAATAATGACCATGTAATGCATTTGATAGGTAGTCACTTGCTGGGTGCAGTCTATACAGTTACTTCTAGCTGGAATGCCAGTCCCGAGTATTTGGATTCCCTCCTTGGCCTACTAGCCCCTTCTTCTCTGCCAAGTTTCGTACTGGGTTGTATCAACAGTGATGGGAATAATGCTTCCAACTGCATCTCCACTTCTATTAAAACCAAACGTTTACACATAAATCTGCTAATGTAAGACATGGTATTACTTACATTTTTTTTTCCATTAATGATGAAAACAAACGAGTAAGATTTATCTCTTTGACAAGTCATGTGGGTGTGAATCTTTAATTAGCATATAACAGGTTTAGACTTCAAGTCCCTATAGGCGTGGGAATCACTTAAAGAAGAAAATCTCACTTGGTAAATCTTTGGCTCAGGAAGCCAAGAATGTTATTTTAAGAGATACCTGTAAAGATGAAGATTGCAATCTTTGTGCATGTCAGGGTAAAAAAGCAAGCTATTTCATCTCCCAGAAACTCGGTGACCATACTTTGATGACAAGCCAGATGGCAGCTGTTCCCCAAGCCCGGTGCCAAGAAAGATGATTGGAGCTGCAATTTACCTTCCGTGGTGAAGCTCAGTGCTGGAGCATACCACAGCTGCGGATTTGGCTGCTGCCGGTAGGTGTGTGCACAGTTGGTTTCCTCCCAATTTGGATTCATCAGGTAAGAGGCTGTATCAGTACCCAGCAATTATGAAATTGGCATGCGTTGGATTGTTTACTCACAGTAATATTCCTACTGGACTTTATTAAAACACCATCTGTTGTCAGTGCAGACAAAGAATCAAACCAGAAATATCCATGAAGAGAGAGTGTGCATATGCATGCGCATGTGTATGTATGTTCTGCTGTGTTGCAGGATCAGGTAACATTTCATAGTCTTTTTTTCTTCGCTCTTACTTTACAGGTAGCTTTTCATAATATGCCTACATTCCTAATCAATATTTCCCCTCTCTTAATTCCATCTAGAAAATAAAATTACATTGAAACAAAAAAAACCAACTGTGGTCAAAGGGAAGTTATATCTCTGTGAGTCATGCTGGAATGGAAACAAATGAGTCCTTGCATATGGGCGGAACAACATTAGCTTTACTACAAATTAAAGTTGTAATGGTTGAAGAAAAAGTCATCTGACTGAATGATGCTCAGTTAGAACAAACTTCTGAGTTAATGTGTAGTATATAGGGTGAATAATAAAGGATATCTGCCAATAATAATAATATCTTTAGGGCTTGAGAAAAAAGGGACTAGTTTTTACAATCAGCTGTTTTTGCTTGATCACTTTTTTTTATCTTTCAGATGGGGATCAGATATTCTTAATACACAGCTGGTCTCCACAAATGGCCAAGTATAATTTTTCATATACTTACATATAATTCCAGGTGAAATTAATTAGCTGGAATTCTTCATGAGGTAGCACACTAATAAAATATGATGCAAGTAATTCAAAATGCAAATACAGAGAAGAGAGCAGTAAAACTTAGATATGTCATTTCAGTCCTACAAAAAGGCATCTGTTAATTTAGGTCTTTAGTGCATGCACTCACACACACATGCAGAAAAATCCCTTTAAAAATAAAAATGTAAACAAGTCCCAGTTCACATCATAAGATTAAAGCTGTAATAAAGGGAGAAAACACAAGCCAAGAACATCCCCAGGGAAAAAGACGGAAGTGTGTTAAAATGCTTGGGTTGTTTATGAACTAAGTGTTTGGAGACCTCTCAGTGCTGAATGAAGGAGTTGAGATATTTTAGAGGTCCCACAGGGAGGTTATTTACTACTATGGGGAGCCACTAAAGCCTGTTTTGCTCAGTATATCCAGCCATCAGAAAGAAAATATTAGTCCTGATGTAAGTGAACACAATCTGCCACCTGCAGTGGGATTGTGCATAGTCAAGAGGGAGAAGATTTGCCCCAAATATGAGCCCATCCTTCTTGCGTTATTTAATTTCATCTTCATACGGACCAAAATTCTTCCCTAAGTTAAAGCCTGAAACCTGACATTGCAAAAGTTTGACTCTTGGCAAGGTAAAGCATAATTTCCGTGCCTAAGGCATAATTTCCTTCCTATGTGTTCATCATCATCAATCATCATCATCATCACCATCATCATCATCATCATCATCATCATCCTTGCTTCTCTACAAATTACTTAAGTCCTGTGTGCTTAAGTCTTATGGCCTATTTTGCCAAGCCTAGGATGGACCCATTGCATTAAAACAGCAATTTTTCCAGCAATGATTTCTCAAAAATCTAGGCCCTTGTTTTCTGAAATGCACAGAGGACTAATTCTTATGTCAATTTTCCTCAAATCAGAAAGTTAGATTACTTCATTTTTGTGCTTTAGATTAATGTATCTATTTATTCTCCTAATGGGAGGAACATAACTTTTTGCTTTGACTTATGTCCTATGAAGAATTTTTTTATTATTATTATCTTAATAATAACCTCAGTAGTTAGACGCTGGAAGAGGTTGCCTAGAGAAGTTGTAGAAATGTTCAAGGCCAGGTTGTTTGGGGCTTTGAGCAACCTGGTCTGGTGGAAGGTGTCTCTGCCCATGGCAGAGGAGTTGGAACTAGATGATCATAGAATTATGGAAAAGAATCATACTGAGTTGGAAGGGAACCACAAAGATCATAAAATCCAACTCCTGGCCCTGCAGAGAACCACCCCAAGAATCACACCATGTGCTTGGGAGTGTTACCCAAATCTTTTAAGGTCCCTTCCAACGCAAACCATTGTATGATTCCATGATCTTGTTCATTCCATCCTTCAGCACATACCCGAGCAGGTTCATCTTTTCAACCATACACATTTTTGCTAGTGCAACTAAGATGCAAGTTTTTTCTCTCTTTCCTCTTACTGGTAATTTTGGCCCAAATATGCTGCAAATTACTGATCTCAAAAACCATTCTCCCATATGACCTGTAGCTATGAAGGTTAGCCTCCCATAAGGGCCAGGGGAGCTCCACAGGTAGCAGGGTCTGGCATGTTAGGAGATAACTGGATAATGGAGGATAACTTCTTGAGCTAGGTCATAGACAGCCTCACCAGAGGGGATGTGTTAATGGATCTGCTGGTCACCAATGCAAACAAACTAATTGAAGACATCAAGATTGGAGGCAGTCTGGGCTGAAACTGTTGCCTAAAATCAAAATAAGAAACTAAGACAATAAGCAGATTTAATAGGAGTGAAGGGAAGAAAAGCTTTACAATGATCGTGTATTGGTGGAGTTTGCAGTCCTGAGGGATATGGGTCAAGCAAGAGTAATGTTAGACTCCTGAACTTTAGGAATGCAGACTTCCAGTTTTTCAGGGAGATATTCAGTGGGATCTCCTGGAAGACTGCCCTCAGGGACAAGGGAGTGGAACTGACCTGGCAGAATTTTAAGGAATTCTTTCATAGAGTGCAAGACCTAGCAATCCCCAGCAGTAAGACACTGGGCAAGGAAGGCAAGAGACTGGCATGGCTGAGTAGGGACCTGCTGGTCAAACTAAAGGGAAAGAAGCAAATATATAGATAGTTGAAGATAGGACAGATGACCTGGGAAGAGTATAGAGATGAAATATGGTTGTGTAGGGATGGGATGAGGAAGTCCAAAGTGAAGTTGGAACTGAACCCAGCAATGGACATAAAAAATATAACAGGAAGGTCTTTTACAGGTACGTTAACCAGAAAAGGAAAGTCAAAGAACGTGTACGCCCTCTGACAAACAGTGCTGGAAAACTGATAACAATGGATAAGGAGAAGGCTGAGGTACTCAACAACTTTTTTGCGTCAGTCTTTACTCATCCCACATCTCTTGAATGGATGGACAGCAGGATGGGGACTGGAGGAGGGAAGTCCCTCCCACTGTAAGTAAAGATCAGGTTCATGACCACCTGAGGAACCTGAATATACATAAGTCTATGGGACCCAATAAGATGCATCCAAGAGTCATGAGGGAACTGGCTGATGTAGTTGCCAAGCCACTCCCCATGATATTTGAAAAGTCATAGCAGTCAGGTGAAGTCCAAGGTGACTGGAAAAAGGGAAACATTTTACCCCTCTTTAAAAAAGGTGGAAAGGAGGACACTGGAAACTACCATCTTGTCAGACTCACCACTGTGCCTGCAAAGATGATGAAATACATCCTTCTAGAAGCTGTGATGGCACATGGAGGACAGAGACATGATTTGAGACAATCAGCACAGCTTCACCAAGGCTAAGTCCTGCCTGACCTGCATACTGGCCTTCTATGGTGAAGTGACTACATCAGTGGACAAAAGAAGGGCTACAAATGTAATTTATCTGGACTTCTGTAGAGCCTGTGACATGGTGCCCTTCAATGTCTTTCTCTCTAAATTGGAATAATATGGATTTGATGAGTGGACTGTTAGATAGTAAAGACAGTAGTTGGACAGTTACATCCAGAGGGTAATGCTCAATGGTTCAGAGTCCCAATGGACATTAGTGACAAGCTGTGAACCTCAGGGATCTGAAATGGAAGAAGTGTTACTTTATACCTTCATTAATGATGTAGATGAAAGGATTGGGTGCACTCTCAGCAAGTTTGAAGATGACACTCAGCTGAGTGGTGTGGAAAAGTAGCAGGGTTCATACCCACCTCCTAGCCCTCATCCTCAGACCTTCGGGGTTTATGAATAGCAGTGCTTAGAAAAAGACATTTCGATCAGTACTGCAGCAGATAGACCGGGTGGACGCTCACATTTCAGTACATGTTTTTATTCTGTGTATCCATTCAGCCACCAAGCCTCCTCTATGAGGGTAATGGGTAGGGGAAGGAGGATGAAAAATAAATAAACACATAAAATGAAGTTGCCAACTGTTCCACAACTGAAAGGTTTCTATGACTCACAAGTCTACTAGGAATTTAACAGAAGCAACTAATTACAAGAACCAAGCAATCCTCCTACCCAAAGTGTTACATGCAGAAATAACCTGTTAGAAAGATGGATGCCAAATATGTTTGCCAGCAGCTGGACCAGAGTTTGCCCCACAATGGAGCTGGGAGGGCACTGCTGGCATACGCACTGCCTCCTGTCCTACCTGTGCATCAATATTTCCATGCCATGCTGTGCAATGCAAACATGCTGAGGCTGTATAACACCTGTGCCAGCACTTCTGCATCCTTATAAATCATTTCCCAGCTCTTGCTGGGGCAACAAGGAAGAAAATGTTGGCATATAAATGTAAATCACTGTATATCCTCTGGAACTGAATAATAATTGTGTTGATTTACCAGCGATGCACTATTCCCAGGGATGGATGGAAAATATTGGCAAAGAAACATCTGCACTTCCAGCAAAAGAACAGATTTGCTGAACTATACAAAAATGGTTGGTATAATCAGAGATGCTTCTGTCTATGAAATTTGCTTCCTGTTAGACTGAGCATGAGGGTTTCACTTCATTGCAGGTTGAAATGTAATTACTTCACCTCTGGTCATGTCCAAAATAAAAGTGTACAGAGATATTATTAAATCAGCTACATGGTGAACATGTAAGGGCAATTTTTTTCCCTCCTATGTGAGATTGTAGATACTTCTGAAGTCACTGGCTGCATACATTCCAAAGCGAATCTGAGGCATTTTAGGATACTTAACAAAATATGTGAATAGCCCAAAATCTCAAAAGTATTGCTCTGAATAAGGAATTCACCAAACTGTATAATTTACAGCTTCCTTGCTTGCCTTGCCTTAAAACAAAACACGGCAATTTAGCTCAAGTGAGGTCACAGAATATTCTGAAAGGACACCACAAGGATCTAGTCCAACTCTTAAGTGAATGGCCCATACAGGGGTTGAATCCACAAACCTTGGTGTTTTTTGCACTTTGTAACTGAGCCAGACTCAGGGCCAGTAATAAAACTTTTCCTGGGACCAAGGTTTCATCCACCAAATCTGAAGTCACTTTTTGACTGCAACTGTGAAGCATATGACCCACTTTGTAGGGTTTTGTAAATTGTTTTCTCTCAATTTTTATGTAAAACAAGCTCACTACCATGTTTATTATCTCATCACATACAATTTTATTTTTGAAAAGTATTTGGTTATTCTAACATACAATAAGAGTATTAACCTAAAGCCACACCAATGGGATGAAATTCACATTAGTTAATTAATACTTTATCATTAGATTCCAGCAAGAACACTGTGTCCAATTTTCTATACCATATTGACCACAATAATTTTACACATGTTTCAGGATTCTGTGGGAGACTGCCAGACTGCTTTTCTGATACAACAGTTACATAATGCTAACATATAGCATCAAGAAGCACAATGATATTTCATAATACTACTATTCTCTCAAAATTTTCTGTGTGTATATTGTAGCTGTACTTTATGAACATAGAATCAGTCAAAACCACACAGTCTAGTACATTTTGTTGCATTATCTGTTTCAGTTGTATTGCTGAAGCTGAAATCCTTTTTTGTCATACTGTATACCAGAGGCTGAATTCCCAGTGTATATCCCAGAGCTCAAGTAGAACTGTATGAAAATTCATGATACAAAGTTTTCTTCTAGGGCATCTAGACTGTAGTTTTAAATTTTTATATATATATATGTACCACTTGTGAAATAGCATGCTGTATTTCAAAGCAATACTGTAGTGTTTGTCTGAATACTCTAAAATTAATTTTCTGGTTTTACCTATATGCATAGCACAGACATTTTATGGATTATTTTAGGTCCCAGTACTGTGAAAGACCTAGACAGTTCATAATTTTTGAATGTGTGCATGACAGAAAGTAGTAATGTCCCAGATCAAAATGATACAAAAATCACAAGATTTTATCAAACCTATGTCAAACGAAAGCTGTGATAGCAGGCGTTACACTTGGTGACAAACTTTCCATGATTATATACACAGAATATATATTATATAGATATTATATGATAGAATAAATTTATTACATGCTACTTCAATCTCATTTGCTTCAATCTTCTGCAGTATACAGTATTATTATATTTTTATTATTTTATACAATTATTATGTAGTATTCCACAATCAAGCAGTACCTTACTGTGAAGAAGACCACTAAAGGCCAAAAAAGTAAGCAAAAAGGCATACAAATCCAAACATCATAATCTATGCTTACAAATAAAAAGTACCAGAATAGCTCTAATGTGTATCGTTCCTTTTTTAATGCTTCAGGTGAACAATACCACACAGTAAACTGCACAACAATCAGAATATCCAGAATCATAAAAGGATCATGTAGTATTTCAAGAAGTTAAACCTTAGACTTTCCAATACATCCCAGATCTAAAAATATTCTTTGTGATATAAGTTACTTGAATGCACATCAACCAATCTAAACAAATTATACAAGATGCATTTCAGGATGGGTTAGGGTTAGGGTTAGGTCATCATTTAGCAGTGCTGGCTTTCTCTTCGGGGGAACCAAGCAAATTGTTTAGGCTAGAAGTTAGTTCAACCAACTTGACTTTAGACAACTGGCTAGGATGCAGAAAGAATGCATTTGGGAACATAAAATGAAGAGTTTTGCAAAAGTTACTTTGCTGCTTACTAGAGATGCAGACAAGCACCAAAAA
>VXBA01002814.1:58796-110524 GCA_013399895.1 Serilophus lunatus | reverse complement strand
AGCACCAAAAAAAAAAAAAAAAAAAAGCAAGCTGTTTCCAGAATCCTTACTCAGGGCTGACAAACTCTATACATCTTGAGGTTTGCAGGGGCATATGCCTAAATTTAACAGATTTTAGAGTCCATGCCCAAGAATAATTGAGCAGAATTGAAAAATAGAAACTAGATATATGAGTCTTCACTCTTACCACATCAGAGAAGTCTAACTAACTAGCAGCAATCTCAACCTACCTTTTTCCAAAGAAAATCTTATTTCCTACTTTTCCTGGAGTGCTCCTACCGATGATAATGAGTATGTCCGCTTTTCTGCCACTGGATGAAAAGGTGTTCGGTACTAACAGCATCACAGCTGTAATACAGATTTCAGACTCTGTTTTCCAATATGAAATAAAAAATAAGAAAACAAAATTATCAATACCATTTGCAGATGCTTGAAAGCTCTAACGAGCAGATTAGGGGCCAATGCTCAGGGATTTGTCATTCTCGTGAGATTATACTTCTAAGAAAGACAAAAGTGTACACATTCTGTGCAACACATATAATGCTGCCTGTCATCTAAGATTCTATTTCTACTTCCTAAAGAAAACAGAGGTGAATGGAAATGAACATAAAAGTCACAGGTTTTCCTACCAAATCAAACTCGCCAGCATATCAAAGTCAGGTTTCCATTGTCAATGCAGCTGTCAATGAATTTCCAGCTCTTTCCTTGATATCCTATTAGTATTTAATGTCTGATTGAAATTATGACATGAGCTGGTGAGGTAACATATGCTGAAGTTTTAGCAATATACTATCTTTGTTTCGAATGCAAATAACATCATCTCCCAGCATTCACTTAAAACCAAAGCAAAACAATACCTAGATGAAAGCCAGCTGGTTAAAACAATTCTCATATCCACACAAATAAACAAAACCCTGTAAATACTCAAAAATCCTGGGATACACTCAGACTAAAAGGTGTTAGGTGATACATAAAATGAGAGGAGGAGAGAGGGAGCGAAGGAGAGGGAAAAAATACCATGTTTTTGGAAATAAGAGTCACTTTATTGAAGAAATAAAAGCTTCCCATATAAAGTAAAATACTAATCACTTTGCATAAAAGCTCTGCCTATGGAATCTGAATAAGAGATACTTCTCTAACTTCTGTGCAAGTAAAAAAACAAAACAGAAAGATGTGGAGTCAGGCAGCTATAAGCTAAGAAATAAAGCTTTTCCTATATTAAAAAAAAAAATCCAAACCAAAACACAAAACCATTCTAAGAAAATTCCAGAATAAGCCCACCTATTACCTTGTCTACATTCTCAGCTTTTACAAGTGGATTTGGTTCTGTTGGTGAAGCTGTGCCTTGTGCTGGGATCTCTTAGTAGAAGATCTAACTATGAAGTTTTCTATTTCAATTTGCTACAATTCTCCATGGCATTTAGGTATCTGCGCCTGGCTCTTATGTCTGCCACCTCTATAGTCATAATGCCAGGAAATACTACTACTAATGTGCTAAAATCAAAATGCATTTAGATTCACAATTATTTTGGTGTTGAAATTTTTGCATTTATTTTAAATACAAAGAAAGGAAGCTAAATTGAGACTGGGCTTAAAAAAATATTTTTCACAACATTTTAACTTCTCTTGATCCTATCTTCTTGGTTCCCTGTTTTGATAATTTATACTTTGCCTGATGCACTAAGTTCAGCAATGAAAATATTTCCAGTTTTTCTGGATAGTACCCAGAAAAATATGAACCCAAATCCTGTTTTGCTTTTCTATCTTATAGATATTTAGACAGTTATTGCAACAAATGTGTATATATGAAATAACTTAATGAATGATGGAAATATGATAGAGGTCTGTAAGTACTGCACATTCATTCACTGATTATCTGCTAAAATCTAGAAACTTTCTCATGAAAATACAAGAGATATGATGCTTTCTCTTCAGCATCTTCAATTTTAATGAAAAATCTTTTAATGTGGAGCAAATCCTGATCAGCAATAGGAAAATGCTGCTTCACAGATTATTTATTCTCCTTTTGCTACCCCAACCATAAATATTTGTTCTGAAGTACAGCTGAATTTAGCAGTGCTACAGGAATACATTTTCTTTGAGGACAACAAAACATCCTGAGGAGAAGCAAATAAATGGTCTATATGGCTGCTCTGTACCAAGCAAGCACCTAAGTTTACCACTTCTGGTGTATAAGTAGCATTCATCTGTGGTGTGTGTTTGCAGCCTAATGATCAGGAAGCAGATTTTCACTAGCAATTATACTGACATGAGTCAGTGGTCATTGGTCAGAGAGATGGCAAGGCTCCTCAGATCCTGGGATTTAACAATAGGCCCTTTGCCTTGAATAATTACAAATCTTATATGGCTGACACATCTTAATTCATGAGATCCTGGTGTGTATAATTGACTGGAAGTATGAACTTGATTACACTAGTGAACTTGCTTTCCAGAGGGAAAAAAAAAATGTGATAACAGGCTTCTTTGTCATCAAAGGGTAAAGAAATGTGACAATCTGGGAACCAGTTTTAGGACCCCATCTGCTAAACCAGAGAGAAATCAAGATTTTACAGTTCTATAAATATTTTAGTGTATGCCATCATTTATGAACTCTGGCAGCTATCATAAAATCTCTCTGACTTTTGTTACAACTGCATATAAGGCCAGAAAATTGCATCTCATGGTAAACCATAAAAACCTAAGTAAAAGCACCATTCCTTTCAGTATATTCTAAAAATATACAACCTCCCTGTCAGTACATGGCAGGGTTGTTACCATCCCAAGATGCCTGTTTCTCTCTCATTTTTTTTTATCTGATCTTACCCTGGTCTTTTCAAACCCTTTTGTATTTCAGTATCCTTTTATGTTCCATAAATAACAGCCATCACAGTATAACAGCTGAAATAGCTTTTACTTTGTCACAACGTACTGTAAGCAATAGACACTTGGGTGATGCTAATGCCCAGGATACAGGGAGAATTTATGCGGACCTTTTCTCTAATTGTTCCTGAAATGATTTTCATTCAGTGGTGAGTTTCTTTAGAGTCCTGAAATGGAGCTAGCCTCAGAGCAGATTGTGATGTTTTAACTACCCAGTAGAAAAACTCCTGTAAAAAAAAAAAAAAAGATATAAATAAAGAATTATCCTGAGATTAACAATGTTCCTTCTAAACTTAAACTCTCAGTCTTGCCCTGTGTTGTGAAGTGTCCCTAAAAGACATAAAGATCATGAATCATCAAGTTTTTGATTGCAGAGGCTATTCTAGGTAGGATCTGCACAGCTTGAATTATAAGACAATACTGTCTGAAATTACCTGCCAGACTGAATAATAGTAATTTATATTTTATCTCTGCGAAGTTTCTAGAATACATTTCCTTAAACTTTTTTTTTGGTGGGGACAGTGGGGGAAGAGGGAATGAGTGTGTAGCCAACCAAGAGAAAAAAGAATCACACTATTAAAAATGAACACAGAAGACAAGGGGTTGTCAAAGACCTTAAAATCAGGAAAGATATCTACCAAATTTAAGATTGTATTTCAGAAGGTATCTAGATAGCACAAGACGTGAAATCTCTGTCATCTCCTTAGCAGAGACAAAACAGAAAGCTGAATATTGAAGTGACTGTACATGAAACTGTTTCCAAAATAAATGCACAAATCAGGTTTCTGACATATTCATTACACGCCTGAGCGGAGCATGTGTCTTTGCAAAGACAATTGGCTAAAACATTGGACAAGTTGTTCTCCTTTTTCATTCAACAAGAATTCCTTTATCTCCTAGTGTTACTATGTCTTAGAATCTGCATTTGTTTTTATTAAACATATGGTTTGGTCTTTCATAAAAAATATAGTTGTCTCACATATATATGTATATATACATATGCATAAATATGTATATATGTGTGTCCATATATGCACATTATGTACTATATATATCAACATATATAAAGTATTTATGGACAGTAAAATAATAAATATTGAACAAAATTTTCTTTTCCTTCTATTTTGTTTCTTATTGCAAGTACATTCAAATTGTTGCTAATTGGTTTGTTGTGTCCTCTTTTTAAAATAAGAAATACTTGTTCAGTATCTTAAAAAAATATTATGGAAATTTATCCTCTAGATAACCAGAGAAGTTAATTCCGTGACTGATGTCTAAGTAAATGTACAAAAGATTCCAGTAATTTTTGAAAGGTCATGCTCCATTCAATAGCAGTTGTGCTTCGTTCTCAAGAAAAATTGTTCTTCCACAATGAGCACACTGATTCTCATACACTATGCAATAGTTTAGGACAACTTCAAAGCCTATTGGGGTCTGAATAAAAACAAGATCCTATCAATTGTAGGAATGGTTTTGCCCTTTGCATTACCTCTTCTCCTCTAGTCTCAGCTGCACTAACTCATCTACAGGATGGAGTCCAAGAAAATGTGTTCCACTTTGAAAAATCTCCATCACTTTGTTCTCTTTTTTACACAATCTCATTTCAGGTTATTCTTTTCAGCCTTTAAGTGTTCTAAAAAATGCTGAAAGGACAGACAAGGCTGCTGTTTTGCACTGAGTCAAATCCAATCTTTTGGTCGTTTTGATTTGTTCAAGCCACTACCCATATCTTGAAAATTCACTAATTTCAATTTAGGCAGAATTTCCCTCAGAACACATGAGTTGATGCAAACCTAGAAAAGGTTTGGTTTGTAAAATTCTGAAGCCACCAGATAACGCGATCAGGAAAATTATTTTTCTTTTTCTTGTGCTGTCCAAGATATTTCATTGTTGTTGGGGTCGATCCGAGTCAAATCACGTCTCTTCACAGAAGTATGGTGAAATGCTCGTTAATTAACAACAATGCATAGTTTTTATAACAAGCAAGCTTTTCCATATCATTGGCTGTTACACTTGAGTTTGCGCGCCTCGGATAGCATGCTAATTGGTTATACATTTGTCACTCACACCCTTACAACCACAGTGTTCAGACTTCACTTCCTCCATCTTTGCCTGTGCATTCCTAAGCTCTCTCTTCTGATTAGGCCCAAGGTCGAATCATTCCTTGTTGGTGAGGCCCCCACACAGCTGCAGGGCATATGCCTCGTTATGTCCTCTCTCTGCTAAAAATCCTTCTACATTTCATGGCCTGAAAAGCAAGCAAAATTTCATCCACAATAAAATAGTTAAGCAATAAATGTAGTCCACATGAGAGATGTGCAACTAGAGTCTTATCCACTTACGGTCTTCATGATGTTGCTTCTTTGGACAAATATGCTGTCTTTCTTCCTTTTGTGGTTTCCAGGTTGCTACTTCCTAAAAATACTGTTTTCTTACCTTCTATAAAAGTGGCTTTTCTATCATTTTAACATAATGCTTTTATGTGTGTCACATGCTAAGAATAAATAAAAAATATGTACAACCTAATCCATCAACCATTTATACCACTAGAAGTTCATTGATGACAACAGTGCTTTGTCTAATTTATGAGAGAAGCTCAGAGTCTCTCAATGTTTTCAGAAATAAGCTTTGAGCCAAAACCTGTAAAGTCACTGGGATCTTTTCCAGTGATTTCAGGGGTCTCTACATTGGGGTCCTAACCAGGACTTTGATGGCCTTGATATCACAAAAAGCTGAATTCAGAAGAAGCTACACAGCAGAGTGAGCTCAATGGATGCACAAAAGATTTTCCATTGCAGAAAACTCTCATCTCTAGAATATGGAACTAGGACAACTCCTATCAGTATAACAGGAATTTCACCTGCAAATATAGATCTTAAGTTTCACTTACTGTAAGCATCTGTACCAGAAAACCAAAGTGGTTTTGGGACACCCAGGAAAGAACTATCTGGCTGTGTACTTTCACAACAGCATAAAACTGTGATCTACTGAAAGAGAAAGAAGTAAAATTTACATGAAGGGCTAAGAGGAATGACCAAAGTGTAAATAAGTAAACACTTTATCTATAAAACAGGAAGCTCAAATATATTCTATCCTGTGAGATCACAGCGTCCACTCTCCGTTTAGCAAATTCTCCTGGACTACATAATTTTCAGGGCAAAATTGGTATTGAGTTGTGTTGGTTTTGTCTGGATTGGAGTAAATTTTCTTCATGGTGGCTAGTATAGGGCAATTGAACACAGGGTTGATAATATAGAGATGATTTCCTTATCGCCAAGGCCTTTTCTACTTTTCATGCAATCTTGCTGATAAGGAAGTTGGGGATGCATGGGAGGTTGGGAGGAGACACAGCCAGGCCAGGTAATCTCAACTGATCAAAGGAATATTGATGACCATGTGACATCATGCTCACTATATAAAGCTAGGGGGAGAATGAAGATGGGGGGACATTTGGAGTGATGTCGTTTGTCTTCCCAAGTAACCATTGTGCATTATGGCGTCCTGCTCTCCTGGAGATGGCTGAATGGGTGCCTGCCCATGAGAAGCAGTGAATTCCTTGTTTTGCTTTGTTCTCTCCCACCTGCTAATTCATGTGGAATTTCTGAGGAAGCAATAGGACAATAATTCAGGCTTAACCTCATAACACCTTTCTTTATCCCTTCTAGCTTCAACTTCTTTCATCACCATAAGCTTCTGCACTACCTTGTAAGAAATGGCATAATCAGTTGCCTATAACATGGACACTGTAGTTGACAGTCAAGAAAAAATACACTGAGAGCAAAAACAAGCTGTCAAATGTACTTCAATTTGAAAAAAAAAAAANTAAATTAAAAAAAAAAAAAAAAAAAAAAAATTAAAAAAAAAGGGCAAGTCCCAAGTATTCAGGTGGAAGTGAGATTTGCAGTTTTCCAGGCAGTACATGTATCACTTGGATTCTGCAGAGAGCTTTCAGGGGAGAAAGTGAATGGTTTAGTCCTCTGGGCTTCTGGTTTTGTTCTTAACTAATTTAAAGGCTTTCCAGTTTTGTTTATTTAATGATATAGTTAATCACATTTCTTTCTACACATCTTTTGAAAAAGAAACGAGCATGTTCGGATGTGAAAAGTTTGTTCTGTTCTATTTTAATAAGATTCCCATTCTTATCTCTCTTCCCTGCTGCAATGTCACATCTCTGTGGAAACTACATGGAAACACATGAACATATGAAACAGCAGGTCATGTACCAGCTCACAGAGATCACGTTGAACAGACACATAATGGTAGACTAGTGTGAAAATATTATACTGAGGACTGATGTTAAGGCCTGGAAATGCCTCCACCAGGACAGCATCCTCAGGCAGAAAAGCAAGGAATCTCCTCAGCCAGCACCTGTGGGTTGCATGGTACAAGCCCAAGCCTTCACTACATGCAAAAAGGTCAATGCCAATTTACAGGCAGTGGTTTAAAGCAGTCTTTCATCCCTGTTTTTGACAATACTCTACCCCTACATATCTCATTCTAGCCTGTGATTAAGCTGTACAGGACTCACACTAACAGGCTGGTGGTCAGTGTATTCAGCTGTCCACATACATATATTTTGCTCCTACTAGCCACATTTTCTTAGCTTAAGCTTCATTCCATGCCTCCTGCTGTCTCATGGCTGGACCGTTCAAGTACAAACATACAATTAAGGCAGCTTATTTGGCAACTGATACCTTGATGTTTTCACATGTTTGTATCAACATGAAACCCCACCTGGAGTCCTGCGCCCATGGACTTGTTGAAGTGAGTCCAGAGAAGGATGACAAAGATAATCAGAGGGCTGGAATACCTGTTCTATGAAGACAGGCTGAAAGAGTTAGGACTGTTCAGCCTGGAGAAGAACAGGCTACAGGGAAACCTTAGAGCAGCCTTCCAGTATTTAAAGGGAGCTAAAAGAAAGATGAGGACAAACCTTTCAGTGAGACATATTGTGGAGTAAAGTTTAAAACTAAGTGAGGGTTGTTTTAGATTAGATAAGGGAACAAGTTTTACAATGGGAGTGTAAAACTCTGGAGGAGGTCATCCAGAGAAATTGTGGGTGCCACATCCCTGGAAATATTCAAGGTTAGGTTGGGCCTGGCTCTGAGCAGCCTGGTCTAGTTGAAGATGTCCCTGCTCATTGCAGGAGGATTGGACTGGATGACCTTTAAAGGTCTCTTCCAGCTCAAACTATTCTGAGATTCTATTTTATTATCACGCTCATACTGCACAACAGTGGAGTAAGCTTGTAAGATGTTGTGTCATTTCTAAAGCTGATTAAAAATAAACAGAAATAAGTGAAAAGATGGAAGTTTCGCTATCTGAGTTTCACTGTCAAGAAAAACTGTACTACACCAAAGCCTATCTAAAAACAGCAAGTGTAATTTAAAAAGAGAACAAAACTGAAAGTCATTCCATCTTGCATCAGAGACAAAAATGGCAGAACCCAAAGAACAGGCCACACAATCCGTTCTGCTTCTACAACAACATATAGGAAACAGGCCAAGAACATTTAGTATCTGGTTGTGAAGCAGGTATTGGTACCATCAGTAAATGAACTGAGGCTCAGCAGAGTCAGCTGGAGTCTTTAATGACAGAACAAACCACGTGTGTAGATGTTGATACCCTGATGGCTGGGTACAGCACAGTGCTCCCTAGCCCAGAAAACTGAATGCTCTTTTTAGGCACCTTATTCATGACATTTGACAGAGAATGAGATATGAGTGACTTCACTGTGTTCTGTATTCTATTTTCTTTGGGTGACAACCACTCAGTGTAACTGTGCTTGATGATCTTTTGCTGGAAGGGATGCTTGCATTGAAATCTCAAAGATGTGCATAGCTGTAAGCCATATTTCAGACTCACAGGCTTTCAAAAAGTTTGACCTATTCAGACCTGCGTAATTAAAATGCCTGTTTTCGGTCATCATCTCCAAGGCTGTTGACATCAATACATTTTTTTTAAAGCTCGATTAAATTTTCCAGTTTTGCTTCACATGACTTTTGATTTATTATTAGTTTATTTCCACACTTTCAGGGACAGATCTCCACTGGTTTAACTTGGTATTCAGAGAAGCTAGCCCTTTATCTGAAAAATTAATTCAGTTTAAGGATTTTCAGAATCCAATTGGTTGATGGTAAAATTCAGTATGAAATTCCCAGACATTTTGATGTGTCCATAGAGACTAAGTTTATGGACAAGAAAAGCAATCAGCTGATTGCTGTAACAAGTTCTTTCATATGAAAAGACTGAGATTACAAAACTCATTACAGAAGATTTTGACACTTTTTATTGCTAAACCAATAACAGAATTTTTTAATAGATTCTGTTTAGCAATAAATATTACATAAACTTCTAGAAAATTTTCCTGCTATCATGTTTTTTTAGTAGAAATTGTTCCAAGAAGTAAACTTTTAAACTAAAAATTTATCTGAAGACTACAATAAGAACATAAACATTTCAGCCAGTCTAATTAAATCGTTCAACCAGGAGAAAGAGAATGTACTTCTAATATTTAAGGTAGAGAAAATTAATATAGCATGTCATATTAATTACAGCTGCTCACATTTCCTTATAAAGCCATCAAGAAATCCAAATTTCTTCATTTCAAAGATCTAAAAGGCATAATCTTACGCTAAAGTTCAATAAGACCTTCTAATAAAGAACTTGTTCTTCTGACAAGAAGAGATGAAAATTAAAGACACATTGCCTTTTAAAGAATTTTTCAAGATAGTATTCCTGAAACCAACAAAATTTCTCAGGATGACTATTCTTCGTCAAGCAAGATTTTCCAAGACTTGATGCCGATTAACTGAATTAATGGGAGTCTTCACCTTGGTGTATGTGAATAGTGGATCAAATCTTCACTTTAATCAAATCTATTCTCCAGACCAGTCCAGGAATCCAATCGTAGCATAGATAGAATAAATTCAATTATAGTTATCTGCTTGATACTGGAAATGTATTCCATTAATACATACTGTCAGTCTTCAGCTACTGGAGAATGTGAGTGAAAAATAGTTTAAAAAGGGGTCCACAGAAAATACACAAAGTCTATAGAAAAAAGACAGTTCTTCACATATAAAACCCTAAAGGACTTGAAGAAAAAAAAAATAAAAATACATCCAACATCTCATATTCAACTATAACATCTAGAAGGTACAAAAATACAACGATGAAACCTCACTCAGCAACAACTGGGAATGACAAACACAGGCTTACAAAGAATCTCAGAAGAAATTTATATACCTTTTCATGCTATATTTTATTTTTATATATATAGTGCTTATGATAATAGAGTAGAACTTGGCTGAAACAGGGCAATTGAGTTTCTTGGTGATGTTTAAATCCCTTTTATCCACTTACTATCCCTATCTCATCCATGGGGCTTATTTTGTTGTTTGGGGGGTTTTTTCTTAAACATCTGAGCAGAGTAGATCTGTAGCCAAACCTTAAGCCTGCACAGCTTGATAGCCCAATCATATGCCCACAATTCTCAGGTTGTAGTCCAACCTCAGCTGTTAGTTCTCATCTGAGTTTTGTTCCATTTTACTTTGTTTTTCACTCCAGAAGTAGCAGTATGCCATGCCACATAAGTGTTGCCAAGTGGCAAGTTGCATGCTTCCATACTGTAACTCCCTTTCATTTCAATACACCTGTAGTCCTTAGACTACTCACGTCTTCTTTGCACTGTTAATACCTCCAGACACTCAACATACTTGAAATAGTTTAAATATTGTTGTTATTATTGGGTCTTTTCCACCTCCTATCTTTTCCAAATTGTATTCACATATTATTTATTCTGCCTTTTCGATTTCTAAAGAAGATGCTGTAGAAAATCAGGCTAATATGATAACTCCTGCAAAAACTGAGTTTCAAATTCCCTATGTCAAAAACCTCTTGTCATTCATGCTTTAAAAGCTTTCAGTCATTTTCAGCCCATGTAACAGTGTTCCATCCTTATCACTTGGCACTGTTTTCCAAAGGCAATTTTGTAAACACACATCCTAGTGTTTTCTTGATTCATATTCAGAAATATGACCTCTGTCCTCTTCCTTCCATCTGCCCTTTCTACCATGCAGCTGAGAACAGCTGCAGTACACAAGTTACTGTGGCACAGTTTGGAACAGGTATTCGCTATTTATGTCGTATATTTCTTTGCTACTAGATTTCAGATATTCTATCCTAAGCTTCATCACGTTACTAGACAGGCAGATTATATTTACTAGAATCTAAATAACTGTATTTCTCTTTCCCCCTGCTCACTTCCCTTGCACTTTACAATCTAAGCTTTATGTCCTCTCTTTTGTTCCAGGGCTAGTGGTTTATCTTTCAAAACTACCTCCTAGTGATTCAGTATGTCCACAAATTTCCTTAAGATGACATAACCGCTGATTTGTACATTTAATTTTCCCAGGTATTTGTTTACCCACATTTACCAATAACCATTCCAACTATGATCTTCATTACTTCTTAATTTCCCACACTCTTTTATTTCCCTTTAAATGATAGATTTAAAAAAAAAAAAAAAGGCTTAGTGGTTCAGTCATATTAAAATCATAATTGATTTTGCCTCACTCCTCATTTATTAATGGACTTAGACTACCTTCTCGCTAATAAACCTCCCAGTAATGAGTTTAGTCCACAGAGGATACATTTCCACCTCAACAAACCACTAAGCAATTTAGGACAGTTGGTAGTCTCTGCTTAAGGGAGTCCAAAAACTGGAATAGAAATTTATGCAGGCCATAATTAAAGTACTTTCTGCGAGCTGTGTGGGGAGTTTACCGACATTCTTTGCACCGTGCCCATCTGTGGTCAGTGTAATTAATCCTTCACGCGTGATCCAATAAGAGCTGATCCTCACTGACAATTTTTTATGAAGAGAAGGCTTCAAATACTTATGTAACAATCAAACTTTGGTAATTTTCTGCCTTTGAATAGAAAATGTTTGTGAAGGTGATGAGGAAAGATCTTTTTGGAGCTGCTCAGCACTGGGGAAGACATGCAGATGGCAGAAAAGCCATTCACTGGGAAAATGGCTGCTTCCAGATGTATAGAAACGCCAGCACACCCAGAAAAATCAGAAGCGGGACTTTGACAGTGCAATTTTGAGTGAGAGAAGATTATCACATGAAAGTAAAATATAACCAGCATTTTCTATCGGAATTGCTTAAATGAAAGCAGAACTATACATTTGAGGAAGGGAAGGTCATTGGTCTGAGAGGTGATATGCTGCAAGGCAAGACAAAACTGAGATTTAAAATGTTTAACCATGTCCCTGTCTGTGTTTAATGTCAAATCACTTTGACCTCCTTCCCTTTCAGGACTGTAAGATTTTAGGAGCAAGAAACTTACTTGCCCAGCCCCTAAAACACTAGGATCATGGTACAGGATGGAGGTTCTCATAAATCTAAGCTTGTAGTGCTACCTAACAAGAAATTCCTGTAATAGTGCAATTTTCTCCTTTTCTTGCCCATGATTACTTAGAGACAAGAGAAAGAGGAGAGTGAGATGAGTCTTCTTCCCTGCTGGTCTGTGGGAGCAGTGTAGCAGATGCTTTCAAAACATAGGATAACTGAGGGGAAGAAAATGCGCTAAAGTAGAGAAGAGGAGAGTCCTGTTGGGAGCGACCTCATCAGAGACTATTGACTGGGAGTAAGACACTCCCTGTTTGTCACTTTACAGGGAGGGTGGGGCCGAGGTCTTGACTTATCAATTTGCTATCACTTAATGATACTTTGTAAATACATAAATACCACCTAATACATCAAGGAGAATAAATTCATAAAGACATAAAGTCTGGAAAGGGCAACCTTTACATGGAAATTACTTACTTTCTTTTGGACCTCTCCTTTTGGGACTTTTAGAGGTATAATTTATATTTTCAGTGCATTCTTGGATGGACAATGAATGTTTCTCTTGCCACTTTCTTACAGTTTCCCCCTTTTCCTCACACATAAATACAAATGCTAAAGGGAGATTAGTCCAAGACTTTACATTCCTCTATATATAATATATGTGACCCACATACAGTTTTATCCATGGTAACTTATCGCCGATAATTAACACAGACATATGCAGAAATATTCAGGTGCCAACCAATCAAAATAACAGCAAACTAAACTCTCCTTGCATTAGGATAGAAAATTCTACTAAGTAACGAAAAATATAGAATTTGGGAGATGCTACAGGGAAAGAACTCAGGAGACTGCAGCCTTTCTAATGTCGTTTTTAGTTGTCTTTAAACACAGTCAGGGTTTCCAAAGTTAAAATACATGTTAACATATTCCCAAACACTTCCAATAGAATATTTTCTTGGTACTTCAGTACAGCAAATGATGCAAAGCCAAAATTCCCCAGACAATGCACAGAACATTAGAGAATTAGTTTAACATTCTTACAACCCTGCAATTTTATTTAAACAAGTTCTTTCCTACCCAATTCCCTGCAGAGAAGTATTGTACCCTTTTGTTGATTGTAGTGGACATATTGCAGATCTCTGATTACCTTCCCAAAGGACCACCCACTACAAGAAGTTTTTTGTGTTGCAAGCACAGCTTAGTTCATTCCTTTCTCCCTCCTATTCACCTTCTTTTTTCTTTACTTCTTGTTTTTTCATTTTTTCCCCTCAATTTTAATTTTCTTAACATGCTTATATGCTGTGGATGAGCTGACAGACTAGCCTGCCATCTGTTCTTTCATGACATGGTGCAACCTAATCAATTATCCCCAAACCACTTTGGAGTAAATAACATGTCTACAATAATAATAATTAGTCAGTTAAAAAGAAAACAGCATCATGCAGCTCCTGGTGGGAATTAGGTAGATTTCAGAACACAGCATTTTATTAACTGAGATGATCAGATCAGAAGAAGACAAATTTGGGAGGAAAAAATGTCACCTTCAGTAATTTATTCTGTGACATGAGTACAAGATAGCATCCCTAGACTTTGGACATCTCTGACCCTGTGTAACTAATGATGCCAGATTCAAGTAAATGTGCCACTCATGAGTTTCTAAGATTTTGCTATTAGTAGATGTGTTAGCATAAACCTGAGAATTTGTATTAGAATTAGAACTGTATTAAAATGATTAGAAGTATTAAAAAAATCACCCAATGAGAATCAGATGACATTATATACTTTAAACTGGGATATATATTCCCTCAAACACACGTATAAGGCCTGATGTGTTCATGGAGAGATCTATCTTCAACAACAAGCGCAAGGAAAAATCCTCAGTAAGAAAAGTATACTATACACCCTCTCACTTCAAGTATAGGCAAAACACAGAAACGCAAACTGCTACAAACAGAAAACAGGTTTGCAATAAGATATTAGGAATTCAGAATATCAGGAGGATTACAGTTAGTATCAGTGGATACCCAAGACAACACAAAGCCATTCGTTATGGAGTCCACCTGAACACTGTTTTTGACAATGCAAGCTATTTTAACTCTGGGACGCTGACGTAGATAATACACTAGCAATTATTCAACTTGAACAATTGATGGGCATTTAAAATACATCAGCACTTGAGTGCTTAGCCCATTCTCAGTATTTTTAATTTTACAACATAAAGGAAGCAATAGATAGCTTAGAAATATTCAGTGTTCCACTAAGATAAACAGTAAATTGCCAACTTAAACTTCAGTGAAGGACTCGATACAATCTGAGTGCATAGATCCACACAGGTGGATCAGAAGGAAGAATTTCCTCATTATCTTTACTTTTAATACAAAAGTATATTGTGTACATTCTATGGTTTTTGCCCTGAAAGAAGACAATCTGTGTAGATATGCTACCAAATAGCATTTCTCACATGCTTTTAAGTATTCAGGATGTGTCAATAAGTAAAATAACTTTAGGTGTACAAGAGCTGTCCCAAACATTCTCTGACAGTCAATACTTCTCATCCTTTAACTGTCATCCTCTGGAAAACCAATCCAATTTTACCAATAAGATAGAAAACAATATAAAAACGTGAGTCTGGACATTCTACCCAAAATTGCCCGATCAGCCAGAGGCAATGTAGACTATCTCCTGTGAAGTCAGGAGCAAGAATTGTAAGAATTGTGTGAGAGACTATAACTCTGACATGTAAAAATATCCATCCACCTACAGTAGTATACCAAAAGCTTAGTAACATTAAATGGCAAGACTAAATACGCTGAATATATGTGTTTGCTCTCATCCTCTCCATCTTGACTGGTGGAAGACTGAGGCAATTATCCATAAGATATAATACATAGTAGCAAGGAATCTCATACTTCATGGTGCTGTTCTTCACAGGCTAGATTATGACTGTTCTTACAAATTGATGGTAAGGCATGAGGCAGATTCAAGCTTACACACCCATGGCCTTGTTTCAGCTTCTGACAAGAACATAAACAATTAGGTGGGAACATGTAGAGAGTGAAGAAAAGTCTCTGCCATGATGTAGGCCAGCAAAGATAAAGCAATGAACCACACAAGATCTTCATTTGTTCCTCCATGACAGCTCCACTGTGTTCTCTGTGACATGTATGTATCAACATATTTGCCTGTTTAGGTTCTCATACCATTCATTCTCTTTCAGTAGCCAAATGCTTCTGGCATCCTGACAATATGTTTCACTTCCAATTTTCTAGGTCCTTTAAAGGAAGAGTCACCTTTCTGTTGCTGCTGCTAACCTCTTGCTTCTGCCTGCTTCTCCATGTTTTACCATCTACTTCAGAAAAGGGCTAGCAATTATGTGCCTGATGTTTCCCTAACCTTGACCACCTTGAAATGTGATTTTGTGATTTTTGTTGAAATGTAGGACATGGATCCCTTGCAGGCTTTTACAAATATGAGAGTTCCCATGTGTCTTTGACACTGATGAATTGTTAGATCACTACAGAAGAACTTGGAAATGGCAACAGAGCTGACTCCACCGTAGCTAACTTGAGCTCCTGAGAGGAACCAGAGGGGTTTTTAATTCTTTTTATTACATTATATCAATTAAGCATTTAACAAGTTACAATAAAAAGCAACTTTCCAATGGAATTTTTAATGCAATGAAAACAAATTACCTTCAAGATGGTTATCATTTGGAATCTTCAGGAGAATTAAAATAAGACAAATGCCAACACATATTCATCCAGATTGCCCATAACAACTTGCCAGGCATCCCTGTTTCAAATCAAGTAAATCTGTGCAGCTTCTCTTTGACAGCAACACAAAAAACTGTGTGAAATGCATTGAATGGCACAGCTGAGGCAGAATGTCAGCTAAAGATACTGCACCAAGCAGCTTTTGTTTTGAAGTGGGTATTTCTGTTATGCAATTCTCTTAGAATTTGCTTCTTTCAAAGNAAAAAAAAAAAAAAAAAGCCTCAGCAAACAAAACCCACAAATCTCATACTTTTCTCAAGTCAGATAATATTTCTACACTTGGACACAGTCTGTTCACAGCAATTCTAAAATACTGGCATTGTCAGAGAGAGTATTTGTATCACTCATATGGAGTAGAGTACTAAACAGTACTGGGATGAAGGTATCTAGTGGAAGAGAAAGGTTTCAACTCACTAAACAAGAATGATGTTCATAAACAAAAAATAGCAGCGAAATTCACTCAAATCAGCAATGTGCTGGTTAGGCACATGAGCAGCTTTAACAATTCTCTTCTATTTTGAGCCTTTCTGAGACTTTCTGTAGTCACAACGAAGGTGAGACTATGGACAGAACTTTATTGACATAAAACAATTAATTTACAAGCTTAAGATCTTGTCTATGTAATTTTGCATACATCCGAGAAAAGAAAACCTATACTAAATATTAAATACTTCTGAGCAGTTCATCAAAGACTCACCTGAGCAACAGGTATGAAGGAGAATTCAAGCTGTCAACTCTTGTACCATTTTTCCACAAAAGCCAGCTGCAGGAGTGGGGATTAATAATGTATTTTTCTCTACTTCTTTGCCATTGGGAGAAGTGGGGATGGAGGCATTCAGTGGAGAGAAGATGAGGTGCTTACTGTGTTTCCTGCCCGTGAGGCACACAGAGCAAACAAGAGTATGTCTGAGGGCATGGACAGCACTCCTCTGAAGAGTGGTCAGGGTTCTGCAGGCCACCTGTTCGGAAGGGAGAAATTGTCCCTTACCGACCTCTCCCATTTTGTGCAACATTTGACACTACCCTTTTGCAACATCAATCTACATATATTTTCTCAGCAGTGTACACAATGTTACAGGCACTGTTCCTCATCCCTCAAGCCAGATGATCCTTTCATTTCACTAAGGCATATTGTCATAGATGCAGGTTCCTGCTGCTTATTTCTGGTGCCATGTCCATATGCACAGCACTTTTAGAGATGAGTTGCTGTCTCTGTGGTACAGACAGACAGAATATCATCTTTGCTCTCTCCCATAGCCAATGCACCCTCTGCACTGTACCTTTCTTAGAGATTACTTATTTTCTTGTTTGTTCTCTACGTTCTCCACCGAGTATATCCAACATGACACAGAACAAATATACACTTGATGCTGCCCCAGACACTCTGAGGATATGGAAAGAAACTTCCAGTGCTCTGTGCACACATGTCAACTTCCTCACGTTCTGCACACAACTTCAGTAAGATGTTCTTCAGCCTTTGATCTTTAATCAGGAGGAAGAAGGCTGAGGAAGGAGAATATGAGATTTCTTTCATGCTTGTCCTCATTCTTCGATCCAATAAAGAGGACAGAACAAGGGTGCTCAGGGAAATAAGTGCAAGACAATTGAAGAAATGACTGAAAGGGATCTGCACCCTGCCTGCTATCCTGAGCTTTGCCTCTCACCCATGTGGCTAAGCTTTGGGGTAAGAGGGCTTCTCTATTAACAGAGGTTAGTGTCTTTCCTCTCACTATCCCCTTTTCTACCACCTCATGCTCATCTTTATTAGCTTTTTCACACTACACAGTCCCCTCATCGATTACAAGGGCCAGCACAAAGCAGCCTAATGATGGGTCAGTCTTAATGAAAAAAGCGGCTGCTCTTGAAGTGGTGTGGCTTCGTCCTGCACCCTGCCGAGTCCTGGCATGCAGAGCTTTGCCTCCTTTTAGAAAGCAGAGCCATGGAAAATCAACAGTGAGCAGCCTGGTGCCTCTGAACAGAAAGGGCCATGTGCATGGCTATTTAGTGCTGTAAAAGAGAGAGCATTTGCACAAATGGGAATGAACATAAGGAGGCCTTCAGAGAAGAATGGGGCCTTGGCAAATTTATAGACTCCCCTGAAAGAAAGTGATTACAGATCATTATCCAATTGAGGCAGATTGATGGGTTAGGGTCAAAGTAATACAGCAGAGCTCACTGGAGGGACAATGCCTGCTTGTCAGTTCTGCCCGGGAAAAGAAAGAGAAGGGAAACTACCACACAGAGAGAAAAGGCTTAAGCTTTTCCAGCCTCGATCTGAAAAATCGTTACTCATCTTGAACATGTGTTCTTGAAGAAAAGCAAAAAAAAAAAATAAAAAAAATAAAAAATAAAAAAAGACCCCCAAACCCTGAAATGGGAAGAGCAGTATCACTGAGCTAAAACCGGACATTCAGAATTGTGAATAATTGTGCAAATAGTGTACAAACAGCCCACATGCAAAGCCTTGTGACCATTACTTTCAGAGATCACAATGAATATTAGCACTAGTAATGGATAAATTGCATCTTTGTTTCATTTGTATTATAAAAAACCCAAAGACATGTTCTAAAATAAATGTGTATCTTTTTTTAATTTTGGTGAAAGAAGGACGGTTTTGTTAACAGCTATGGTTGAACAGATTTGAAACTCTGTAACATCTGGTCAGGCAAAACTCAGCAACACTGACATTGAATAAAACAAGAATAAATGTGCCTCTATTGTTTCTTCTGTATTGATTTTTAGAGTGTTTAAAAATGCTTTGCATTCATGCGCTTTTCAAATAGCCATAGAAATGGAAACAGCATGGCCCAAAAAGCAGCTCACAGGATTTATTGTACATTTGCCTCACATTTTCCAACATAATTTTGGAATGTAAAGTATTTGAACAAAGAGAAAAGACAATGCATTCATGAGAGACCTGATTTGTTTTTTAATTGTGTTTATTTATTAACTTCTCTGTTGTCTCCCATGTCTCAGAAGTAAAGCACCACACACACTTTAATGGATGAGTCCCCATATCCCAGGAGGTACCAAAATAGCACTAGCCTTGTTTCAAGTAAAACCTCAGTAGGGCAGCTTGCCTTGGGGTCACTGTCTTGAGAGTTTAGCAAGGGTTCCTTCAAATTCCATTACAAAACCTCCACAGACATGAAAGTTACAGCCCCAGCACTCACTGTGTCTTTTCTGACAACTTGTGTACTCTTCCAGAGAGTGTTCAGACACAAAAGGACCTATCCTGACTCGGAGCCCATTGACAAGAATGCAGTAATTGGCTTCTATGGACTTTGTCTCAAGCACAAAGTAGACCCGTTAGAATCACCTGAAAAATTGGTAGGAATACCAGGTACCAGTACCAGTACCGGTACCCTAGCTCTCATCTTTACAGTGATGGAAATGATCTATCCTGCAGCCATTAGATAAACTCCAGCTCACCATTGCAAATAACTCTGGGTTCACTCCGTCTTGCTAGTTCTCACTTAAAGCAGTAAGGATGGCAAAGAGAATATAAACTTTGCTTGCTTCACACTCACTTGCAATTTCTAAGAGTGTTAAAAGCATCAGGAAAGACTCACAGATTTTCACTTCATGCAGTACCTCTCATGTACAGTACACCTTTTTTTAATGTTCATTTGGTTGCGACCCAGCTGCAGGATGATCATGCACCTTCTACAGGGTAATGTTAAAGAGGGATCTTCAATGTCTTTGTTGAAGGGAAAGAGATCAATCACCAAATTAATGTTTCTTTTTGGGTAGGGTCCCCCAAACTCTTAGCACCACCATTTTTATCTAATCTCTTACAAGTCGCAAAACAACTAAATTTTCACGGTAACTGACAGCCCTTCTCTGCTGCCCTGGGATGATTTGTCATCTCACATTCTGTTTATAAACCTAAAAGGTCCCCAAATGACATTCATCTCAAAAGTTCTAGAAAGAGCCATGGGGTGTTTGTGCAATGCCATTCCATATAAGGCATTTCCCCCACCTTAGCATCTTGTGAAACCAGGAATATGTTACATGGTAAGAAAAAAAAATAAAAAATAAAGATCTGTGGTGGGTTGCCTACTTTATTCTGTTTGCTAGGCTAGAGTTTTAACTTGCATGTGTATTCCCTGAACTATGTTCAACACTTTGAATCTTTTCCCATTTTCCCCATTTGTAATTTTGTTATTGGGTGTGATGTAGGCTCCTCTAGTCCACAAGTTCTTCAATTTTTGAGCATATATTGGAGTTGTCAGGATACCACCTGTGAGATAATATATATTGTGCTAAGATATTTTTCATCTTGTCTTTCCTTCCGACTTTTCTCTGCTTTAGCCTAACAGTATTATTTCTTGATGTGTATGATTTAGAAACACCTTATAGCTACTCTTTTCCTAAAGTTTGTTTGCATTTGTTTCATTTTGCCTGCTCTAGTCGGAGAGATGTGTGTATGTGCAGGACTCCATATGCTTTCAGAGATAATCTTCTTTTTACTACCAGTAAGAATAACCTTGAGTACATATTGCACTGTCACAACGTATTTTCTGTATGAATCAGAAAGCAGAACTGGTGCATCAGAAAAGCAGACCATATTTTTAACAGGCAAATTCATAAACCCTGATTTTATGAACAGAGCAAGCTGAGGGGTGGGGGTGGCGGATATCACAGGAAAAACGATGTAAGCTCACGATCTGAATTCTCTGTCCTACCAACATCACGTTACATTGCACTGGATCCATGGAGAACTCTCCCTCTAAATAGAGTCTGGGTGCTTAAATGTCCATACCATTTCAGTGAAATCAGTGTGAACACATTGAGTGGAACATAGCACAGAACAAGGTCAAAGGAATTAAACGGCGGTTCCCTTACAGTCCAATCAAGAAAACTACCAACTATTTGGAGGTGGGAGTGGGCGGTGAAGGGAAAAAAACAAACAAAAAAGAAACACAAAACAAAAACAAAAGAAAAAATAGGAACAAGAAAAACAAAATTCAAACCACAATTTCTAGAATGACTCAGCAGGGAAAAAGGGAGAAAAAGGAGCATTTCTCTTAAGGACACTTTCCATTCTATTTATAGCTGTAGTTTGTATGGCACTTAATGCTTGACCCACGAGGTTCATAGGTAAGTAAGAAATGAACAGACATGAGTATTCTAAGAGTTATATTTCATCCATATGTGCAACATAGTCACAGGAGAGCTGCAGAAAACTACACACTTGGGGTAGCAACCTTCCTAGTCCAGGAAAAACCTCTGAATCACGCTAAGTCTATCCTCTGGCAAATCTCGAGTTTCAATGACAATTCTGCTTGAATAAAAACTCAGCAAAATCCAGAGGCATTCAGCACTGGTTGAGGCTTTGTCACTGACTTCATAGGATCCAGGAGTTTAGCATGAGTAAGCCTTGGTCTCTAACTGTTTTCATTGTACAATTTTTACAATACAATAGTGGCAAAGAAGATGCAATCCAATCTCCCCTCAAATATTATGTACATACAGCTTCCCAGTCACAGCAGTGTGAAAAGGAGAGATAGGTCCGCTGGACAAGTTCCCTTATTTTTAAGTTCTTGAGGCAAAGGGGAAAAAAAAAAAAAAAAAAAAAAAAAAAAAAAAAAAAAGCGCCCAACTCTTTGCCTATTTCTTCCACATTTTCCTTTTATTTTTTTTAATTAGTTTGTTTTTGTGGTGGTGGTTGTTTAGGATATTGTTTTGGTATTTTTTAGAAAGGGTTCTTGACTATGTGGGTACATTGGACTCACTAAAACATGTGTCTGCCTGCTGACTCTTGTTGTAATGGTATACTGTGTTCTTTGTGTTGATACAGCATGCCCTCGACATGGAGCTGGCAGAGTACTGACAGAAAAAGTGTTTGGCCATTAGAATGGGCTGCCTGGGGAGGTGATGGAGTCACCATCCCTGGAAGTGTTTAAAAGGAGACTGGATGAGGCATTTAGTGCCATGGTTTTGTTGATGAGATGGTGTTGGTAATAGGTTGGGTTTGATGATCTCAAAGGTCTTTTCTGACCTACTTAATTCTGTGATTCCATGATTTTGTAATGATTCCAGATATATAATTTGTTTAAGAAAAAATACCAAAAATGACCATTATGAGTTGCTTGATTCTGCCTACAAACATCTTGAATTACAAATAACTTGTATGGTCTAGTGCCTTTCTTCACCATCATCCCTCTGTTCTCAGGTGGGAGGACTCTAAGAGATGGTGCCATAGCAGGTGACTACACTTGTCATGTTAATGTGTATTTCTACACTGCAAATCTCCCAAAGGATTTGCTGAAGCCTCCTCTTTACTAACAGAGAAGTTTTATTACTTCACTTGTACAGGGCTATTGCCTTTGATTTATCAAAATATATATCCTGGTTCTCCGTTACATATGGGTAGCAATAAAGCCTAAGAACATGAGTAACATCAGGTTTATATAGTTCATATATAATTTTTATTTAGAACAATATAAATTTCCATATTTTAGGAAATATTGATGAAATGAAATGTACAACCCTTCTCTAGAAACTTTTATTTCTGCATAAAATCATGAGTAAAAGGGCATTTAATTTTACCAGTAAATTTAAAAAAAAAAAAAAGTCTAAAAAATGCTTTTACATTCTCGATTATTTTTCTGTCCCTAAACATGTTTGGTCAGTGAAATCATGACTTTATGTGGAAGTAAAAGGAGAAGAACCTCTCTGTTCCAGGTCATTCCCTCCAATTAAACCCAGGTTGATAATGGGGCTGAAATTTGTTTTCACATGCCTGCTCCTTACAGGCCTGTGTAAAGGACAAGGTGGACAAACCGTAGCAGGCAGACAGGCTGTAATACCTTCAGAAAAATACCAAGGAAGCAGATCAGCAAAAGGTCTTAACATGATGGTTTATTTATATCCTGTACCCTTCCAAATGGTCCTACCCTAATGAGACTCAGAAAAATGAATGATGCTGAAGATGCTGAAGCCTGTGCATTTGATCATGTGAAAACTATCCTGTGACCAGAAGGGTCATACATTTTCAAAGTCAGTTCAATAAAGCAAAAGGCCAGTCCTAATTCCTTGGACCCAATTAAACTGCAGTCAAAAATGTTGCCCATTTGCCCTGCAGTGTGTTTATAGTCCCCAGTTGCCTATGGTCTAATCAAAACTGTCATATAATAAGAAGCCAGCCAAAAAACTCAGACAGTTTGGTAATGAGACAAAGAGCAGCTTCGTATTCATTGCCTTCTAAACAAAGATCTGAAGTATCTGAGTATGGACTGGTGGGGAGAGAGAGTACAAGCAGGCCCAAAGAGAAGGGCACAAGCAGTCAGTGAGGTAAAGCGTCCAAACCTAATCTGAAGACTCATTGCAAACAGAGCAGCCATTCACGCACTATGACATGATGGTCTACAGAAGTAATCACATGCTTGCCTGGTACTTATAGATATGTTTGTGAAACAGCACATGGCGACATATGATGCAACTTAACCCCTGATCACAAATACAGTGAAAAAATGAAAAAGTCTTTGATTATTTTNCGAATCCTTATCAATCATTGAAGTGAATTTTAAAGAACTCATACTGTGCTCCCTTTCTGGATTGTTTCCCTTTCTGATTATCTGACAATTTTCCTTCCAGGAAAATATATCAAGCGCCTCTGCAAAACCACAGATGTAACTATTCTTAAGCACAAGAGAATTGGATGGTTTGTTTCAAGGCACATATTGATCAAAACCAATGCTACAAAATAATTTTCCTTCCTATTTGGACAGATGCATTAATGTTGTTTGCATTCTCTGTTTCTCTATCATCTGCTAGCAGTTACTGTCAGAAATGTAATAATGACCATAGTTAACCAGTACCTTTAACTGGTGGATCTTGTGTTCTGAGAAAATTGCAGATGTTGCTTTCACTAACTTAAGCAACACATGCCAACAAGGCACAGCAGAAGAGTTTGGCCTCTGTTTTCCACAAGGACAAGATTAAGCCTATCTACAACAGATTAGAAAGTCACAAAATAGAAGTAATCCGGGCTAAAGAGTTTCCAATAAATAATCACACTGTGAGCTCTAGGTTAAGCCATTCAGCTCAGTAGCAAGTTTGGGCAAAGAGGTTGCTTGCAGGCCAAGACCTGAGATCTTACAAACAATTCTGCAGCCCGAAGCTTGTCTGGAAACTGCATTACAATTAAAAAAAAAAAAAAAAACACAAAACAAACACAAAAAAACCCAGCACATAAGTTAGCACTCTTCTGGCAAGGTTTTGGAAGCATTCATAATGTTGGCAGAACAAGGAGTTGTTGAGTTGTACCATTGTCTTTAGAAGGTGAGTCTAATCTGAGTACAGACCTTTAAGGCTGAATGGGATTTCTCCTCTTTCATCCTCTCTGGTTTTTTGGATGTATGGTATGTGTTTGACATCAAGAGACAAAGAAAAGAAAATTAGAAGAAAAATCAGCGTGAAGAATCAGTTTTAACAGGGGAAGCTTTTCTCACATGTTTGTTTTTCCTAGCAATACCTTAGAGGAAAGGCAATCAAAATTCCAATGTATCTCAATAATCATATATTTTTGCTATGAAAGCAAGAAAAATAAACACGAGGGATATAAATGTGCTGGTTATTTCAGTGTGGTCACAAAACAGTGTATAAATGGGGAGGGCATGTGGGCAGGGAAGGGAAAAGACAAAGTGTCACCTAATTTGTTAAGTCTGTGAAAAATCTCACATTGGAAACAATTCTGTTACATCTGCCAGGTAATCTCTGAACATTAAAAATGCTAACAGCAAATTTTAGGATTGCTGGTACAAAAACTTCCTCACAAAAGAAATACAAGCAACTGTGCCTTTCATTCTGGTTTAAAGGAGCCCTCAAAAGCTATAAATAATTTCTGCAAGCCTCTTATCATCCTGAAATACACATGATTAGAAATCTGCAAGAATTAAGCTGCCAGAGGCAGCAGTCCCGCTACATAGTGTTGGCCTGTATGTCTGATATGTGACATTTTCCTAAATCTGTCAGCCATAATCTATCACATAATGATCTTTTAGATTATACTTTGAGACTGTGGTCTTTTAATACAAATATAAATATGCTTAAATTATGATGCTGCCCATTAGGAGGATGATCACTATTCTAGTACAGAGGAAAATATTACCAGGTTACCAAATGCATACTGAAGACCAGAACAATGTATAACAAATGAACAGAAGCACAAACCAGCCCAAAGGCTGAGACGCAGTAGTGGTTATGGCCTGAAGAAGTTTTGTCTCCTCTGCTTGTGCTCAGGAAATGAATATTTCCACTTATTCAAGATCTATAGGTATAGTCGAAGGGCAGTACTCTTGATCACCTGTGGCCTAAACTGATCTCCAGGAAATATCCAGATGACATAATATTTTTCTTCTGGACTCATAGAATACTCCAGAATGCTGTTATTTTCTTTAATATCAAATGGTAGAGTCTTTCAATTAATTTCTTTCCAATATCTCCATCACATTCTGCCCCAAATAAATTAATATTCAGTAAATTTTGCATGGTGCCACACATAGGTGGAATTTGTCTTGCTTTAATCTGAAGTCCAAAGACTTCTGATTCTGAATTTTTCTGTGAGAATAAAATAGCACACTGGTCTTGGCATGGAAGAAACTGTCCATCAGGAATATTGCTCAGTAGTTCAATAACACAATAGCTCAAAGGCTAGCAACTTGCAAATTAGACCATTATAACAATAATGAACAGTTCACATATTCTATAGTGAATTATTTAATTTTGCTTTACTGATAGAGAAAATGTGTTGGACTTCAGTAGTATGAACACATTATGTAGGACAAGTAGGAGTGGGACACATCAAGACACCACTGAACCTGTTCTGCAACATCTGTTGTTCAACCTAGTCATGAATGATTTGGAAGATAGGGTCAACAATGAGGTGACTAGGATTGGGGTTGATAAAAAATCATCTGTGGTCATCAAAGTGACTGTGAACAGCTGCTGAAGGATGTCATGGTATTAAGCGACTGGGTAAAAACATGGCAGATGGAATGCTTTGTTGATAAGTCCAAATTAATGCATATTGGAAAACCATATGTCACCATATATAACTGCTCTGTCCAGTACTGCATCTGCTTCTAGATAACCAACATCCCAGAAAGTATGTAGGAGAGCTGGAACAGTAGGGAGCAGAGCAGTGCAGATGAACAGAAATATGAAATTGTTTCCTTATGTGGAGAGATGAAATAATCTGGGACATGTGAAAGAGACACCTAAAATGTTGGAATAAAGGTCATAAAATCATGAATGTCATGAAAAAAATTAATATAGGGGGGTTTTTTTAAGTTATATGTATAATATGTATATATGTGCACACACATACCTATAACAGGTTGTGTGCATGTTATTTTCCATAACCAAGGGTCCATGAGTGGTAGCAAGAGGAATAAGGTTTTGAGCAAATGAAAGAAAGTTCTTGTTCTCAAGAGACAATGTTTTATCAATGGAATGCTTGGCATGTCAAATGTATAAATGAGTTTGAAACACCCTTAGACATACTCATGAAAGAAAGGTCCATTGGGACATCTTAAACACAAAGACAAAAATACTATGCATAGCTCAGGAAGAGCAGGTTTTTGGATGTTGAAAGTCCTCTCCAGAAGCAGCATCACTGTGCTCACCCCGCTGACACACTTACTCCCCAGGCTCCTCTTACCTCTTGGGCTTATATTGCACCAGAGAGGAAAGTCTGGGCTGCATTTACATGCCTCTGAGGCACTTACAATAATTCTAAGACAGTGAAACTAAAACGCTGGATTTTTATTTTTATTTTTTTAAGAAGGTCAACTCAGGTTTTCTCATTGTATTGACATCTATTTATTGTATCCACCACTTTTAATAATTATATTTGTAATTTAATGTTCTGCTTTAGTAAATACTCTCCCAAGCACTCCAGGTCTTTGAATGCAAAACAAGCTATACACAAGTAAGCCAGGAGTGGATATGCTTCGTTGCCTGGTTGTTTAATTAGAAACTGAAGCAAAAGGCATCCTGCCTCAGGGAGAAAACCGGGCTGCAGATTGTGACACTGCCATAGCCTTCCTCTGTCTCTCTTAGCCTTAAGCAAATCTGATCTTGGGCATCCTGACCCTGACTAATTACATACTGTTTCCTGCGATGCTGAGAAGATCCTTCCACCCATTTCTGGACTGTTAAGCTTCTCTGCTCTGGCTGATAATTAAGCAGCAGAATGCCGAATTGGTTTTAGTTGCTGTGGTTTTGGGGATGGTTTATTTTTGCATCCTTCTTCCCTCCTCCTCCTCACCAATTCTCTGACATACAAAGGCCAGCTGAGTGCTTCCCATTTCATGTTGTTTCACTTTTGAGAGGCAGAGATGTAATATCAACTTTCAAAAGACAAGGAAGGTGATAAATGCATTAACTTGAGAGACAAAGCGTCAGGACACTAATGAAAATCTCTAGTGACTAGATGGCAAGGAGGACCTCATTTTAAGAGCCTCTGTAAAGGAAGACAACTTTTTCAGCCTATGCAAATGTCAAGTCTAAAGTACACTGGTTTAATGTGGCAGCATATTTTTCTGTAAGGAACAAAAGTATATGCATTCCAGGGAATTATTTGCAAGTAAATATCTAAGCAAGTTTAAATGTCGCCCATAAAATAAGTGGGATACTAGTCTCTTCTAGCTGATATCTTGACATCTAGATTTACAAAAACATAATATGGGCTAGACTGAAGGACTTGTTATTCAGAGATCTCTTTTTTTATTTTTTCTTTTTTTTTTTTTTTAATTTAATAGGAACTGTGTGTGCAAATGACATGCATTTTTGATTCCTTAATGAAAATGGAGACCAAAATAATCCATCAAAATTTTAGCAGCCATAAAGGCTTCACTGGGCCATTATATTAGGTTATTAGCCAAAATTTAATAAAAAGAGACTTTAAATTAATTACCAGCTCACAAAATAACACATATATTGTGTATGAGAAAAGTAGCTCCATCTGATGTGCACCAATCCCATATGTAACATGGTCATTATTTGTCCTGTCCCTTTGAAAATCATTTTATTGGAATGTATCAGTTAAACTGAAACACATGATCCTCCTTCTTGTGACATGAAAGAAACCACTGAAGAGGATTCTCTCTTTTTTTTTCCTTCTCTTCTACTCATGTGAACTTTCTGGGAAGAAAGTAGCTTCAAGGATTTTTATCAATGTCTGTGTAATGACAAGTGCATCACATGCATCCTGAACCATTAGCTGCTTACATCTGAAAGAATTTGCTCAACATTTAGGAATTCACTTAATGAAAGGCTGCCTATTAAAGCTCTGCTAGCTTTGCAAGTTGATTGAGCCTTTCTTTTCAACTTCCTGCATTGCTGTAAATGATGCTATACAGTGCCTTCATGCGATATATTCTAGACAACAAGTTTGCTTTGTAACACCAAAGAAATCCAAGTACCAGGTGATAACATGACTGGTCAGAAATACAACTATGCAGTACAAGGCTCTTCACAAACCTCTGTGTGAAATCATAGCTTTAAAAGGCAACAGCTCCAGAAAGCATCTATACGTAGACTAGTGAGATAAAGGAACAAAACTTTCCTCATATATCCACATGACTCCTGAATCAACAATAAAATAAACAAATAGAAAATAGCTAAAAATCTAAGAGTTAGTGGGTGGCATTTCTTCTTTCTGACTACTGAAACCAAACAAGACCAGAAATGGGTTCCCTAGCTACTGGTCTTTCATTTTTGGCTGAAAGACAAATTTTTGGTTTTATTAACTTGAAACTCCTGACCTTTTGAGACCAGTGTGAAGGGGTCTGCGGAAGCAGCAGGCTCTGCATTGGATAGGCATTGATGCTTTATGACACCTGTTGATTAATGTAAATGCCTGCCATAGGGGAACACATAACAGGATGGCATTAAAGGAAGAAGTTAGGAGGGGAGAGCATATTGGAAAAGGAGCCTACTGTCAAGTTTATGGGACAAGCAAGACACATTTTCTGAAACTTGCAGAGAAACAGGTTTCCTTTATATGACCTCATTTTTTTCTTCATGGTTATTGTAAGCACCACTAAACAGTGGCACTGGAGACTGGAAAAACTAACAAAAGAAGTTTAATCTTCTTGTTTTGGGGTTTGCAGGCAGAGCACCCATGAATGAGGATGAGACTGGGCTCCATTTCCACTGGATAGGTAAAGCACAGGGAAAAACATGGAAGAGTTATTCTCCTTTCAAGGCTTGGAAATAGAGTTGTGTCACATGAGTTTGGCACAGGGTCCCTCAACACGACATCTGATGAATAGCTTATGAAATTACATTTATGAAATTAAATTTAATTTTAGAACAAAACTAGAGATAGCATGCATTCCAGTTAATTTTTCTTCAGGCTCAAAGGACTGAGGGGTTGAGATTGTTTTCTTTTTTGTTTCCCAAACTGATTACTTACTTAACTCCTCAAATAATTACCCCTGGTGACTTTGATCTATAGTTACTAGTGAAATAACACCTTCTTCTAAGAGGGCAGGTTGCCAGCTTCCTTCAAATGAAAGGCTTGGGCTTATGAAGTCATTTCTTGATGATCTCACCAATTATCTTCTTTTCTCTGATCTTCCCTTTTGGGTAAAGTTATTGGGAAAGCTGGATAAAGTAACTGTAATCTCAGGACGAATTTATCCTCATCTACTGTACCTTGCTTTTAAGAGTAGACGCAGCACATACTAGTACAGCTTATGGGGAAGAGCTCAACAAAATGATACACAGGAGACTGGGCAAACATAGATATTTAAGTACAGGCAGATTATACCTTTTATACAAATGATCAGGAGATGTTCTTTCAAACTGTATGTGAATTTTGTATGGAGTAAGGTCATACTGATCTTGAATTGTTCTACATCTCTCATTCAGAATAAGTCAATAACTACCCATTTGTATGTGTTCCAATATCACCACAAGGAGGGCTTTTCCACGATATATTCCTTTAAACATACGTAAGACCAATGACAACAAAAATAAGTCTTTATAGCATGTTCATAGCATTGTGCTTGTATTACCAGAGTCTGGCTGACAGTATTATGCAGAACTGCTTCTCATAAAATTCATTTGTCATGAATCCTGCCCTGGCTAGATGTAAGCAAGCACCCAGCCAGCAGAAAAATAAGTGGCTAAAAATAGTGCAAGCTGCCATAATGGCTGCAATTGGACACTGGAGGGAGACACAGTTGCACACGGTAATCCAAAGACACTCTTGTCTTTTTTTGCATGAATATTGAGTGCATGACCTAAGAAAAAGCATTGAAACCAGAGTTGATCCGCTTCCATTCCTCATTCTCCACATAAGCAAGGAACGAAAGAGAAAAAGAAAGCCTGTGCCTGTTAATGCATCATAAAGCCCTACTTTTTGTTGTTGAGGGAGGAGAAGCATCAGTTCCTGTATAAGGCCTGCAGAAATTCATCACCAATGGTGTGGAACTGTTTTTCAAATCAAGCCCTGAGAACCCATCATGATTTGCATTCATGTAAACACCTACATTTTTTTGTTAACTGAACTGATTTAACTGCTAATTAAAACTAGTCAGTAAGCACAACGCAAAATTAATTAAACCATTTAGTCGGTAGATGCAGATGAGGCAAAGTTATGGCTTGGACACAATGAAAATAAATACAAGTACTACTCATCGTCTGGCAAAATAATTCTTGAGGTAAATACTTTCCCCAGAAATGATGTCAAGCAATAAAAGAAAAAAACCACACTGCTGACTACATGTGATCTTTTATTGATAAAATGTGCTGGAATCCAGCTTCTTCTCTTTGAAACAGAGATGAATTGGACTCAGTGGATTTTAAAAATGCTCTCCTATACAAGAAATATTTCATAGTAAGATCTGGATCCCAGCTCACTCTACACAGGCGTGCGAAGCTGCTCCTGTCTGACACTGGCAAGTCTTTTGCCTCAACTTGTATCTTATATTTTTGACAGGTATTTCTATTGCTTTACATTTTCTTGGAGGGAAAGTATTTGCTTGGCAAACTATTGTCTGATGTTAGGTGGAAGTAGTATTTTCTCAGGAAAAGGCCAGAAATGTGTGGTTTTGTCTACAGTGTGTGGTTCTGCCTCCTTTTTCCATAGGACCCCTGTGCCTCAAAACACTAATTGTTCTTACTGTATTAAGATATCCTCTCCCCTGGGGACAAGGACACACAGAATTACCCATATAGTATAAACTGTAAACTGAAATAGATTTAAAAAAACAACAGCAAAAAGCCACCAAGATGCCCAAAGGCGTGGTCTATCAGCTGTTCGTGTGTGGAAGCCTGCACTCAGGGACAAGTCCATTCCTTGTGAGCCACTGGTCTCCCTATATGGTGCTTATCAGTACTAAAGAGAGTTTCCTTAGGCAGGGTCAGATGTCTAACCCATGTGTAATTCAGAGCTAAATGAGATGCCTGCAATTAGAGAGTGCAAACCATCTTTCCACCTTTTCCCTCATTTCAAGTGCTCCAAAATGGCACTGAAAACAAGAGCCCATGGAAGAGGATATGTCTGCACTTGCGAGACTGTCCGTCAAGAAGCGCTGGGAACAGACGTGGGAGTTAAATCTCTCCTCTTCCTCTAGCTCTCCACAGCAGTGTCCCCTATCCTCTGGCTTCTGTTCCCCAAGCATGTAGCTCTTCCTGCTGAGTGCACACAGCTCACACTTTAGTCAGAAAGAGTGCGGGATTCAAGCTTTCCTTTTTGTGGCACACAGTTATCATTATGGAGGCTCATCCAGATTGCAGGAGACTTTTCTTCTTTGCCCTCCACTACCCAAGGGGACACAAGCTTGCACATTCTACTACTGGGAGCCCAAGCCAGCAGCATGATGGCAGTGCTGGTAGGCACAGGAAAGCAAGGGTATTCACCTCCCTCCTGTTGAGCATGTTGCTCCACAGGAATACAGTCAAGGATACTGGGGCCAAAGACGACATCCCAGAGAACTGGCTGGGGAAGAACTGCTCCCAGCTGCTGAGCTATTTACAGGACCACATCCCACATCTCCTGGGGGACTTCACTAGCAGAATGTGTCATTCTGACTTCCTGGTGGGGTTAGGAATGGGCTTTGACAGGAAGGCTGAGGCATTTCTATCAATGAATGAAGTGTGAAATGTCAGTAGCTGGAGACATGATAAAGTAAAGCATCCATGGAGGTAAGAGGCTATATGAGCAGAAAGCTCAGAGTTTGGACAGGCCTAAATCAGTATGCTCGAGGCCCCCAGTGAGGATGGTAACAATCTCCAACTTCACCCACAGCCTTCAAAATCCTCAGCTGTCACTCCAGCCTTTCCCAGCCTCTCCTGAAGAGTGAGACCTAGCTGAGTGCAGCAAGGGCTGTATGTGCTAGTGGGATACACCAGTTGGGAAGATCCCTACTTGGCTGGATCATCTCTGGGCAGACAGCCAGCCTGGCAGCCAGGTATCCTGATCACCTGCACACAAATACTGTGCAAAGCATCATCCATTTTGCCAGCACAATGCTTCATTTTTCTATCTGTGCTACCAAACTCTTTGAATCCAGTTAGAAAAACTAAAACCAACAGTAAAGATGTCTGCTGGCCCCACATCTGATTGCTGGTTGGTTTACACTTAATACTAGTCTTCTGTTTGAGATGTTACAATATCTTTTCTCATTATCATTACTGTTATGACACTAACATTTCAGCCACCTCTAGGTGTATTTCTGCCNTGTGGAGAGCAAGGCAGAACAAAAAATAGGCACAGTCTCCTTTCCTCAGATAATTCTACAGGCAGAGGGAATAGGGCAAGGTTAAGTCCCTGTTTTGATATTCTCCTCTTCCCTTATGATTTCTTCTTATGGTAACAATACTCCACTCTTCAAGCATTACAGCCTATCATACTCCATCCCTCCTACTTTCACATGGACCATTATGGGCTGTGGGAGGTGCAAAAGTGTGTGGAAATCCTGCTACTACAGCATGGCTTACACAAGACACCTCTTATGGCTGTTGTGCACTAGGCGTGTTCAGTGTTAGCTTTGGGGCAAACCTAAAATAGTTAACACTGTCAAAGGTATGGTACTTATCTGCATACTGCAAAGATGGAACTAATGCAAGCCAAAATATTTTTCTTTCTGTAAGTACCATTACTAATATATTTCACATGGTTAAAAATGCATCATATCTAGGGCTCCTTCTTTAAATATGCGTGCATAAATTTAGCTTGGATACTGTTAAATATAATTTCAAGCAGCAGAAACAAAATAGCATTCTTTCAAAGAAGCATTTAAGCAGAAACAAATGTATTATAGTTAAAGTTTCATGAAGATTGCCGAGTAAAGCAGCTTAGTAAAAACAAACCTGGAACAAAGAACCTTATACTTCACTTAAGGACATAGCAGGCAACTCCAGCTTACAAAATCCACACTGTAGGGAATACTCAAATAAGAACTGCCATTTTTAAGTGAAGAGAGCCACAAGGCAGTTTTACTGAGCAGATCTTTGAGCTATACAGGTGAAAAGAGTTGGGCTAGAGGTGCTGAGGTGCAGCTGGCATCTCAGCTGTGACACAATGCACTGCTCTGTAGAGCCATTTAGAGGGCAAGTGCTGAAGAACCCAGCACAAGCATGAACAAGGTCTCTGCTTGGACTGCCTTCTCCTGGCTCTGCTGCAATAGCAAAACATGGCACTGCTAAGGTGGCAGGCTGCTGCAGCTCTCGCTGTAGTTGTTTACTTAGGCTGTGTTCCCGGTCCCTGGAAACCCAGATAGCTGCTGCTACCATTACCAGTGAGGGCAGTAAGGATACGTGGGATGTCTAGGACAAGAAGATCAACATCCCAGTAGTAACTGCCATTTTTTTCACTCCTCTCAACCCAGTTCACATGACATAGATTGATATAAAAGAAGTAAGACTGATTTACTAGGCTTTTCCATTCTGGCTCTGCAACTTTCTCATCCATGCCACCTTCTGCTCACTTTTGCCTACACAGCTGAGCTGGATCTAGGAAGCTGAAGATATTTGATAACTGTAGTTTCACTAGAGTTCAGGTTAGCCCAGCAGGGCTGCACATCCCTGTACTGTATAGCTATACGCCCTGAGCTAGTCATCTCATTTTCCACTTAGTGCGGGCTTGTGTCAGCCATTTGAACAACTTTTTGCCCTTTTTTTCCAACTCAAAAAATGTATGACTTGATTTAGAGCAAGGATTTTCCTCTGTCAAATACCTGCACGGTGTCCTGTTGAATAGACATTGACTTTTGGTCAGTGCCTCAAGGTAGTTCTGTCACCCAAATGATTTTCATAATGGAATAAATATAATGTCTCACCTCAAATGTCTAATGATACTGTTTAAGGGATCCTAGGGATGTTTCTCAAATGTTTTCTTATCATATTAAAAAATGTAGAATCTGGATATCATTTCATTCCCTTTTACAGTACTTTGGATATCAAGAGGCTTTTTTCTTCTTGTTTCATCCCCTTATAATCTTATGGCTGTAGCAGAGGGAACAAAGAGAGACTAGAAACCATACATATGATTATAAGAATCTATATTTTGTCATAAACAACTCTATCTCCCTCCATCTTCCAGAATATTATTACTTCAGTTGCAAAATCAAGCATACAAAAATTTGGAAGTTCAGATTTTATCTGCAGATCTAATTCAGCCACACTGTGTGTGTTACAACAGCATGTGAGTAATTAAAGTCTATTATTATCAAGTGAATTTCACCTTATCCAGAGCAGACTGGATGGTACGCGTTTAATGAGTGACTTTGCAATAACTCCCTCTTCCTTATTACTCAGTGTGAGGTCCCCAGTTCTACAGTTGGCAGCCTACCTAGATCTTCAAATAATTTTTTCACAATCTTTTCTATATCTTCACCATTATTGCACTCCAGTAGTTTACAGGTATCAATGCTTGCTGCCTTTTTTTTTTTTTTTTTCCCACAATATCATCCTGAGACAGGAATTTATTATCTCTGGTTTACAAATGAGGAAGTGGAACACAGAAAGATTGAGATCTTATGTGAAAGCTCATTCTGAGGTTTCTGATCTGAGGTGCCGCTGGTTTTCATAGATCTTTTCAAGTGCAGAGTGCTACCGTTTACATCTCTAAACATGACATACTTCTCATGACCTTGTTTTAACCTTTCATCTCAAGTAGACAAAAGAAGTAAGATACCACAATCAAAAGTCATTGCTGAAGACAACTTGCATGAGAATCTGATGGTAAGGGCAGAAAGAGACTCGTACTGACCTAAGCAATGCTTAAGTGCCTTTACTGTGAAAGGAATCTCCTTCACAGGCAAACCTCTGTCCTGGGAACCTACATCTTGCAGACCTATTCAGACAAATAATCAAGCAAGGGTCTCTCAGACAATTGTCTCCTTCATTACAAAACTTGGTTCAGGTCCAGAGTAGCCTGAATCATAAGGAGCCCAACAGCCCCACCTATAATTATGAAGTGAGCTTCCAAATAGAGTATCAAACACAGAGACTTAAGGAATGTTAAGTGCAGCATGTAAAACAAGCTCAAGTTAAAATACTGACAGATTTATTTGTTCCAGTTGAAAAACCAAACAACATTCGCTAAATTTAGTGCGCTATAGTAACAAACAGAAAGACTGCTACAGAGCATACATCAAGCATTACTGTGTGAGGTTTCCTTGACCATCTTCTGTGGAAAACGGAAGATCCACATCTGAGACAACAGACACAGAGGGTCACCGGTTTTCTGATTGTATGTAACAGTAAAACATTCATATCAAAATCAATTTGCACGCAATTATAAGAAAAACTAGATCTGTTTTTGCTATAGTATGTCTCTACATTTTCTATTTCTTAGAGAGCAGAACATCTCATCTGATAGCTGGTAGAGTCCCCATGCTGTCAAAGGTCCTTGGAGATACAGCAGGGCAGAGGCAAGAAGGATTCCCAGAAGGGTGCTAAATATACCTGGGTTGTGCCATCAGCACTGCCACCCAGATGCATGGTGGAAGTCTTAACTTGGCGTGATTAGCTACACCAACGACTTAACTACACCAACGAGTTTTAATTACCTTCAGATGAGGTGAAAATGTGTGGGGAAGTTGCTATCTTGTAAAATAAATCATCCCCTCCCTTCCTTTTTTCCCTTTTGCAATAGAGGACACCAAATCTGCCTTCTGAGAACAGGACCAGGATTTCCTAAGCCTACCGGTGCTGAAAATTATGGAAAATTTTGGCACTTTTGAATAGAGTTCTTCCAGCTGGAAACCTTCAATTTTGATAAATGCTCTGTATATATTGGCTTGATGGAAATCATTAAACTGATGTAGGATCAGATCCGTTACTGAGAGCAGCAATGGTTCCTTTATTCTGCCTGCTCAAAAACATATTTTCGTTTAGTCTAATGCCATCAGGCTTTTTGAAAGGACCTAACCCCCTACTGTGAGACGGGACAAATGCAAAATGCACTAGGAATGACTAGGTACGTCTTTGAAAAAAAATTAAGCCTCCACAATATTCTTATTTTTAAACACTTTAAGCCATGGATTGGTTGTAGTAATTAATACTAAAAGACTACCTTAGAAGGAACTGAGATTAATACCTCATCTTTCTCACATGGAGACTCAGTATTTGAAAAATCAGGGTCCCTCCAAGATTCATATGCATTCACAGGCATTTCTCATTTCTGAAATTTAGAGCAGCTAATCATTATAAATACATTGCTGGCTTGCACAATAGTAAGGAACCTTGAGTTCAATCTTTTTAACATTATTCTAGTACCATTAAATCTGGTTTGTACACAAAGTTTCTTTTTGTCAAGAGTTTAATCTACAAGCATTGAAATTAATTAAGCACAGTTTCTCAAGACTGTTTGCACTAAAGCCCAGCTCTGCCCCTTGACTTTTACAATCCATACAATCGACATGTGTGCCCAACTCTATTAAGGAACATCTTTATGGCCACTTTCATCATAATTTTTTTCTTTTCTTTCATATTTTTGCTAAGCTTTGTCAGCTAAGCAGAAGATGCATGTGAACTGTCCTCTGCGCAAACTGCCCAGCCACGTAGCTGCCTCCTGGCTGGCCTCCAGTCACTGTTTCTCAGCTCCTGGTCAGTCAGATGATTTGAGAAAGGGCTAAACTTTATGTCATGGCTTTTTCTGGGAAGAGGGGTTGACAGGGCTTTTCTTTGCTACCCAGCCTCAGTCTCCATAAGGCATCTGCTCCTTCCTGCAATTTGGCTAACATCCTGTCTCTCAGGTTCAAAAGTTTCTAGAAGAGGAGTGATTGATGAACACAGAGGACTTGCAACTCCTCCAGGAACCAAGCCACAAACATACTCTGCCAGAAATACTATGTGTTGATGAAAAGTTTTATGAATAAGAACTCACACATATCTGAAAATGAAGGAAATACATATTAAAAAGCACAGGAAATCCAGTATACAGAAACAGTATATGCAATTAGTTAAGTACATACCAAGAGAGAATTTTGTGTACCATTTAGGGTATACCATAATGGTACTTAAAAAGAAAATCCCTTCAGTTTCCATTACACTAAAAACTTGCCATCTGTTATATGGAAGTTTGTTTATCTCTTTCATTGTAATTAACTTTTTATTGAATTAATTACTCCAGGTGAGCTGGAAGATGCTGTTCTACCTCACCTGGTGTGGTTGAGTGTACCCACACCCAGCCTTGCCATTCACCATTCAGATGCAAATCGTCCTGCTCCCCACACAAAACCATTGGCACACACCCAAAAAGCCTGCTAGCGGCAAAAAACAATAACATGGTGTGCAACTGCTGCTGCACATAAGATGAAAAAAGTTTTAGAAAAAAGGACATATATTCCCTGCTTGGTCATTTAAAAATGTATGTTCTACTCAATAAAGCAGGTGAGAAAATACCCAAGATAAACACAGAGTGAATTTTAAACAACTTGCATATGGTGCCTAGAGGTCACTGACCCCTTTACTTCACAACAATGAATATTTTTGCTAACTTGGTACATTTACATACACATGTGTTTTTATACATATATACCTGCATGCACAAGCAATGAAGCAAATCTGTCAAGAAATTAGAATTAAGCAGTGGGCTGAACTGGACTATGAAGGAATTCTGTTAATTGCAGTAACATTGTAATCAAACATACAAGAAAGGTAGAAGTCCTCGTTCAGGGATCCTGTGTCTGAAGATGAGGAATTAACTCCACACATATTTATAAATCAAAGACACAGAAGAAATAAATTAAAGCTTCTTAAAATAAAATCATATATTGCATGCACTATTATCTCCCTATGACACAGAAAGAATATTGTGTTGTTAAATTTTAACAACAGAACGTTTATTTATTAAATGTTCCACTGGAATAGAATAGAATAGAATAGAATAGAATAGAATAGAATAGAATAGAATAGAATAGAATAGAATAGAATAGAATAGAATAGAATAGAATAGAATAGAATAGAATAACATAGTGGCAGAAGTCAGACCCTTATAGAGTGTTGAGTATGACAACATGTTACACAATCTATATATATTAAGAATGTCCTGAGACGCTGTGGCAGATTTCACAGCAAAGGTGGCCTTCACCTTGCAATGGTCCCCATGCATGTGCAAAGCCCCACTACAGAAATATGGCCCATATTATCCTTCAGACAGCACATGTTCTTTTCTTTCTCCAAGTCAGTGTTTTCATGTATTTTTCCTTTTCCTTGCTTTGATGTATTTTTCCCCTTTGTCTTTAAAACCTGTGTAAAGCCTAGGTTGAAGCTCACCTTGCTGAGAGACAGATACAGGGATGAAGTTCCTATTATCTGAGTTGTTCGCAGCCAACAGAAGAAGCAACAAAATAGGATCATGCAGAACAGGCATACATGTCATCACTGTTAGTAAAGTAATTACAGATTTGGCACTGGTACAGGCTTTCTACTTGCCAAAGCACTGGGTGTGAGTTTAAGAAGCAAATTATTATCTTTATTCAGTGCAAAGCTGGTCAATTAATCGTTTATCATTTCCCCTGACAGAGTAGCACAAGACTGTGGTTGACTTCCCAGAGAGAACGTGGGATGTCTCCACTTAGCTGAAACCCACTTCTGAGGGTATCTATCCTGAAATCTCACGATCCTTGGAGGCAATGAGCTTCAGTGACTTTCTACAAACAGTAATTCCATAATAAGATTCTTTTCTTGTCTGAATGTAACATCACAAAACATGTGGAAATGCAGTTAGGAGAAATTCTAATTCAAACAACCAACTTAGTAGTATTAGGTTGGCCAAGCCCACTAACTTTTATGCTTTTCTGAGTGTGGATGTGAAGCTTAGGTTTTGATAGTGATTGTCTCAGTCACTATTTGCTGGCCTGAATTTGTCTTTGTATAATTATATCATAACTAAAATGTAATTATGTTCAGAAATGATCAAAATGAGAAACACGTGAGTAACAATGACCAAATCTATCACAGAAAATGTAGGGAAGAGTTTGCAGAACTGGGTCACAGAACAATATTATTGAAATATACCATTGTTGGGACCCAAGCCAATATCTCTGCATGATGCTGCAACACACAGTGTGGATGTAACAGCTTAGGGCAAGTGTTATCCCCACCCCACTACACCACAGCTTTGCACAGCATAGATGTGCCAAAGAAGTCAATGTGGGGCCAGTTGGCGCAGCAGTTGGCACAGACACTCTTACCTGGCTGAGAAGCCATCAGTGGCAGTGTAAGGGAAAATGATGACACCGGGGACAGTGGCCCCCCATCATGAGTACAAACTGCATCCTCTGAAAACTCTTACATGCCTCTTATTTGTCTTTTGCTGGCCAAACTACATATATCAGTTATTTTTGACTTCATTTATTTTAAGAAGATTCATCCTCTGAACCAGATGATCAAACAACCACTCAGGTGGAGAATAGGATGAATAGGATCAACAGGATTACAGATCTGGTTGAAGTGAGCTGCCAGGATCTGCAATGATTAGGTTGCCTGGGGGCTCAGCTTCATGCTTAGCCCAGCACCATCATACGAGGAAATGATGACTACTGCAAAGTTGACATCTCTTTCTTATAAACCACATTAGATTTCTCTCCTCTCAAGCATGTATTGTGATCCTAGACACAGAAATAGGATGAATTGAGTTGAAAAAATAGGCAACCCTGGACCAAATCATTCTTTATTTTGTATAGAAACTAATACATGAAAGGTAAATTATAATTTTTATCATATTTGAAAGCTACTTAAAGATCATATTCACATGCTATTAATTTTGATAAGGAAAGTGTGAATACAACTTCACCCTTATTACACAAATGTGTGAAAGGACAGATAGAGCATTCATCACAACAAAAATTAGTTAGATGTATTTTCATGTAAAAGTTTTTAATAACTACTCAAACGGATATGAAATAACATCTCTATATATGCATTCCATATATATAATATATATATTCATATATACATTATATCTATCTTTATAGAGAGTCTCTATATTTATTTAAACAGGTATTTATATATTTGACCTGTCTGATTTTTGCTCAGTTTTTCTAGTTCTTAACATACTCAAATGTGACTTAAAGTACCGCGACTTGCCATTTGCTTATAAGGCAAAATCAAACATAAATTACTTTCTTCTCGCTCTTAAACAAAAAAAAATATTTGGTGCAAATTTGACTCTGTGAAGGCAACAATAAAGCCTTCAGTTACTTTATACGACAAGATTTTTCCAGCTCTTTATTAACATTAATATAATATTTTCACTTGTCACAAACGGAATAGACTCATGAAATGGTTTGTGTTGAAAGGGGCCTTGGGCAAGGACATCTTCCACTAGATCATCCAACCTGGTTGAACACTTCCAGGATTGGGGTGAACACAGCTTCTCTGGGCTGCCTATTGCAGTGTCTCATCACCCTCACAGTTCAGAATTTCCTCCTAATATCTAATCTAAACCCACCCTCTTTCAGTTTAAATCAATTTCCCCCTTGTCCTATCACTACTGATCTTGTAAAAAGGGACTTAGGCTAACTAAACTCTACCAACTTCTCTAGAAGTAAGGAGGTCCAGTCTTGAAGCTCCTATTCATGGAAGAATATTGGATAAACCAAATAATAACACAAATAATGCATTCAGTGTCAAAACACCATCAACAAAGCACAGATGCAGAAGTAGCTAAACAGAAGCTCTTCAGCTGGATTCAGTGAACACTTTCACCTGCACTACATAAGCTGCTGGATGAGACCCACGCACTCCTGATTGCAGTGGACATTTTGAGCCCTATTGGAATTCAGAAAACACTGTCTCAGGCAAGGGACCCTCGTTTCCTGCTCCAACTAGTTTCCACTACTCACACAAGTTAAAATTACTCAGCTGAACCGTCCCTTGGTCTGTTACCATATGCAAGTTACTAAAATATGGGGTGGTTTTATAAGGTTCAAATAATTCATAAATTATACCACAATGATAAATCTAAGGCACATGTGATGTTAGGATAACTGAAATGTGATGATTTATCTTTCTGAATAGGAAATTGCACAAACTGTAAAGGTATATTTTTCTTTTAAAATCTTCCTGTTCAGAAGTTTATGCTAATTTTGGCTACTACCTCTACCTAAAAAGCAGAGAGAAAAGAGGGCTAGGGCCATAACAAAAGCAACTGTACTCCTGAATAAGTGTTATTTGTTTTCAGTTATTACAAAATTATATACAGCTAGTACAGCTTACAGTCTTCTTTATTCATATAGAGGGCTCTCAATGAAGTGTGTTTACATATTATTTTCCCAGAGAAACGTTTCAATAAAACCTAAAACACATCAATGATCCTGTAAGTAAATAATATTATTTACTCTAACTGCACACGAATGGTATTATTATTGTGGCGAAATCCACTGATCCTTGGAAAACCACTGGAAATGATTTCTGATATGCAGGGTTTATGGGAGTAGATGCAGACATATCCCAGAAGGTTGCTAAGGAACTAGCAGATACATGTGTTTTGTGCAGATCTGACATGTAAAATATATCCCTGTTTCTTGGATTAGGCAAACTGAGAAAGCTATGTGAAATGAGATAGTCACATCAAGTTCTCCTTATTTCCCTTAATCAAGAAACCCCTCAGAACTATTAACTATGAATAATTCAACCTTTCACTAACATTTGGTGCAATTAATAACAGTACTTTAAAGCTGCTAGCTTTGTTTATCTTTTTATGCATAATTAAAGGGTGTTGATATTTAAGTTTTCAGCCAAGAAGCAAACTAGGTTCGGTTTTGCTGGCAGTGGCTGCTCCTGGCTTAACTAAAATATGATAATCTGATATTGCCCCATCTCAGCGCACCCGGTACAGTTAGCTTTCTTCTCTGCTACCACTCCTGTTCATGCTTAATTGTGCTGGAACTTTGTGCTCTGTCTGAATCGGTAGCTCGCTATCTGCTTCCTTCTCCCCTCTTCTTTGCCATACAGGTTAGCAGTTTGGATCTGTGATCAGAACTTGTCTAATTTTCTTAGCGATACTAGTCACTGAAAGCATGGTTTTTGTTAAGCAATTCTCTGTTTCATGCTTTCAAACAATTTCAGATGTAAATGCAAAATAAAAAATCAGAAATTCAGACAGCTACCAGTGCATTAGATTTTCTGCTCCTGGATCCCTGGCTTTGAAGGCATTATACAAGTCCAGAAGAATTCCCTTTTTAAAAAATAAGCTCCAAATTTCTGTGTTAGCACTATGTGCTTTGTCATTTCAGTTTTCTTTTATCTCATCAGAGAATTGCTTTAACAGATTACTATATTACTTTTGCTGAAAAAAAGTAATCTCTTACTAGAGATTTCATATAATTTTCCATTTTCCCCAGTATTTTTATTAATTAAAAAAAAAGAAGTTATTTAATTTCCAGCACTTTCTAGTAATTGGGAAAGTTTTTAAATTAGGAAGCAAAAGCATCATATGAGCGATTGTATTTCTCCTTTAAGTCACAACTTACACTCCCGAACTCCAGATTTAATAAAGGCTTTCCTTTTACATTTTCTATAACTTAGTTGGCTTTTGTCCACAAAACCCTTTTATGTATTTTGAAGTGGTGCACATGTCTGTATTAGCATCACCATTTTAAGTCACATCTGCATATATGAAAGCTATTACCTTTTGCAATTTTTCAGACCTTTAAATCCAGCTGGCCAAAGAGAAAATCAAAAAATGGCTTTGTTTTAATCAAATTAAACAAACACTTGAACTGTAGCCACCACCCCATAACCAAAAAACAGCCCCTGCTCCCACTGCTGGAGCGATGATAGACTTTCTAGGTGTAGTCTCAGTCAGCTTGCTCCTGTGAGATTCAAACTTCGCTGTGGGATAACTGCACTCATTAATTTCTCATTTTCTTGTGAGACTGTGCTTTGTAAATGAAAAGCGGCTACAGGCAGTAGGGGCATCCGGTTAGGATCTACAGCACATGATTGCATGTATTCATACTCAGAGCCTGGTTACCAACTTTTCCTGTTTTTCTGGTGATCACATAATGCATGTTCCTGGAGCCCTTTAAAGTGTTTTCAGAGATGTGTAGATCACTGAGTATTCTCTGTCAGTCTGAGATAGATTTTCTCAGTAATGGTGAAATCAGCTGCAGAAGGAATAATTTTTTGGAAAGCCAGTCTGGATTTGTGCTTCAAGACTGTTCACTGAACAGAGAAATAACTTATTTTGTTTTCATTCATTATGTTCGTATTTTGACCTAAGCCTGGAGAGAGAAGGCTATGTTCTACTACTTATGTCTACAGTTCTGTTCTCTAAAAGGTTGTTAAAGGGTCAGAATACCTGTGAAACCAATTGAGATCAGCTGGAGCTTTGTGAAAAGAAAAATCAAAGTTAGTATTTTCAAACATGACTATGTCATACAGAATCCAAACGCTCAGTTACAAAATGACACAGGACCAGAAATTTAAAAAAGAAAAGAAAACAAAATCAAAATCAAACCAAACTTTGGAGAATGAAACACCCTTAAAATTCTAAGCCCTTGGAAGGGCCAAGAGGATGAGCTTCATAGGGCACTCTGAGGCCCTTGAAATAAGTTTCGGTTCCAGAGGTCACTTAGCTATCTCAGAATATTTTTCTCCCAGATATTAGATATGTGATTAAAGAGTCAGCTGCCTGTAAGGCTATTGGCTCATTTCCCTAACCCAGGAAGGACTAACATCCTGCCAGAAGTTTTTTTCAAGTTCTTCCCTCAGGCTCACTTTATTAATTCAAGGGGAAGGAAAAAAAAAAAAGAAAAAAAAAAAAAGGAGGAAGGGAAGAAAAAGAAACCATCTCTCACAAAACATGAGCTTCAGGGGGCATTTTCCCATGCTGCAGCTCTCCTTGCTCTAAAGCCAACATCTCTCCTTTAGTTCCTCATCTTAATGAGCTTTCTCAACTCTTGGTAAGCACTGTCTGGCCTAAATGAGTCACGGAATGGGCAGAAGTTTCCACCTCCTGAGGCCCTTGACCCTTAACATGGCTGCCTCTCCAGCTGTCATGCCTGACCTTAAACTCCAGGACTAGCATTACGCTCCTTACAAAATTAGCACAGCAGACTACTTGGATATCCAATTTCCAGCTTCTGTTTTCAAAAACTTGCCTTCTGTTCCCTCTCTGCTGAAAGGCAGGATGTGGTTATTGCTGGCATTAAATGTTGTTCTGCATCCTTAACTTCTCATGCAAGGGAAAAAAGTGAGTAAGGTTCTACACAGAGTGGAAGCAAGGTGACTGATTGTATGAGGCTGTTTTTTGCTTAGCATTAGGTACCTAGAGATGTTTTGCTACCAACACATTGTAGAAAGTTGTTGCTGCTTCTGTTGTAGTATTTTTGCTAATACTCCCTAAATTGAATAATTGGCCAGTTTGCTCAAAACATGGCCTTAGTCTCTAGAGGGCAGGTAGAACAGAGACCATGTTAATACAGTGAGTTATAGTACAGCACTCTGTCATTTAAATGGCATGAAACTACAAAGATGGATGTTGCATAAATACCATTGTGAACAGAACAGAGGCCTCATTCTTTAGACGGCCAATAGTGCATACAGTTTAAAGGGAAATGCTCTAAGTCACTACAATGTATAGAGGGAAAAAGCATAAAGAAGGCAAATTTTGCCCTCATAAACACTGCCAGTGTTTCCCAGGCTCCCAGAAGCAGGTGCCAATCCTACCAGTACCAGCCTTCAAAGCTCTTCCCTTTCCCTATCACAGATTCAGTTACCTCCTACTTTAGGATAATGAAATCTTCTTTTGTAGGTCTATTCTCCACAGCCAATATTTTCATACATTTAGACACCAAATATTTCCCTCTCACTACCTATTATGCCTATGTCATGTCTTAATAGCATGGTCAGTCACTTGCTTTTTGTTATGCAAGGATATTGTAACCTACACTCTCAAGACTTGAGAATATCTTTAACTTGTTATAGTCTATATTAAAAGACCAGTTAGGAAGCAGTAATGCTCACTGTAATTGCAGGATAACCATTTCATATTAAATAAACTTCTATTTTAATGCTAGAGAAGGGGTTTTTTCCTCAGTTTTAGTCCAGTTTTTTTGTCATTGAAGTTAATAAGAGGGAAAAAATTAATGCAATTTAAAGCAAGTTTTTTTCTAAGTCAGGGCAAGAGCACAGAAAACTACCTTATGCAGGCAATAGCTTTTAGCTAAAACAGTTGGGAAGGTCTGATCACAATCTAGTTCTCTCAACAGGGCTGATAAATAAAGAAGCCAAGAAGACAAACTACAGGAGGAAAAAGGATTTACTTTTAAAGGTGGTGCTCTAGTTACTTCCTGCATGCACCTCCACAAATGGCTAATCTATGCCCCTTGCTTCTACCACAAGTTTGAGTTTTTGTGTCGTCTGACAAGTGCCATTATCACTTAATCATTTCTAGAGTGCATTAAGTAAAAATGGCATTTCACAAACCATTTGAAAAGTTAGACTTCATCTGTCCTAAATGTTCTATGATCTAGGGACAAATCTTTAAAAATCCTGTGGCTCTCCAGGTCACATTTATGCCACAAGGGCTCAGGAGCTCTCAGTAATCAGCACTATTCCAGCTGGATCATTCTCTGAATGAAGTCAATGGGAATTTTGCCAACGACTTCATTAGTTGAAGGTGCGAGCTATAATTCAGAGGACTAGGATGTCAGAGCTGCAGATCCAACTTAGAAGGGAAACAGCAACTCATGAAAAAGAAAAACAGGCAGCATGCATAACTCTTCTGTTCAAGGTGGGACTTCAGCAGTTGGGAGATAATAACTGGGATGCAGGATGGGGAGGAAAGAGTGTAGGAACATATTCTTGTGATACATCCTTGACTATCTCCTTTGACTTCAGAGGAAGTCAGTGGCCTGAGTAAGGTTTGGATTTAGAGGTGCATGTTCCTACACAGTACAGTGCATGAACTGTAGACATTTACAAGCATTTCAGGACTAACACCCAGCCTGTTAAAACCAGGAAACTAGCCACTTGGGATTAACCCTGCAGTATGAATTTCATTATTCACCAGCACGGCAATCCAACAGAGACTAACTATGAAGTCTGATGTTCATTAAATTGCAGTACAGCATCTCTGAGGTGGCCCGTGGTGCAGCCCTGTGTGTGTGCTTATGTACATGTACTACAAAATATGATGGCAAGAGGGAAGGACATATATTTTAGAAAGAACAGAAATTCAGCACAAGTGGTGTCTGGCCTTGCAGCCACTAGGGATCTCTAGTAAAGATGCCAAGTAATGTTTGGCTTCCAGGTCAGACAATTTTTTTTTTTTATCCTAAATCTACTCATGCAAAGACACAGCTTATAGCTTGCAGATGGCTCATTCTGCTGATCTGCCAGTATTCACACTCAGAGTGTGGAATTATATCATATGAGCTAGGGGATTGCTGTCTTTTTTCATGGTTTTGTTATTGCAGACAAAAAAAATACAGCTAACTGGAAAACAAGTAAAAGGAGGATACATATTTTTGAGAGATTTTTAAAAATTAATTTAAAAAGACAAAACAAACATGACCTTATAGTCAAACACTCTCTCTTACTCATATGTTTACCAAGCCAGTCAGAAACTGAGAATGGAGTATATATTTTAAATAAAATATGCACTAGCCTTAGCAGGTAATTATTTTTTTTCCTCTCACTAGGGTGTTTACTTGTGTTTTCCATACTTCGAAAAATTCCCCTAACAATTAATTAATAATAATTGATGATGTTATAAATGCTAAGAGCCTCAAATCTGTGAATAACATCAAGAAAAACAAATTAGTATGAATGCTTATATTTAATTCCTGAAAAGGAGAAACGCAGTCTATTTACACGACATTATGATAAATTTTAAAATCTCAGAGGAGTTTCACTTTTGTTAACCAGGAGAGAATGTATTAATTTATTGAAGTTTCTAGGGTTTGTACCAATATAGCACAGAAAGGCTGACCTGTGAGATCTGTAATCTGTAAAGAAAATATAAGAAATCCACTAATGTAATCAATGGAAGAAAAATGTTAATATTTTGCCCTTATTTGAGTTGATAAAAAAGCCATTTGCACATTCGTGATGAAGGAGTCAGATAGTTTCATTTGAAAATACATTTTTAGAAAGGGAAAGGGCTGTTTTGCAACAGTTGCAAGACAACAGACATATGTAGCCACCAGAGGAAGTCGAGCAAAGGGTCACTGAGCTGACCATGTCTCCCTCATCATCTCATCATCTGAAGAAAGATTAAGACAGCTAGGACTGTTTTGCCTAGAGAACAGGAGTCTCAGGAGGATTTTTTAATGTAAATGAAGATTTGAAGGGAGGTTTTGTCCGGGAGAAGGAGCTAGGCTCTCTACAGTAGTGCACAGTGACAGAATCAGAGGCAACAGCATAAACTGAAAATAAAAGGTTCCCTCTTAACATCAGGAAACACTTATTCACTATGAGGATGACTGAGCACTGGCACACGTTGCCCAGAGAGATGGTGGAATCTTCATCTTTGGATACGTGTTCCTGGGAAGCTTGTTCTAAAGAACCTTGTTTAAGCAGAGGGGCTGGGCCAGATGAACTTCAGAGATTCCTTCCAACCCCAACAAGTTTGTGATTCTTCATTTGAAAGATGATGAGGGTTTTTTTTAGGGGGTGAGGATGGTTGAACATTTTTTTCTTTTGGTTACCCAAATTATTTTGCCCTCTGTCCTCCATTCATCCAACAAACTGAAGAAGCAAACTGCCCCTTCTCTCAGCCTCATTGTAACCTGGTGTCATTCCTTGTTCAGTTTTCCTTTCAAAAATTTCTTTAAAATAATTGGTACCAGCAACCCCCGTTAGACCCATTCTCCCTTTTCTGCCAGTACTTCCATGTCTATAGCCTTGAGTATGTACAGAAGAGAATTAATTTAACTGATTTGTATACTCAGCTTGAATTTACGTGAACTTGACAGCACAGAGTGGCCTAAAATGAATGAAAGGAACCAGTGATCAGTACGGTGCCCTGTTCCACGCCCCATATAATCCTCAAGCTCATTAGGAATTATTAGCCAGAGATATTTGCATGTAAAGATATAAGAAAGAGTGATTGAACAAACTTTACAATGAGGTTGCAGGATAGATAGGTTTGCAGTTGTTTGATTCCAGATGATAAGAAGTGTAGCACAGGATAATAGACTGAAGTAGCATTATCTTTTTTACTTGTGTTTCCTCAGTTCTTAAGAGAGACAGTCCAAGACGGATCTCCATAGCCATCAGCATCACACAAAGATTAATATGATGACTAGAGCTGCAAGATATTACAACTGCGATATAAAGAAAGTTATTAATGATTATCAAATGAATATCCAGAGAGTAAAAGGAAACACAGAGAAAATATTGATAAGAAGGATAAGCAGTGAACAATAGACTTAAATTTATGAAATTTCAAGAAATGTAGGAAAGCAAGGAGAAAAACAAAGCTTTGAAATGTAGGCAGTGGAGTGACCCTTAATGTTTCTGTTGAATTTCTACTGCAAATGAAGGGCAGAATAAAAAAGCCCGTAAGCATAGTTTGAAAATTAAGTAAAGAGCAGTGGAACATAAGCTAAGAAACCTTGAAACTGAACATACGTGTCCAAGCAATGCAAATATAATAAGTGCTGTGGTTTGATTAAAGGTATTAAAAATAGTATTTGCAGCATTATCTGAAAGGCTGTAATAGCACAGAAGTGTATTTGTCTAGAGAAACCGAAAAAGAGAGAAAAAATACTGAACCACCACATGATGAAAATCCAAACAACAGAGAGAATAGAGAATCAGCAAATTCACAAGCTGGAGAAGGTCCCTGCAGAAAAGTGAAAGATGACGACTGTGTTGTGAATCTGCTTACAAAGAAGTAAGCAAAAGAAATGAATGATACAGAATATTCAACTAAGAGAAAAAGAAGGGAATGAAGTTTCAGGAAGCGTGTACACAAAGAAGAAGAGGAAAATGAGGGAGTAGGAAATGGACAAAAGCAGACAGGAGGGAAATAGAAAGAGTAACTAGGAATTCATGTAGGTAGTACACACTACACACTATATTAAAGCAAGTTAAATACAGAAAATATTTTTCTAATACTGCTTTTTTCAAAAGATGTGTCTTCTGTTACCACAACATTGCTGAGATCTTGAATGGTGGGAAGGTGGTAACACATAAATTTGTAAAACTCAGTAAAAATTCTGTCTAGTTTATGAAGATATCCTATAGATTCTAAATTAAGCTATGTTATAAGGAAAAAGTACTTGGAGAGCATTTTGATACATCCTTTGATGTCCTGGAAAGACAGCAGCAACAACAGTCCAGTAATTGTCAAATCACATTAAAAAAACAGTGTACACTTTAAGAGAGTACTGGGTCTCCTTTTCCCCGTATTTTTATCTATGCCAGGTTACCAATCCCTAAAGAGGATAATAGTTTCTAGAGCACTCCTTTGGGAGATTTCAGCTAGGTGTGGCCTAATTGTGAGATGTGCTGCCACATGAAAGCTTCTGCAGGGCAAGGAACAGAGATTATATTTGCATTTAAATAATTCCGTGGTAAGCAAAACAGTACGATTTGTAACCTGTAAAGGCTGCAGCACCCTTCCAATTAGGGATTAAGTGACAATGTCAAGTCAGGATATGCAGAATGAGGAAAAGGCATCAAATAATCCATGTGGAAGATCATGTCCAAATGCCCTCAACTCCAGTTATGAAAACACTTGAGAAGCATAAGGAGAAACTGGAGAAGTAACAGGTCTATGGAAAATAGTGAACAATGACAATGAAGCAGCCTACTCTAGAGTCAGATTTCTGATCTGTAGCTCTTGTTATTGTCTTTGATTCATGATCCTCTTCTGCCATCTGTAAAAGACAGTGTTATTTTACAGGTTGGAGGTTATGAACATTAATTTGTTAACATTTCCAAAAGAATTGTGAGATCCTGAGATGAAGGGGCCAAATTTAGTGCTCATTGTTTAAGCTCTAGTCTGTCTGTGATCAGACAGAACTCCCACTGAGACTGGGAGCTGAACAATTCCAGAAGTTGGTCCATTTTTCCCAGGAAAACTAGACAGTTGCAAAGAACAGTTCGTTTGCCGCATTCATTCAGTACCCCAGAGATACAGCATTATGTTTAGTTACACATCTCAGAAAGCTTCTTCAGCAATATTGCAATGGCTTTGAATTCTTACAAGGCTGTGCAGTCCAAGTAAAACAAAGCTGCTGGCAAAAGTAATAAGCCAGCACTCCACACCTGATTAAACAGCATTGTTTTTTAGTCTAGCACTATGCCAAGTTCTCATGTCAATGTGGATGCACAGTATCCAAGAACTGCATAAAGTGCAGGTTTTACCATCGCAGCAAACGACTTGCTCTGCAAGGATGTATGCCTACTACTGTCTCTTAATTCAGCAGTTTTCAGAAATCAAGACACCCTTCCCACAAAACAAAACAAAACAAAACAAACAACCTTCCCAATACCCCCAACCCTTCCTCAAATCCTAGATTCTGGAATGGAAAGAAGGTAAAGGGAGTCCTTAAATGATCTGCACATGCACACACTACCTACACCATTTTTGGTTGCTAACTTGTAAGCAGCTGCCAATTTCCCTCTATTGCTCAGACGACTTGCTAACTGATCTGCAAGTCCCCAAAGTGTGTTATCTGTAATGTGCCTCTAATTTTGCTAAGAGCCTACTATTTATAGTGTGACATTTATTTACTTATTTACCTTCAACTAATTAAAGCTATCATTTTTTAAAAAAAGAATATATTGGGGGAAAAAAAAGCATATGTCCTTGGTGAGAGGAGAAAACCCAATCTGTTCGCTTAACTGGATGAATGTTACAAAAGTTATGTTTTGCTTGGAAAAGCAATGCATGAGTAAAAGCTCCAAAACCCTAGCATTATTATCTCTAATTACAATTGGCAATATGTGGCAATCATAATTATTCATTTATGCAAAATAGCTTACAGTGTGTCTCATTTTTTATTCCCTGTTAAAGGATGGCTCAACAAAAGAAGAAAAAAAAAAAGATTATAGCGCTGAACATAATCGTGCTAAATGCTCAGTCATTTTGTTTAAAAAAACTACAAAACTAAACTGCTATTTCTGCAGAGACAGAAAATAATTTAACAAAGATGTATAGTATACTCTGCAGGTGGCAATCCATCCAGAGAACATATTTCCCTGAAAAGAGGAGATATTTCACAACAAAACTGATGAGCATAATTTTTGCCATTTCTGTCTCTCTTTAGGAAAGAAA
>VXBA01002814.1:391-47891 GCA_013399895.1 Serilophus lunatus | reverse complement strand
TCCAGGGACAGTGACTCCACCACCATCCCGGGCAGTCTATTCCAATGTCTAATCACCCCTCCTGTGAAGAATTCCTCTTAATGTCCTTAAATTGTCCCTCTCTTGCCACTTCACTTGCCAGCAGATCCCTATTGTGAAAAGTCATCATCAGAGGTACTTTCCATGGCAGGAAAAGTATAGTAGGAATAACCCTCATTCACGCCTTCTCTGAAAGATGGGACCAGCTCAGCAATAATCTATGGGGGTCAGCCACATCAAAGAAATTGATGTCAGGAAGGAAAAATAAAATCAGCCTTATACTTGTCAACAAACAACAGCAATGTACCTAACAAAATACTTACTTTCACGTTCCATTTCTCTATCCAAATTTCTCAGTGCCAGCAAATTTTTATTATCCTAACAATGAGTTAAGATATCTGCAGGAAAACCATTGCCTCCTACAATTTGACTCACTCCATTCACTTTTGCAAGTGTTTCTCGTCTTTGCACACCATACTGACTTTGGAGAGTGGCATTTGTCTAACAAGCTGTGTTGGAATAATTACCCCTTGAGCATTAAGCTCCAGTGGACCAAGTTACTAAATATCTCTCCCCTCTGCAGGTCTTTCCACAGGAAGATGTTGGAATCAGTGGAGGTGCATGAACAATGAATTGCATTATAAACAAAATAAGACTAAATGAAGTTAAAATTTACCTCCTAGAGAAAACTGCAGAGGTCAAAGATGAGACACTTCTAGAGAATGCCCAGAGGCAGAAGTTATTTTAAGAAATTCATCCTCCCCTGTTTGATTTCCAGCTCCCAAACATACCCTATCCCTGTGCTTTAGAGATGGGGACAGTGGCCAAAGGTCTATTAACAACAGCTGCAGCCACAACCACAGCAAGCCTCTAAATGCTTCCTTCATTGCACAGCTGGTGAGGAAGCCAGACCTACCTATACAGTTTAACAAGGAGTGGCAGCTCTACTTGCCCGGCTTTTGGTGATAGAAATTCCAAAAGATGGGCCTTCTGGGTTTTCCTATTTGTCAGCTCACAAAGAAATTGTGTGACAATAAGCTCTTATTGCTTTTGGAATGATCTTGTTTGCATTCAATTCAAATTCATCTGAACAACGACAACTCAGATAATGCTGCCTATGTTGCAGTTAGTATTTCATCAGAAGGATTGGATGATGTCCAATTTGTTGCCCATCTCTTAAGGAACCGCTTTCTCACTACACCCCGGTGTAGAGATAATGCCAGATGCAAGGCTATGGCCATGGCACAAGGGCAGAGCTGCCAGTCTCTTTGTTTGCTTTGAGGAAGAGCCACAAGCCTTGGGGCTTTGAGGCCGTTGAACTGCTGGCCACAACAAGGGAGACAGTCTTCAATTGTTCTCCCATCTACCATATGCAGAAATGGCAGCAAATTGGTGGGCAGCATTTATTGCAAGCACTACAAGAAGCTGGGGAGGGAAGCAGTAGTCTCCTTTGCTGAGATGTGTTATCAGTTCAGGTTTTTGGCTACATTCATAAGCACGGCTTGTCAAATGTGGCTCAGACTCTGCTTGTGAACATTCAGCCATGATCACCTCCTTCATTATTCTCCACTGAGCTAAACTCAATCCCTTGTACTGAGGGTGTGGGCCATTTGCCCACCATACATTGCTATGCAGGTGCAGAAGCTGCATCATGACTCACCATCCTGAGATGGAGCATCACCTCTGAAAATGTTTAAATAATATTGGGAGTAGAGAGCAGGGAAGGGGGAACAGGTCCCATTGCACTCTTTAGCAAATAGGGATATCCATTAATGAACAAAAACATGCACTATTCCTGTCACATTATTCTTCACTTGTTGCATTAATTATTTGGCTTTTTCAGGACTTTCTGTCACCAGAGCAGACAGCCAGAACAAAGTGTTACTGAGGAAATCAATCACCACAAATGAAGAAAACTGAACACATCACCAAACCTTGCAGGTTAAATGAAAGTATGTAAATATCTGTTGAATACCTGTATATAATGAATCACGGATCACTATTATCTCACCAAAGAGAACAATACGGTCTTTATCAGCTAATGCAATTGGAACAACATTTGTTCATTCTGATGAAACTGCAATGCATGCCTTTCATGAAATACATCTTTTCCAAATCCCATTTCCTCTGTCCTGCTCTGCTGGACAGATTTAGGTTTGCATTTATATGTAAGTAGAGTTTCTTAGCTGACAAATCTCACTCAGTCACTGAGAGTAACTCCCATTTCCAGAATGAACCAGTGAAGTTCTTGTTCCTGCAGTACTGTACACTACAGTATATGTCTTACTCAAGAATTCAGATGTTACCCACCTACCATTAAGTACAATGCACACCTTTTTATAGCCAGCTCAGCTGCCTGGAAGGCAGAATATGAGATGAATAACCATTTCTTAGCCCATTTTGTTCAGCTGTGAGACTTATACGTTGCTGAACTGCTTCATATATTAAGATAGAATAACTAAGACTGGATCATATATATGAAATTGCATCAACGAAATACTATGTAGTAACATACGTGAATAAAAAGTGATTACAATGAGCCAAATAAATTAATATTTTCCCTCGGATAGAATTCTTTATGTTTGGTAACTATTGCCTGCGCTGATGATATAACACATGCTGACACCAAATATCAATTCTAGGTAAATCCAATTAAGCCCAGAAGCAAAACAGCTGGATTAGCAGTTCATTGCATAAATTATTTTTCTTCCATTTACTTTGTCTTTTTGCAAATGAGCCTTTAAACATAAAAAAATTTAGCACTCAAGTTCCCCTTTGCTTATTAATCCCAGAAGTCTAAAATGAAGAAGTAGAAAAATATTTCCGTCCTTTGTTTCAGTTCCCTTATGTAGTCTCCCCAGATTGTAGGTAGTTTTCCTTCTTCCTTAAATAAATGACTGACATTGAACTTACTATGGCATCAGACTAAGAAAGTCTCTATTTGTTTTCTTTGACTTCGAGGTGATACATTACTGGGTAATTATTTTACTTTTTTTAAATTTCCTAATACTATAAAAATGAATATAAATTTCATAAGACCAGAGTTGAACATGCTCACTACTGCTTTAATTCAGTTGGAACAACGTAAACTATATAGGAATTGTTTTATTTGAACTCTTTTTTTTTTTCCCTCTTATTGTTTTTCTTCATTATATGGCTGTCAGCATAAAGGGCAATTTAGAGATTGGGAATCAATACATGCTACTCCTGTAGATACGCAAATAATCACAAATTGTAATCATTGATTGATTTTCAGCATTCTGATAGTGACACATTGAGTGGAAGGGACTCTGATCTCAGTTGTGCTAGGGGAAATCTAGAGCAGTGATTCACAGCTGGAATTGTAATAAAGACCTGCCTCAGAAATGTATCATTTCAGTCAATGAAACACGTAACATATTGTTGGTGAAAATTACTTTTCCCTTCTGCTCATGAGCAGGGCTGACAACAGCAAATGTGCAAGCAACAGAGCCATGCTTCAGTCTCCAAGATTGAATGCCTCCAGCCCCAAAGGTGGGAGAAGGTGGTAACAAATAATGCAAGGTGTCTGAACAGCAGTGTCCAATTTATGACTTACTCCAGAGCCCATACGAAACACACTGGTGTTTGCATGACCCTCCACATGTATTCTTCCCTTCAGTCCCCTAGAAACATATAATTTTGGGATTCCCATCCTTCTAAATCTGTATTTTCCCAGAGACCTTTCACATCACGCATACACAGCAGCCGAATTCCCATCTTTCCTAGTAAACTGATCATACATAGTATCTACAAGTAGCATCCAGAACAGAGGTTCACAGTCCAGATAAAAAGTACCTACATACCCGCTGTCAGAACAGATGGTTCACAGTCTAGACAACTACATTTTTATATATATATATATATATATATATTTATATATATGTAAGAAAGATGAAGACTACTAAATTACTCCTACTGCTGTGGGAAGATTTTAAAAAAATTTTTCTAACATTTGTCTTTATACTTATTAAGGATCTTTAAAGAAAAAAAGGATTAGTATTTTTTCCTTTACTGGAGTGGGAGATGATGAAATATTTTGGCTTTGTTACAAATGCAGAAGAATTTGAGGTTAACAAATGAAGACTACTTTTGTACAACCTGAAAGAAGCAGACAGACTACTGTTAACAGTATATTTCTCTTATTTTCCAATAGTAGAAAAACAATTATTTTTCCTATATTTCTTATGTAAAATACCTTCAATATAAAGACTTATATTGCTTCCACTGGCATATGAGTAGCTTTGTCCTGGGCTTTTCTGGAGGCAGACACAGGGCAGCAGAGTAGTCATAGATCTATATTATAAAAAGGTATTTTCTTAAATACATATACTTTTGGAGAGGTAGCACTAACCTGTACCAGCTGATCTACAAATACAAAATCCTTATTTCTGACAGAGTGAAAAAATGGAACACACGAAGTGGCTGTCATGATGAACAAAAAGTATTTGCATGAAATAGAATGTGAGCCTAAACTTTTGGAAATTAAGGACAAAGGAAGAGTTACAAATTCTGGCAGGAAAAATTCTGTATCTGATATGCTTCACCAGCGTTCTTGAATTTCCTACTCAGTTTTTTGCCTATTTGCAAGAGACTAAGGCAAATCCTTTTCTTTTAAAAAGATACATAGAAAAAATGTTTACCAGTCATCAAACTGATGATCCTTGTGAGTCCCTTCCAACTCAGGATATTCTATGATTCTATGATTCAAAACCATTGAGTCTTGAAAAAAATTCCATTATTTGAAAAATTGGAGAAAGGAGAGAAGGAAAAGATTATGAATTTAAGTAGTAATTTTTTTCCCTGAGTTAAGCAGCATTGGCATTTGTATTCACAGAAAACGTGATTTTTAGTTACATAAACATTAATATTCAACCTATTAGTTTACACAGAATAAATGTCACCTTTTTTCATTGCTTTTGTTTGTAGAAAATTTTATCAATTAATAAATAGCTACAAAAATGACAGCTGACAATCTCAATTAAATTAAACTTACTTCATAGAGATAAAATTTCTTCTGTTTTGTTTATAAGCAATTTAATACTCTTGAGGAGACTGAGTCCTGCGCAGCTGCCACTGCCTTGTGAGAGACCCAAGGGCCTTGGCTATGGCAGGGAAGGTGGCAGCTCTGGGCAACACCCACTGTGATACTCTTAGTGGCTGTCGGTTCTGCTGTGGGTAGTAAACGTGGGCAGATTTATCTTCTGACACAGGATTAGATGAGTAAAATTACAACTGGAAATAAATCAAATTATTGTAATTACTTTTTAAAAAGCCCCAAATCTTTCATTTATGTATGAACAACGTCTTTTATTTATTGAAAGAACTTGACTGGAAAGTTGGGCAAATGGCAAGGTATAGAGGGGTATCTGGAAGCAGTGTAGTACACTAAGAAGATATGCTCAAATTTTTCACCTAGAACCCTGAACCAAACTTTGTATTATCCGTATAAACTTTTATGTCTTCATGGCACTCATTAAATAAATTGCTTAATCTGTCTAATACATCTTCAGTAATCATTTAAAGTTCTATCCTTAAAGAACTGTAATTGGAAAGTTTTCAATATTTATATTTTCAGTTTTTATCTTTGGATATTGAAAACATTCATCTTTTACCTTTGAAATTCCTGATTCATAGATGTGAACTAAATGCAGCCCTCCTAGGGATATTCTGGTGACTCTGCATAATTACCTGGTGGACTTCCATCTTGAATTGGGCATTGATACAGTGGGAAGATTTGAATGTGTGTTTTTAAACTGGTATTATTCTATACTGTTGATTAAGTACTATAGTAAGTGACCTAAAATAGACTCTTATCCCATTACACTCCTAATTTTGTTACTACCTGTTTAACCTCGCTGTCTGTCCTCAAACAAAACTAAACGTTTTCTCAGTTAATATCCCCCAACTTTTCTTTATTAACATTATCTTACTTCTACAAAGCTATGCTCAACAAAAAGGAGACAAAATTGTTTAATTTTCAATTAAAAAGCACCCATCAGTTCATGAGGCTTCAAAGTATAACTAAAAGCTGTGGAATAGGTATTTCTCTAGTACCAGTATACTCATGATACAGGTATTGGAAAAAACCAGTAAGGTTATCAAGTGTTCCTCAAAATCTTTCACGAATTATCAGAATAAATTTTAAAGTCTCTTTACTTATGATACAAATGTGCAAGGAGCTGTTAGGCAAAATGTGGTACTATGCACTGTCATGTGACACTGCAAATACTATCAAACTGTGCATTTTCTAAGTGTTATTTTGCAACTGAAAACTGGATAAAGAAAGTAAATGCCATTTGTTCTTGCAGTGGTTGCAAAGAACTACACTATGAGAGAGGTAATTATCGATGTTAAATGTTCTTCTGTTCTTCTATTCTCAGTTCAAATACAGCCATTCTGCATATGACTATAGTGGACCAAACAGTTGTGCCAATGTATGAAGTCCAAGTACGGTGTCTTTTGAGCTCAGAACTAGTGTAGTGAACAAGGATCTCAAATGTAGATACAGACATCCCCCACCATCCCTTCCAAACACTGAAAAGTATTTACATTGCAAATTAGCCAACACTGTGGGTGCATTTCATGTACAGGAACTATAAATTTTCTTCAATGCAGGCTCCAACATAGCACATATCAGCTTTTACAGTCTTCAAAAGACAGGCTCCCCTTGAAGAATGAAGGATTTATTTCATAGCTGTGATTTAGCCCCTCATGAAATATATATCCCTAAGGTTTTCTGTCTCAGTTTCTTCGGCATACTCCTGGATTATACTGCATTAACCACTCATTTTTATATTTCAAAAAGCCTTGAATGGATAACAGCTGGTGATTTTTGATTTATTTTAAAACATCTTCATGACTACCTTCTGAAAGTGTGAGTACTTGTTGCTTTTACAACTGTGTTTGGCAAATACTACTTCACACAGATATTATTGAGGGACAGATTTTTTGTCTTTGGGTTCACCATTGCAAGTGGAATGGAGTTTACGGGGCTGTGCAATTTGCTAACTGTGCTAAGCAGAAAGGGTAACAACCAGAAGATGATTGGTAATAAATGATGCTACTTATACCTTTTTTCCTCCATGACAATATCTGAAAAAATTTCTTGACTTCACCTCCACACCTTACTTGATCTTGTGTGTACTCACTTGTGCACTCTCATATGCCATGTCCAAATGGAGAAATCTTGACATGCTTTTTATATTTTGAACCACTTTGTCCATCCACAGCATGTTTTTTTGTTCCACCAGAAAAATCAAGGTCCCTCTCTAGCTTAAATCTGCTTTATTCTCACACTTAAATTTTAATGATTACTCCTAGAAGCATATGAACAGTTCAAATAAACTTTTCAGATTTTAGCACTAATTAGCAACTGTTACCATCATGACAATAAACACTGTTTCCTGTCTATAACATGACTCTTCATTCAGTATGTAAAGTTGTTATTCCAACCTGCCACTTTGCCATGTATATTCAAAAATATATATTCATGCTTTTATATTTCATAGTTTTTTGTGAGTCCATCAAGTGACACATAATACTTCATAAGGGAGGTATTCTATGCTCTAACTGTACAGTTTAGAAGCTAAATCTTAATGCAAACTTCACTCTATTTGTGTTAATTACTCATGAAAAAATATTTCCACTGGCAACAGTAAGCACAACTCACATTACTGAGGTCATCAGAATTTGTCTGCTTGTTAAGGTTTGGAAAACTGAAAAGGATCTTAATCAATAGGAAACATCATGCAGTTCCATAGCTAGCCTCTGGAAAACATTTCAAATTAAAGTCAGAGAATACGAGTAACAGAAAACAAGAACAACAAAAAAAGGTTTTACTGCTTTTAAGAAAAAAAGAGAAAAATGACTGAAAACTCTTTAGAAAGGTTCAACACACTATATAGCATTTTCTTTGGTGGATTTTTTCCATTAGAAAAAGAAAGAAAATCCAAGCAAGACTAGCTAAGTTTTTACTGCTTTATAAATAACTTTTCTTTACATTTTATTTATCCAGAATTATATGATTTTTATGTCCCAATGCCAAGAAATCTGTTTAGTAAAGTGCCAGATTCTTTTACTTGATTTTATTTGATTTCATTTGATTTCATTAGGGACCATCAGCCTAGCTGCTTAAGTGCCCGACTACTGTTTGCAGTTAAACATTCATTAGGGAATCCCCAGTGGGTTCATTCATTTCACCGAGGTCCAATTACAGTGCCACAAAAGCAGTTTTTGCAGCAATTAGCTGATTTTTCCTGTTTATGTTCTGTGTCTTTAGGAAGACGACTATTTTGTGGAGGTCAGATTTTTAATTAGGCGCAATTTAGGACCAATAAGAAAACTGATAATTTACTAAATGGCTGTGGTGGACTTAACTGCTCAGAGCAGAGGTAAATAACACAACAGGGACACCAGGAATAAGCTCTCCTGGTGTGCACAGCTCAGAGCCCTATAGTGTTAGGAATAGATTACGTGTTAAATGGCTGTCAGGTCCCTCATTGCACTGCCTGTATTGCCAGTCGGCGTCACCTCAAGAGCCACCACGTCACTAGCAATGGGTACAGAGAAGCCAGTCTGGAACAGTACCTCCAGAGAGCTATTGGCTTCAGGTAGCTACAAAATGATCTCAGAGTGAAAGGAAACAACAAAAACTCAGGTTCTAGTTACTGAAGATTTGACAGCACATTTCTCATCTGCTTTTTCCTTTGAAGCCAGCGATATTAAAGTGTTCGTGAGAAGTCTTCACAGTCACTATGAGTATGTTTTTACCAAAGTGGATTACTAAGTGATATCTTGTATTTCTGGAAGGTCTGTGCTTTCTGCCCTTAAATGAAGCATTTTACTTTTTAAAAGATATGTGCAAGTTGCCTTACACCTTGGGAAATTAAGAACTGTGATGGTGGATGAACAGTACCCGTTTAGAGGAAGTAAGATCTTAATTCCATGATGTTACAGAACTATAGCTGTCTTCTGAAAGAGCCTAAGCAGACTCACGACCTCAAAACTTGTTCATCTAGAGAGCACAATAGTTGAACGTCAAGCATCGTATCGCAACAAAATTTCTGAAAAGACTCACAGCTGATTGAAAGGTCACTCACTCTCTTATAAGAAAAAGGTAGGGAAAAGTCAGAAGGTCACTGCTTTTTTTTTCTTCAGCCTTTGACCCAGCACTCAATTGCAAAGACATAGTCAGACATGTAAAAAAGCAATACCTTCAAGAAGTGTAAATTGCGAATATAGACATTTCAATGCCAGTTACCATTCCTGGCAACATTTATAAAAACATTTTAAAAAGTAGGGCAGAAATTACTGTACTTTCTAAGGGAAATGAAAATGTTCAGTTAAGCTGTAAATGTGCAAAGCAAATGTCTGATGGCCTTGTGTTTGCGTGTATGCAGAAATATAACAACAGAATAATTTTGGAAAACCTGGTGTCTTGATGAGAACACACTCTACATTATGATCATTATGATTTTTGTTCTTCTGGTGAAAGCTCCTTAACTTAGCATGCAATTCATAACAAAGGCTACAGTTCTGAAGGTGTTTTAATTAAAGAAAAAAAAAAAGAAACTCGAGAAAACATAAGGTTTCAGAAACCTTTAAATTATGTAAATCTATTAGGCAGTTATTCTGTTTCTTAATATTTAAATGGTAAAAAAAAAGCATCACTTTCTAAACAATTGATCAGTTTTCCTTCTTCAAAGAAACAAGACTGAAAGATGCTAGCTAAAAGAAGATATTAAGCAGTCACATTTTGAGAAGCTGAAATAAATTTTCAGATCAGTTGTAAACCAAAGAACATCTCTTTAAGATAGTCCGAAAGGAATGTAAGCTACAGGTGTAAAGATAGTGACTATATGATCTAAGTTATCTAATACAATCTACATTCTGTTCAAATCCACCTTCTACTTTTGATAAGGGGTCTTAATCCAATAAAGTAGCAGAATAACAGGAATGCCATTTTGATTCTTTGCTATTATTCTTTTCATCCAGTCAAGCACACACAGCGTTGAGAAGGGCCTGTCTTTTTTAATAAGTCTTTTAAAGTTTTCCACATTTTACAGAAAAGTTTGAGGGTTTTCAAGCAAACGAACAATTTTTTTAAAATGTTATTACAAGAATACAATACAACAGGCAGCACACATTGCAACATTAACTCCTAATTACTTTGGAAAGTAAATTTCATTTGGAGTCCAGCTTGCCTTGCAAAGAACTCAGCATGGTAATTAATAACAATCAGCCACTGAAGTAACTTTGTATAAATAATGTGCTGTACTATGTCCCAAAAGGACTAAAACAAACACATGGACTTCAGCATGAACTCAGCCAAAAGAAAATAGAAGAAAATAATATTGTGAGTGACTGAATTTCATACTTTTTCTGTCTAGCTCTTCCCTCATTATAATACCCATCATATCTCAAAGTCCAGGTTTGTTGTCATTAACGTAATCAGAAATGCAGTTTTCATAATACAAGTGATATAAACAATGAGCTGAGGCCAGCTAGGGAACAGGTGTCATCCAGAGCATGTACTTCTAGTGGAAAGACAGTTACCCTGTGGAAAGATAAGTGGAAAGTCAAGTGACAAGGAAGCATTACTATTACAGTGAGAATAACTTCCAAAACATGAGATGAAGAGACATTTTCACAGCTTAGAGAGTCGTTTCAGCTCATTCTGTCAAATATTCTATTATTCACAAGCTCACATGTCTCTGCCTAGAAAGAATACTAGAGCAGAAGGAACTAGGGACTGAAATAAGCTGTTGGACCATAGGATCATAGGTCGGTTCATTTCAGAGGAGTCCAAATCCAACCTCCTGCTCAAAGTATGGTCAGCCTCACTTAATTAATTCTCTTGTGACAGCAAATATGTGAACTAATTCAGCTAAAATAACATATATTTATGTATACAAATCATGCTTATTAGAAAGTTTTACAAGTTAATCCTGGCTTCTTAAGGAAATTAAGCTAATGGTATCCCACTGTTTATAGTTATTCTCATGTGTTGGCCTATTTCATCCCTATTTAGTGGAAGGCTTAAAGGTGTGAAGGTATAAGGAGACACAAACCGAAGAAAGGTAGTGTCATGAACAGCCCAGCTGTGGAAAAGGCTTCAAACAAAAATTGTACCTTAGTAGAGCCAGCATAAACAAAATAACAAACATGAAGGCACTGAAAAGCAGGTCTCATAATGCTTCCTTTTAAATGCCCCATCTCTTCCTCAGATACATATAGAAACCAGAATGGCAAGCACAGAGAGGGCAAGCACTGGAAATCCCATGAGGAAGGGAATTTTCTCGAATAGTTAGACAAGTTGAGGTGTTTGCAATGAAACATCTATTTAAAGACCTTCTCAGGCCTCCAGATTTTCTTCCCTTCTGCATAACAAAAGTGAGTCCAGTGCTTCTGAACTTTCTTAGAGGTCAAAGAAGGCTGCTCATCCAAAAGCTTCACTTCATAATCCAGATTTTCTTCCAATGAAAACCAAAAACATCCCCAAAGACTTCAACTGTAGAGGGACCAAGTCCTAGAAAGCAGTGTTGAAATAATTATATGTGCAAGTGGTTAAACATTTTTTGCATGCGTATCTTCCACGTTGCTGTACTGCTTTTGAGGAGTCCAACAGAACAGTTGGGTTGCAATCTGCCCCGCTGTGTTCACCTGTTCAGCATTTTCCCTCAGATAGAATTTTAAAATCCAGTATATGCCAATTCTGCATATAGCCCTATAAAATTTTTTTCAGACAAGTGTTTAGTTAAGTTAAAAATTCTATTTGGCAGATTGTTAGGCCAGAAACCTGGCTGAGGTCACCTGATATTTAAAAAGTAAATGAAAACAGGCAACTGCTTTATTACCTTAACTGTATATCTCAAAACTGACTGCTAAGCATTCACATACCACAAGACAAGTACAAGGTATTCTCCCTTTTTAGTAACGTGTCAGTAACCTTTCAGAGAAATACGAGAGGAGAAACAATACAGACTCATTGTTAGCACAGTAAGAGATTTTGAAGGTTCTCCTGACTTCAAACATCAGAGGCAAGAACAATCTTAATAATGAATAATATAATCACATAAAATAAACTGTTACATTGAGATGCACTGCAGGTCATGTATCACTTGATTCTATATGTTTATGAAGCACAGTGATGACGCTTTTATAAAAACATTCTCATGTGTAAGAATTTAATGCTAGGTGTGTTTCTTTAGGCACCCAAGAAATTTACCAAGAGGTAACATTTGCTAATTATACGATACCTGCAGAGACATAACATTTATCAGTTTTATTTTAAGTATTTTTGCCACTGTATTTTGCACAGAGAAAGAAAGGCGCAAAAAAAAAAAAAGTTTCCTTTCTCTAGCCTTCCCATTGTCATTGCACGAGTGATAGCTACTGTATTCTTATTACTGATCTGCAAATTAGAAAGAGAAGGTTGGTCAAATATCCAAGTATGCTCAAGTAGCCAATTTGCAAATATGATTCATTTGTCTGATTTAATTTTCTAAAATTGCCAAGTGACCTTAACCCTCATTCTGAGCTAAAAATCAGTACCTTTTTTAATGAACTTGCTTTCAATAAAGGAAGAATTAAGGGGAAGGAGAAGAGGGGAATTGAGAAAATTAGCAGTTCAGCTGATCTGCTTAATTTTGAAACAAAGAAAAGAAGTACAGTCCAAGGTATAATACCTTTCGACACATGCAAGCCAGAGCAGTATTTTGCACCTGAACCATAAAACCACATACAGAAAACTAACTTCAGTGCCAAGTTACATGACATGGAATCATTCTGCATTTAATGAAATCACATGGGATGTAAGCCAGTCCAGAAATCTAACCTTGGCTTTAATTTGAAACTGACAAAAATTTAGCAGTAGAAAAGCACATCTGCCATTTAATAGTGTGGCGCATTTATTCACATATCATATTCATTATAATTATTACAATAATCACCTGGACTTTGTTTCATCCATATCTTTTTTTTTTTTTCTGAAATTATTTCAGTTTTTGCTTCCAAACCTAAATGTGGCAATGGTTTCATATTCAACAACATAAAGCAATTCAACATTACTTGTCTAGAAAGTCTCCCTATGAAAGATAAGTTACAAAATTATTAAACAGCATCTAGACACCAGCAAGCTTCAAGAGGTTACACTGAACTCCATATGGAATTTCAGGTACAACAGAATTGACAGAGGTATTCAAATATTCAGGTGACTTCAGAATAAAACTTTTATCTGAGCATTGCCTTTAACATTCATTTTTCACTTAATGGAAATAGGGAGGGGAGTTACTTACCCAACAGTCTGTAGTCACACAGATTGAATGTGTGAAAGAGTACCTACTGTGACACATGAAAGTAATTCACCACATCTTTCCTGTAAAACTTTTCTCAGATAATTCCAGCTGTAGAAGAGAATGAAAAGACAAGCATATCTGTAATACATCATATTGTCTAGGAATTTCTTGTTCACTGCTAGTATAGCAAGCACAATCCCAAATCCCTCCATGCTTCATCTGCTATGATAATATCCAGAGCGTTGATTTGTTTAAAAGCTAATGAAGGCACTCCAGCCTGGAATATCATGCATTAAATACTTCAGTGCTTAGTTTGCATGCTCAGTGCACACTACCTTGAGTTTGCTACTGATGTAACAAACACTTGCAGCATCTTTAGAAAAGCACCCTTACAATGAGCTCATCACAGGAGCACTTATGTTTTATCCAAAGGAGGGCTGCTCCTTCCATCACTAGAAACCATCTCTCTATGTCAACATAACACAGCATGAGTCTGAGACATGTGAAGCTTCAGAAGAGTTAAAAAAGGGGAAGGACAAAAACCAATATATAATAGTGCTGTACACTGTTCACCTCAAACTGACATGACCTGAACCCAGAAAAACCTCTGTTCTTTAATGTATCCAAACATACTGTGCTACTGCAAAGTATTGACCTTGAGCTTATACCTGTCACATACCACTTGCACAACCTATGATGAAACCAAATGTGGATGATTAAGAGTTCTTTGAAGAAACTTTTTAAACATTCTCATCATGGTGAGGCACTGGTGAATTTAATTTCTTTGTATGACAGATTCCACAAGTAAAGCTAGCTATGCCAATATGGGCAAAGTCTTCCTCAAAGTAACATAACAACAATGCCTCTGCCAAGTCCTTGTCTCCTTTGACTGTCTCCCTTTCCTCTTTTAGCAATTCTCCTTCTTCATTGCCAGTCCAGAACCTCTCCCTATTGACAAAACTGCAGACAGTAGTAGAGTCACCAATTGGTAAAGTCAGGTGAGAACCCTAACTGCCAGCTCCTGACTTCCAGCCAGAAGACCACAACATTACAGACATCAATGCAGTTCAACTAGCTACAAAATGGACTACTCAGGAGCACAGCCCTGGAGCCTGTAACACAATAGAATTGTCCCTGCTAGTGAGAACTATGGCACTTGACATCAGTTCTGCCACTGAACCTAACAGGAGGAACATTTTAAGCAGAAAAGTGTTTTTCCCACTCTAGGAAGACAGGGTAGGAACAGCCATACAAATGCACCATGTTTATAACTACATACTACCTTGTTTCTTATAGTAAGTATAATGTCCCCACTATAGAACCATCTTTCCTCTCCCATCTCTCTCCTCCATCTGGTGGCCCAGCATGAATCCTCACACTGTTTCTGGGAAATTAGCCAATCTAAAAGCACTAGCCTTTAAAAAGGCCCTAAGAAGCAGCTTGAATCACAGTACCCCATTCTCCCGCAATTTCAGCTTTTCTAGTTTTAATAAAATGGCAAGAAAGAAGGGGGCTTACCACTGGAAAATAATACAGGTGTATTTGGTCCTTAGTGGCCAGGTGTTTGCCACAAGGCAGCCACTCTAACATGCAGTACAGCAAACCTAGATTCCATTTGTAGGGAATTATAGTTTAAAAGTTCAGGTTTGTGACCTGCTCTCCACCAGAATGCAGTACACACTAGATTTATTGCAGAGCTGCCTCAAAATCTGCTAAGTACTGTGACAATATGGTGTTTAGTCAGCAAAAGCTTCCGTTTGCTCAGGAAAGATCTTAGTTGTCTCCTGACCAGCTGGGGATCTCTGTTCCTAGGGACATTATGAAGACACTATATAATAGAGTGCCAGAGAGGGATCAGTGACAGACTGTCTTTCATAGAGATTTCTTTACCTGTCAGTATTTGAGGATGATTCGCTCTGTCCTTAGACCGGGCCTTTCTCCTTTCCTCGCACTCTGTCTTGCAGAAGTAGAAATGGATAGTGTTCTGAAAAGTTTACCTTCTGAAAATGTGGCTTGTTACCAATTACTGAAAGCACACTGAGAGTTTCATTTCACATGCCATTACACAAATTAACCCTGTAGACTTTGAACAGCCCTATTGACGAGTCTTCATTTACCTTTTCATTCTTGACATATTAAATAAGACCAGTGACTGTTAGAACCACATGAAAGAAACACACTGACAACTGAATATTCATTGGAAGCCATACAGTAGCCCACAGAAGTGGGCAATGTCTTTCACAGTGTAAGTCCGTAACAATTTCTGCCAAGTAAGACTGGAGTACATATGCTTGCAACTGTTTAAAGCTTGGATGAATGTTTCAATCTGCTGCCTCAAGAAGACTGATTGGAAAAAGAAGCAAAGAGTAACGAGACAGCTTTGGGAAATTGGTAATATGAATTGTTTTCTGTTCCCCACCCAGTTCCGCCTTCTTTACCAAAGATTAGTGCTACTTATTGCATGCATTCAAACCACAATCTGAAATTTAGTAATTTTGACACGGAAAATAACTGTCAAAACACCATGAGGAGACAAGAATCTCATTATTTTAAAATTGTGTACAGTATTGGAATACTTCTGTTCATGCTTCTCAGGCTGTTTTCTGAGTCATCTATGTGACTACTAGTTCAAATGACCTTGACTACCAATAATATCCATGTAGAAAGAGGAAACTGCTGGAAAGGTAAGAAATAAAGTACAAACAAGAGTGAAAAGAAATAAAATTAAACCCATTGCATGAAATCATGTAAATCAAGAAAGTTTTGTTGTAAGCACAAAGACATTGATCAGCAACCTTGACTTGCTGAGCCTTGACAAGTAGCTGACTTGCATCAGTTTACAAGCCATTCATCAAGGGGCTCAGATACATGTAGAATCACAGAATCCATAGACTGGTCGATGTTGGGAGGGACCTCTGGAGGTCATCTAGCCTTGGCCACCTGCTCAAGCAGTGTCATCTAGATCTAGTTCCCCAGGGCTATGTCCAAATTGCATTTGAGTACCTCCAAGCGTGAAGCCTCTCTGGCCAACCTGTGTCAGTGCTTGGATCACTCAGAAAGGCAAGCTGAGGCCCTGACCATATCATAGAATGCACACATATTTGTGCATGTGTGTGCATGCATGTTCGTGTGCATGTGTGCACAGCCCTCTTACTGGATGGAGTTTCTGGCTGGAGTCCAGGGACAACGCAGTCTAGGGAGACAGTGAGTGCTTGCAGGTACTTTCTTCTGAAATGTTTGTTTTTCTTTCTCACTGGTTTCAAACATGCTCAGCATATCAGTGAAACAAGAGGTAAACATAGTGCCGTCTCAGATTACATCTGTTCCCCAGGCGATCTCCAAAGCAAACATTGGTCTCCCAATGAAAAATACAGCTATTACCCATTATTGGACATATCCAGTCACTGCCTGACCACCAAGTTGCACAGTTAATGAATCTGCTCATTTCTAATAAAAATAAACCAGACAAAGGAAGTGGTCAGCTTAAGCTGAACTTGAAGAGAAGAAGAAAAGAGTTTTAATAAAATATACTTAAGGTTGACATTTCCTTTTTATTTGGAACATGCCTTTCTCAGGAATGACATGATCACATAGATGTTATTAGTAAAGCCACATACTGGCGCCAGATTTTAAGATCTTTACCCAAATGACTTAATTTGAGAAGCAGTAAAAACCAAAAGGGAAATTCTTCTCGTCCTGTTATTTCGCAGTTCAAGCTCCAAATTAAAGTATTTCAAAACAGAACATAAAAGTATATCTGTCAAAATTAACCAAGCCACTTCTTATAGCACTAGTAGAAACAGTATTTTAAGATTGTATCTGTATTCCTTAGTCACCTTCCTGTCTATTCAAGTTATTTAGGAAAAAAGTCAGTTTATATAAAGCGGTGATCAAGAAAAGCTCAATCAGAAACAATCTGCAAGCCACAGGTTTTTAAAGAGAAATTTTACAGGATACATGTTTCTTTTCAGAGAGTAGGTAAGTTAGTGCACATACAGAAGATTCTGTCCAAACTGTCATATTTTTCTTAATCCTGGATCAACATTTTTACCGAATATAAATTCACCTATTTTCAACTTCAAATAATTTAGTTGAGATACAATTTAAATCTACACAAAATTATTTCAAAGTGAGAATCTGAATTTTGTACTAGAATTTCCTAAAGCTGTCAGTGGCATTGGACTTCCTTTTCCTGTAAATTTTGGTTATGAAAACTTTTTTTTTTTTTTAAGCAAAAATCTTTTAAAAAGAAAAAAACCATTTCATGAAAGAGATTTCCCTGTCCTGTAAGCAGCACTAAGAAACTACAGCTGCATTATGCTTTCATTACTTTTTTCTGCAGAGGATAACCCCATATACTTTCAATTTAAATATTATTTTTGATTGTCTTAGGGAAAGCAGGATAGGACCAGGAGAAAAGGAAAACAGAGACTGTACTTTCATTATTCTTTCTGAAGTTTTTGATTTGCATCATTCAGCAACAACCTTAATGTGCCACAATTATTTTACCAAATGCAGACAAAATAATGAACTGAGTTTCTACATTTCAGAAATTGGCATGTTCTGCGCTGAGGATCTGGCTTCATATTGTGAAAATCCACTAATAATTTAAAAAAAAAAACAACCACACACAAAACAGTAGTGGTTTTTCTCCAATTTCTGGAAGGAATTCAGGACTATAAAATATCACATTTTAATTGTTTAATAGAAAAGAAAAAAATCAGCTAAAGTAAAATCTCTTAGACATAAGGCAGTGAATATTGGTTATGTTATCAGTGTGACAATTCTTTCTTCCTCAGCTGACCTAATTGTTTCCTTGGCAAGCAGACAACCCCAAACCCACTACCAGAATTCTGGCAATCAAAAGTAGCTTTCACTGCTTAAAGGGAGCTCCTCTCACAGCTTCAAAAATCTTCCATGTCAGAAAATAACAATTCTGGTAAAACAGAAAAGGAATGTGATTTGTAGGTGTCTGGCCTTTAAAAATGTCTTTTCTTCCATCCCTGATTGGTCTGATCAGCCCTTAAGAATTAAATCAAGCCAGAGTTAGTGGTATGACCTCTAGTGTCCATTTAATTTCTTAATGTGTAAATGATCAAACACTCCCTGTACAACTTCCATGTTTGGGCAACGTGAAATCTTAGGACCTTCTGTTCTGTGTAATTACATGTGGTGAAGTATGACTGCATTAACAGACTTCTCCTGTGCAAATTAAGGTATTCGGTGTTTCTTCTCCATTTATCTATTCTGATGTGCATATCCAGAGGTGCACATATAATTTCTTGGTTTATTCCCAAAATGGTCTGGGAATTTACAGATAGCCAGTCCTTGCTTCACTTTTGCCTGAGCTCTGGCTGCCAGAGGTAGAAAGTAATCCAGTTTAGAGAAGCTGTATGAGAAGGGAAGTACTCCTTGTCTCTGGGTGTAATTCCAGTTATACACTGGAAAGAAAATATAGAAAAGCACTGAACTCGCACAGCAAATTCACACAGTGAGACTGAGACACAGAACTAATCTTGTCTCCAGCAGGCATGTGATTCTACTATTGAAAGTAAGCTCCTGGCAGTCTACCATTGGCTTTCCAGTACCAATACACAAACACACTGCATACCCAGATGCTGGATTCTTGGATTCTTTGCACCACAAAAAGATCTGATTGTGGTACCAACAGGTTCTCATAGACAGAAAGAGCAGCGTAAGTGTCTGGGAAATGCATTTTGTTTCTCTGTCTAACTTCAAAACATCATCTGTGTTATCACATTTGTTTAAAGATAACATGTTCTTCCTCTTCTCCCTCTCTTTGCAAGCTTTCTATGAATTCCATTTCACTAACTTTAAAAATATGAACCAGACATAGACTGTGATGTCTTCTTTGATTTCAGTGAAACCACCATGAGGAGGTTGAGCATAAAATTGTGTTTATATAGAGTCAGCAGTAGCAAAGTATATTGTAGTTTCATATCATTCCATTCTAAATCTCTCTATGTCTTGTTATCTACTTCATCAAAATAACATATAAAACATGTAAATAATTGACAAAAATTAACTGTAAATCTTTACTTCAACCGAAAAATTTACATGGCATTACGGGGAGGGAAAGATTATTTTTCAAGTTATAAGCAAGCATTATTTTGCAACCTTTGGCCTGTAACTGAAAGATAATAGTTTTAATTTGCATTCAAATAAAGTAAATCTCTAAGTGTAAAAGACTTTTTATAGTTCCCATAAACCAGAAACAGATTAAAGTGTAGACAGTGTAAGGAGGACAGGAGGATAAATCAACCAGACAAATAAGATCACTCAAAAAAAAAAAAAAAGAAAAGAAAAAAAAAAAAGAAAAGAAAAAAATAATTCTTTCTGGATGTTCAATTAGTCAGCTTCACAAATCCTATGAAATGGACAAAAGTGTGTATGATCTCTCCAGTGGCAGAAACTCTCCAGGTTTCTGCCATTAAACACTGGCTTTAGCTCAGAAGGCAAGGGACACCAAGCCTGCAAGCCCTGAAAACACTCTGACTTTCTCTTGTTAATTCCAAATCCTTTTATTGGGGTACCCTGCCAATCAACCAGGAAGGGCTAAATACCATCAACTCCTTAGTCCAAGTATTTTTGCAAATATGCCAGTATTGTACCTTTACTGTGGCATACGCAACATGAGACATGATTTTCTGCTTTTGAAAAGTGCAGCCTGAGTCAGTGAGGATTATCAGTGTTCTCTGAAGAGCCTTGTTAGGTTTTCCCCTGGGGGAGTCAGTGAAACAAGGCATGTGTCACTCTAAAAAATTATTTTTGCTTTTTATTTTATTATAGTTTAATATAGTGCATGTGAACAGCTCTGAGAACAGAGATCAAGAGCAACAAACCCGTCTACAGTTTGGTAAACAATGCATGCAAGATAAACAAGCACAGCCTCTTTACATGTTATCTAAGAGCCAGACCCCTGATTTTTGTCCAGTTTGTGTTTGCTGCCCAATGACACTTCTCCACCTGAACAGTCAAGCTACTTTTCCCTCACAGGCTGAGATTTAAGGCATTCACATGGGAGATGAGTTTACACACCTCCTTTGGGAATAGCGGATTTTAGAGCCTTTGCACCTGGATGAGTACAAGGCTAATATACAAAAGGTTTATCTTACCTCCTGGCAATTCTTTATGAGAGTTATCCCAGCTCAAGTTGTTGAAAGAAACTCTTTTGGGCTCCCTGCCTGGAGGAAAGGGTGCCAGTTGGTGGATCCTGTAAGAACAATATTAAAAACTCAGCTCTGGGAAGAGACAGGAGTTAAACCTAATACTTCATTGAGAATTTCATCCAGATTAGCTGAAGTGTTCTCTCCTTCTGCTATTATTCTGCCCTTCGTATAAGTCTCTCTTTTGCTACATAGGAGCTACATAGAGAAAACAGTGAACTTGAGACTTTTGGACTCCACTTCGAGCTGTCACTGCCCAAAAGTTTAACACTGGACCTAGCACTAAATGGGCTTAGCATTGGGTTAAGTGCAAATAATCAATGTTTTTCAGGTTTCAAAATAAGGGAAGTGAAAGTATTAAAGTGACAACTAATCTGAGAATTCCACTTAGCATTAAATTATGTTACCATGCTACAAGTCTTAAAACCGGGCACCAGTTCCATGAAGTCCCCTTGTATTTATCAGCATAAATGTATATACCTAATTAGGAAATTATTAACAATAATGCAGTAATTGATTAAGATTCATGTCTGTATGTTTAAAGGTATATATTTTGTTGTCAGGACTATAATTTCACTACACTTTGAGAACTATGGAATTGATCTGCACTGACAGAGCTAGGAACTTGGTAGGAACAGCACATGTATGATAGAGGTCTTCTACAGACACAAACATGCTTCAGCACAATTGTTTTGAATGAAATTGTAAGGATATGGCTCAATGTATTTTGCCAGGCTTCCTATCTTAGTTGAAAAATCTTGGTTTTTAATACATGCACACAATGAAAGAGAAGCCTAATCAAAAAGTTTTGAGAGATCCCAAACATTTCTCTCCCTAAAGGCATATTCTCCCATCTCTCATGGTAACCAAGGACTGAATTTGGCCTCAAACGGCAGTGTCATCACCTGTGACAACAAAGACCGAGGAAAGGTTATTCCATCTGTCCTGCGTATTTTAACACAATGAACAAAAACTAACAGTTGGGGGTTTTGTAAGAGAAGATCATGTTTTAGACTGGGTTAAAAACTGTTATGAATCAAAAATTAGAAAGCCTGATGTATAGTTCCTAAAAGCTGATGTCGTAATGAACTACATGTCTTTTGATTAAAAAGGAGAGACTTGGTGGTTTTGCGGTATTTTGTTCAACTGTAAGCCAATAAGAGGCAGGAGCTTCATGAAGGCATATAAATTGAAAATAGCAATGCATCCTTTCACTACTTCACTGATTATATGTTTTAGAAAAGACTGTTTAAGAAGAGTTTTAACAATATTTAGCATTACATCATTAGGACTTAAAAAGTTATGAAGCTGCTGTATTTTTGTTCTAGGGATCTCTCTCTGCATATATATATATATTTAAGCTTGCTTTCAGAAACTATTGCTTTTAAGAATGAGAATAATATCCAAATTCCATTTCTGGAAGATTCTGTATTTGAGGACTCTATATTCAACTAACAGGGTAAATTTTTTTATCTCCATGGTTTTACAACAGCTTCACTGACCATAAATAGAAAATGGAAATTCTTGAAAATAGAAAGGAAATAACAATGAATGTGACTGAAATTTCACAGTAGCTAGTCCACTTTTGTGTGCTTGCTACTGAGGGCAATGTTATTCACATCAGTTAGCTGCTTCGATGATCAAGACTACAAAGTGCATCTTGGTTCTCTGCAACAAACTGTCTCTAAATTTCTTAAGAAACATAAATCCTTATTTTTGTACTGAAATGTAAAAATACTAAAATGTAAAACTAAAATGTAAAAAATAAGGGCAAGGTTAGTATTTTAAAGCAAAGAACAGATAGTGAGGCAGGAGGAGAAAAAGGGAAGCAGACTTGGAAAGAGGGAACAGATAGGTATCTCTGGGTGACCCAGAGGACCATTCGTCTTTTTAAGGTGCCAAAAAACATTATAAACATCCCACCCAGTCATGTTCACATGCATATATAAATGAAAAAAAACAAACCCAAAATCAAAATAAAACAAGTAAGTGTCTATTCTCTTCTCTAGCTATGACTAAAGCTATTCTGATATTCTGAACAACATCAATATTGGACTTCTTTCTTGGTAGATAAGGTGTTTCTCTACATCATAGGGCACAACAATAGATGGCAGGACAGCTCATTGCAATTGTTACATAAATTTATCTTATTTGCAGGAAAAAAATGCCCTTATATAAATAGAAAATCTAACTCTTTTAAAAATGTTAAAGCAATGCAAAATTGACTATTATTTATGCTTCTAGTCACAGGGCAATGAAGTTTAAGTCTCTGTCATTTCATCTGAGTGGCCTTCACAATATGTATGCCAATGGCAGAGGTCTAAATTCAGGACTATCATAAGTGGATGTAATTACAGTGAAACTGTTTATCCAATGCCAGTGGTGAATTCAGTCCATATTTTTCAAAAGGAAAGATTTTATAAAACACAACAGAATCTTCTGATATGAGTCTCTTGAAAATTATTTAATGACTGGAACTCCTTGAGGGAACAGAACAGATGACGTTCCTCAGTGACCTTTTATAACAGCCACTCCAGTAAGGAACATCTGGATTTCTTGTTGCTCTCTCAATTTTATACAACTAATCTGTACTGCATTAGACCCTTAAGTGTTCATGATAAACCAGCAACAAAGCCTGCCTTAAATAGAAAGAGAGGATGAAGACAATTTTTCCATTAACAATACATTTCCCTTTGGAGTCTGAGGTACATTATCAGTTTGTTCCAAGAGCAGAGCATAAACTGCCTTCTATTTGTGAAACATTATTATTATAACTTCTACCTGGAGATGTTTCTTGAAAAAAAACCCCTCAAGACTATGCCTTCTCACAAATCAAACTAACATATACTAGCACAGCACCACCATAAGCTACACTGGAAAAATTAATTCCCATAAATTACTTGTTTTGAGGTGTGTGGTTGTCACTGATTTGTCAATCGGCTCCTCCTAAAAGCTATGGTGTTTCAGTTCATTTTTTTGCAAAGACTGAGGTATGAGAGTCACTTAGCTCTATATACTACTCTTTGCTGAGAGAGCGTGGTGCTTATAATCCATACTCCAAGCTGCTCACAGTATCTGAGCCAAACAGGTTTTTGACTCCTACAGTCTCATAGAAGTCAAACCGGAGATGATTGCTTATTCTGTCAGACCTCCAACTTTAAATATTTCTATTCAATTTATTTACTAATGTTATCTTGCAAGTATGGCCTGACCATGTGGCCCTTCCTCTAAAATACAGCAACTCACTGACAGCAATCTGGTAAGACTCACTTCTCTCTGAATCATTGTTTATGCTCTTCCTTTTCAACGACTATTCTATAAATAAAAACGCATTCAAATGCTCATTAATAAGGAAATAAAGGGCTTGTAAACCTAGTGACATTATGCTGAAGATTTTGTATGCAAGGACAATTACTGAAGAATTTTATGTGCTACATTCAGCCAAGCCTGTTAAAACTCTCAGCTCATTGTTTTCTCTTCTTTTAATGGAGTGATATTACTTCCCAAACTGTACTCTTAGGTGACTTCTCATCCCATTCAGTTGTTTAAGCGTTTCACTTCTTCCTTCAGCTTTCGCTTCATGGGTTTCTGAACAGATTTTAAAATCTGTCTTTTTGAAGCTCAGCACCACCACGATATTTGTTTGTTGCAATCACCTGTCACATTCCTATGACACGCCAGGTCATGTCTTGTAAGTGACACTGATTGTCACACATCTGTGCTCCTTGCCCACTGTCAAGAACTCCTAGGCTTTCATGTTTCATTATAGATGTCTCCACAGTTTTCAATAATCAGACTTTTTTTGAGTTTCAGCAAGGGCCTAAGACGAGTCTCATTCTTAACTTTCCAAACTTCTTTTTATCTTCTTCCCCCCCCCCCCTCCCCCCCCCCCCTCAGTTTTTGTTGTTTGGCAGGCTAGAATTATTATGAGTCTTCTACTCTGAAGCATAGAGCAGAAAAACTTTCTCTGCATGGGGTAATGCTGTGCTGGGCTCCAGCTCAGAGCCTTAGCTCTGACAGTAAGGAAAAGAGCACATTAGTAGTCTATCTCTCTGCTCCTGCTTTTCTTTTTGGCAAGAACTGCTTCTCTAAGCCAGCAGGTGTTTAATGCTATTAAATTTATGGGTAGTGAAAGCTGCTGAATTTTAAAACATCTGGGTAACATAAATTATCAGAACATTTTTTTTCCAGAATAAGGATGAAAAATGGTTTTGAGATCTGCAGAAAAGCATTAGCAGCATTAAAAAACAAAAGTGTTTATTTTTGAATATTTGACCATATGACTCTGGGATTGCACAAGTATCCATATGTTCAGAGCTACAGTGCCCATAGAGTATAGGCTAGGAAACACCAGGAAGGCAGGCAGGAGCTAAATCTCACCAACATTCAATTTTTTGTGTGTTCCACCTGGATCATTTAGTAGGCCAGAAAGCATCAAAAGCCATTGCTGTTTTTCATATGCTGTGCAGTCTTTTGGATCTCATTCTGCAAGGTTGGGTCCATGTTCTTCTTCCTCACATAGTTCTGTCTGCTTTCAGCCATAGTATGTCATGTAATGCATAACAGGAGGAGGGGGAAGAAAAGGGAGAGAAAGGTCTTAAGCTGGAAAAGTTCACTGGCTGCTATGATGTGAAAGAACTAGTGAACAAAGTTACCAGGTAACAAGAAGCATGCAAATGCTTTGAAGGGTTTACTTTGCTCTGCAGCCAACTGTTTTCCCTTGAGTAGGAGTAGTGCGAGTTGCCAAGACACGGAGGATCTGTGGCCCAACAGGACTGAGGATGAACAACAGCCACTGGATGATGACATGCAGGATGCCTTACATCTTGGAGAGTCCAAACCTAATTTAGACATATGAAAGCTTCTGAAGCCTCACCTTACCCATTTGAGTTCAAAAAGTCTCTGGACTGACCTGTTTCAAGTTCAATATGAGAAGCAAGCACAGATTCATGACAAACTTGTGTGTTGCCTGGGATAAGCCATAGAGCTACCACTGTTTTCCTGGAGTCTGGTATCTCTGGGCATAGGACGTCTTCAGGCTGTGAACACAGAGGTATAATTTGACAATTTCTGTTGGAGCAGACCCAAGTAACACTGGCGGAGCTACTCCCATCAGGCTAAGCACATGGTCCACACAGTGTAGGAGAAAAGAAATTTGCATCTATGTGAACAAGACAGACATGCCAAAAAAAGCAGCGCAAGAGATGAAGCACAAGGTCCATGTTCAAGCTAGAAACATAACTCTGGTAGTCTGTGTTTTCTTCCTTAGGATACCTTTCTGCCACCTATTTCCTCTATGATCTATATTTTCTCTACCACTATTTTTGCCCCTCCATCAAGAATTGCTAGAGGTCAGAACTGGGGAGCTCTATGAGGAATTTGAGGCCCATAAATTTAATACACAGAGGAAATACCGGAGTGGGTTTTTAACAGTTTGAATGATCAATGCATGAGAAATAGGAGCAAAAAAATACAGTGCTTCCCATAAACTTTTTTTTTTCTTATTTTTTTTTAATTTAAGAGCAGTGATTTTAAGCTTTGTTACACTAATTGGCTCGTATAAAGTAAGAAGATACATTTCCATCATGGGTGTTCGGTGTTATCTGGTCTACATCAGTGGTTACACAAGAGATAAGAGAAAGAAGAGGAAAGACGTAACTATCCTACAGCACAATATAATATGCGTTAGGTAAACATTTTCATTAAAGGTACATACCATGTGCACAACTAAGTATTTTCTCCAATATGACTCTCTGATGGAATAGTGACTTGTTTTCAAAGACTCCTGATTCGGAGGAAGGTCAGATACAAATAAATACGTGATGTCTGGCCTCTAGCTTTACAGTAAGCTTGTCTGTTTAGGGGATAATATTATCAATTCTGGACACGGAGTGGGCTGAAACACAGGAGTGGGTAAGGCACATTATTTTTTGACCAGTCTCAGTCACGTTGCAGCTCTGATTTATTTTCCCCATAACAGAGAAAAAAAATATTATAATAAGATAATAGTAAGAAGTTTGGAAAGGAATTTCTAGGTCACCTTTGTTTGAATGCCAGTTCAAAGGACCTGACCATTTCCCTTCCTTGGTTTCGCAGATCTCAGTCAAACAATTCCCTCACATGACATGCTTTCCTCAATGAAGCAGCCTATTTTGCCTACCCTACTGCAGCTGTGGAACATCTGGGTGGGAAGACTCTTTGCCCCCTGGATTCCCTGGAGCTCAGTGTGGTTACTCAAACGGTGCACAGGGAGTATGATTTGGCTCTCTACATTTCCTGTTGTGAAATTTTAACTTACTCTGATTAATGTTTGTTTTTATATGACTACTGAGTTATTGGAAGTTCTTTTCCTCCTACTCTCACCTTCCCTGGACATCGCATATACAGATACACACATATATATACATAGGCATTATTGGACTTTTTATTTCAAGCCATGAACCTATGCTTTATATTAAAAAAACTCTTTTTTTTTCAAAACTCATGGAAATTCTAAAGGTTTAGCTTCATGCACTATCAAAATGCCCAATTACATTAATTTTTACTTTTCCAACTTAAAATTACTTTTTAACTGAAAGCAAAACAAACACAGGCAGTTACTGTTGGCACACGCCCTTAACTTTTTTCAGCATTTTTTTTGCCAGCCATTCCCCTAAGCTACATTTCAAAACCACAGTTTATTTTTCCTCCTGTGCAAAGGAAAAGGTTCTATATGTCATTTTCATGGCTACGCAAGGAAATCTATCATCATTTTTACTAAGCAACTACTTCCCTTCATTCATCTCCAAATCTATTGTTAAATGTAGTGTAATACAGAATAAAACCCTAGACAATGAAGTGGTTGCCTCACCTAAAAATCAGATTTTTTTGTTAACAGCGCCTGAATAATATCTTAAGAGCTTAAGGCAAAATAAAGTACTTAAAGTCAGCATTCTACTTATATAAAATATACTTATTATAAAATACCAAACACTCCTGTTCAGAGAACAAGCTAGAAAAATAGTACGTTGCACACCATGAACTTACGTTATTTTCAAATTCCCCTCCAAATTTCTTAAATTATTTTGTGATACTAGAATTTACTGGACATTCACCATAAAAAGGGTGCCTAGTGAGGAATAAATAAGGTGCTTGCAATGCACTATTTAAGACTTCAGACTGTGTCAAAGTGCCTTACTCTTCATGTGCCTTAGTGTTAGATTCACTGTTTAGAGTTCAGGATACTTCAAAAAAAGTGAGAGAAATGCACACTTCAGCCCTCCAAAAAACCCAGAAATCATGACTGAAAACACTAATTTGTTCTCAAAGACTGTTTTGATACAATAAGATTTATCAGTTGGGCTAAAGAGTTAATCTTTAATCGGCTCTTTAATCAGAGGACAGTACAGCTGGGAAACTGAGGCACAGATGCACAGGACACTAGAATAGAAACAAGTCAACATCATCACAGAGACAATTAAAGAGTAGGGAATTTAGGAATCTAATAACTCATATTGGAATTTAGCCAAGATGCTGAAGCAGATGCACAAAGCTGTTGCAAGGATGCTTTGTGTATTCTTTATCATTTTAATATCTTATGTTATACCATATGGTCCCAGATTTCAATCATTGAGATATAAGCCACAAAAGAGGTAAAAGAAAATGTTGACAAGACATTTACAGAGATTAAATTCCCTAAGGATCTTTTGGGTCTGAGATTTTACAGGCATTCCATTTTCAAAATTCTGCTAGACTTAAACAATCCTGGGGAAATACCCCTTTCTCCAGGGGGACGTTGGAAACACAATGCATAGGCTGTGCCCAGTGTTAGAGGAAAGTCCAGAGATCAAAGACAAATAGGAAAAAAGACACACAAAAGTCACATGAGAAGGCCTATGGCAAGAAAGAGGAATATTCAGAGCAGGGAACATCAGGCCAGGAAAAAGCATGGCCAGGAGAAGCAACTAGAGGAGCTACCACACAGCTGTTTCCTCTTCTGCCCCCTCTCCGAGTGCTTTGTCCTTTAGCTGACTGGCTCTGTCTGCTTTAGCAGACTTCCTGCTCTTTGGAGATATAAACAATTCTTTGTTATTTGCTCACATGCTTTTGGCTGTTTGCTTTGCAAAATGCCTTTTAGTATCCCCACATTTTTGTCTCATATTTACCTGCCATTAATTATAATCCTCTTCATAAGTCAAGATCTTCCCTTCCGGTACAGAGACATGTTCAACTTTTTCAGAATTTTGCCTTTACTTATACCTATTAATTTGCAATCCTACNTTAAGTAGCCCCCATGCTGAGCTGCAACACTTTAATTTCCTCACTTTTCACCTTAACATCTTTTTTACTAGCTTCCTCATTTTTAAGCCTTCAATTTAGTGCACAATTTAGCATCAGTATACTGATTCGTAGTACAACTCATCCTCTGAGGACACTACTCAGAATTATACTATTACTTAAGTACATTAATGTCACTTTTGTGTGGCTGCACCACGATGCAGAGATATGTGACCCTGTTGCTCAGTTACTGTTGATGGGGCTACAACCGCACACACTGAATGCAAAATTTACTCTGATTTTAAAGGGATCGCTAGGAGCTCTGTCCCCAAACTAACGTATCCAGGTATGCAGTTTCATAGACAGTGGATTGGGAGGCTCCAAGTACAGAAAACTTGGCCACCAGCAGTTTCTGTAATGGTGGTGGTGCCGCTGAAGTTTAGGGGGTTTTGCAATTTCATGGCTGCATGTGTGTTCTGTTTGGTTGTCATTTGCAGGGGTATAAATATACAATAACTCTTAACGAAGCAAAACCCGATCTCATTTTTTAAACTACAAGGTAAGACAAAAGGTAAGAAGAGGTTGAGAAAGGCATTGTAATCACCTCCCTTATAGAAAATACAGTCAAGAAACAACGTGGAAAAAAGGATCATCACACAAAAATTCAGGAATGCCACTAGCTCTGGCTGAGGGTTTACCACACACTACATATGAGCAAAATATCCCTCGACAGAAAGTCGTGGTAATATTTGGTGTCTTCCTTAAAATCTGAATTTCTACTGGTCTATTTCAATTGCTTTTTGTTCATATGTCCCTCTGTGCTCTCTTTAGGGACACGGCTTTTCTTTGTGTGCTTTTATACAGTGCCTGTTGTAAGATGACATTAATCTTTGTTCAAATGTCTAGACCTTATTCTACTTTCATGCTTAGAACAACCCTCTGTTTCAGTTTTATGGTTGCATCTCTTACTTTTGCTTTTAGATGTGGGGGATAAGTCACCTGAGCACAGAAAAATAAACAAAGAAAATAGGGTATCACAGTTCTTCTCATGGCAATGTTTGTTCTTCAGACCATAGTGTCACCCAGCAGCGTTGGTTACCTTATTTTCTGAAGTCAAGACTAGCTGAAAGTTCAGATATGCATTTATAACAACAATGGAAAACAACTTGGCTTCGTTTCCTTTTCCTTTGTATGAAGTCATTACCAAACATATTGACTTAGAACTCCAGGGATTTGGAAGCAGTAAGATTTAGAAGAGGAATAAAAATACTAGGATTTTTCAGCAATAAAAGAATGAACTTGAAGCTATAAAGTCAAAAAAAAAAGAGAGAGAGAGAGAAAGAGAGCCAAGAGCAGTCATAGAATTGAGACTGGTGACTTTGCAACTGGAAATAATACAGCTACAAAATTAACAGAGTTGGGAAATATTTTAGACTCACTGGAACATTAAAAGTTGGTTCTTTTAAGTATGAAAAAGGAAGGACCAAAGCTGTAAGGTCTATAAATTCACATTTTCTTAAGTTATCATGCAAGTCTCACTGGCAGAGAAGGCATGTGGGGTGAGGTAATGCAGAGCAGTGGGAATGGCAGTCAGAAAACTCTCCTTATCACCAGCATCAACTCCCCCAACTCACTGTCAAGATAGAAAGGTGAAGCTTCAGTCTATCCCTGCTCATCCATTCCTTACTGCTCCTTGGTGGTTGGGCACTTGATTTTCCAACTACATCTTGAGCTTTTCAGCTTCTGTAAGAGGGGAGAAATAATATCCAGTAATGTAGACTTCCACAGCAATATCCTTCCCTGCTCAAAATATTCAACAGGAAGCTAGAAATGTTAAGCCATTCTCTACCAAATAATCCCCTTAAAAAGACATCCTGGATCCAGTTGATTTATTATGCTTCTGGTAATGCACATCAATAGATAGATATATAATTATGTTCCAAACCTTATCCAAAATAGTCCATAATCAACTCTTTTACCTCATAGGAGATTCAAAATTCAATCAACTGGAAGCCTAGGCAAGAGAAAGCTATGTTTAAACATCACCCCCTGCATGCCTGCAGAGTATAATACTTCTAAAAAGCTCATTTTACATACAGAAAAACATTTCACTATCCATAAACACAGTAGCTCTGTGTATAAAAGAGCAGGTAAATTAAACTATCTGAATGAAAAAAGAGCTGAACAATGGGAGCAAAAATCAGATGAATTGAAATGAACAGAAGTTGAAGCTCTTTGTATCAAATATAAAGAGTGTGGCAGGGAAAAAAAAAATCCCTCTGAAATATTCATGTTCTGAAAACATGCTTTAAGTATATATAAAAATCCCAGGTTTTCGCTTTTATCAGGTCATGACTTAGTCCCTGGATAGGCACATTTTGACCCAATAGCTCTCATTCTGGGATCAGGGCTTAAATGACCTATTTGGATCTCAGACAGAGCAGCTGCTCTGGGGAGACCCAGACTCTCTGCAGCATCTGTCTTGCTTAATGGAAAGCAACTTCCTATTTGTTTACCTGCAAAAGGCTGCAAGTGCTATTACAAGTGTTCAGCCCAGTTTCAGTGTCATGTCCTGGGATATCAAATTTTCCTTGATTTTTTTCATTGGTTTCAATCAGGAATTTTCAACCTACTTTAATTTTCCTGTATTCCTTGCACCAAGCATTAACAGTAGGAAAACTGAAATATTCCCAATGTTTAACAACAGTTATGAAAACAGGAGATACCCAGCTTATTTCCAAACACTACTGCAGCTCTCTACGTCTCTAGTATAAAGGGGAAAAAAGTGAAACCTAATCATTAAAAGAAAACCTGTTCAGATTGTTTGAAGTGTCTTGTGTTTTGTAGTTAGAAATTACACTTCCTCACATGTTTCTTAATCTGATGCAGGTTTTTCCTTTTCTTTACCTCTTGCTTTTGATTTGACATGCCAGTCAAAGTTAACATTAGGAAAAATATCAAATATAAGCCTTGTAATTTATATGCATTCATGTTGTACACCATAATAGCTCTCATCTTGGCAAAAGTTAGCACATTGTTTTCTGCTCTCAGGAGGAAAGAGCGTTCATTTTAGGTTTTAATGGTGCTTCAGGGTTATAGTAACTCAAATTAACCAAAATCATCATGAATTATTTCTGAATCCCATGTTATGTGTTCTCTTTTTCCTTTTGTTGGTTTATGACCATGTGAGTTTCAAACATCGGCAACTGGAAACTCATGCACTAAATAATATACACCCCCTCAGTCTGAAGGGGAACAGCCACACCTCAGATCACTCCTGAACCAACAGGAACCTTGTCCCAGCATCCACGGCACATGCAAACTTTTGTCCGTTATTGTCCAAGATGATGACGTATGAGCTTGAGGACCTATGTCCTTTGGTCCTATGTGTCACAGGAACAACAGCTTCAAATATAAATTCTCATGCAAAGGTACTTCCACCAGAAAATTGTATTGGCGTTATGTCTCACAAATAGATGAGAAATTAGAAGCATTGGAAGTGCTGATTAATTACTGCTATTTGCCCAAATGTCATATAAAATTCCAAAATTGTTTCAGAACAGCATTTCTGCAATTGAAAGTGAAAAACATTCAACTCAATAGGAAATTTCAGGTTATGTTACTCCATTTATCTAAAATCTGTTTCAATCTGGAAAGGGAATGGCCAGATAGTCAAGTCCACTGGTATGATAGTGAAAAAGTGCATATACCAATATAAGATGTTAGTTTTAGCATAAATTTCTGTGACATTAGCCATAGCCACCAAAACATAAATCTTATTTTGATGTTTTTCTCATGAAATTGGCATCCTTTCTAAGGTATCTTCCTGAAAGATTTGTTTGTACTTGCCGTTGTGCTCCTACAGCTAAGAGGTACAGAGGTGTGTAATATTTTTCAATGAGATTAGTCAGATAGTCTAGTGAGAGAGTAGATGAACTTTACAGCATTTTGAAGAACAGCAGAAACTGATGACATGCCAGATGGTTTTGGGAACTACCTATGATCCTGACAATTCATAATTTCTGTATCTTTTTGATTCATTTGGTCCAGAATAAAATGTTACTGGACTTAAACAACTGAAATTCCTTCTTAAATTTACAGACCAATCAATCAGAAAGATTAAATGGGTATTTTTGACTGTAATTGTTTAGGAATCATGGGAGATTCTGAAGGTCTTCGGATTTTGACATTTCAACATGTGCAACAGAGCTATGAAAAGCCAGTGCCATTTCTTCCATGTTAAATGCTAAGTGTCTATTCTAAAGTAGATCACGTATAGTTACAAGTTCTGATTTTGCCACTTGTGGATTGCAGGCATATTTTGTGAATGGGCATTCTTGGTTAGGGGCCATCTAGGATGAATAAGAGAGAGGATAAATAACTTCTAGGCTATCTACACCTGACATGTTAAATTTGTTTTATGTAATTAGCTATGGAAAAAAGTTGAAACACAAAATACATGTAACTAGCAGGTTATTTATAGCTGTGGCTATTCAGTTACTTGACAGTAACTATGTGTGTGATAAACCACTTAGAGATAAGGGAGAACCGTTGGCCTCCTACCAGAAACAAGATTTTCTGCACTCTGCCTCTCACATGGAACATAATCTCACCAAAATCAGCATAGTGTCAGATAAGGAAAACGCAGGCACTTTGAAAAGCCATCAGGGAAGCATACTCATCCATACCATGCACAGTACTGGTAGTCCACTGATTAGAAGCAGCTGAAAAAAATGTAGTTTTGACAATCTTTACATGAATCTACTGATGTAACTTGAAAAAAGGAGCTACAAAGTCAGTGATGCTCCTAACCCTAGTTACTCCTGTTACCCCTTTGACATAACTGTATCTTCAGCTCTCCAATGAGAGTACACTTTTACCTTGCAGTTTGTTGTGGCTCAGGCCACATACCAGGATCTGTTGCTGTGAAAAACAACGACATTATTCTGCCGGTGCACTGCATAAACTGATGACCACTAGCATCTAACAAAGACAAAGGTGCTAAAAAAAATAAATAACCTCTTGGCTTCCCTTTATGATCTTGTTTTCTGAAAGAAACTAGACTTATGTAATACTAGGCCTAAGAAGGAAAATGAAAATGAACTTTTGAAATAAAAAATGTGTATTCGGCATTTCTTCAGTGTTTGCTGAAAAACTCTGGAGGTTAACAGGTGTAGATGCAAGATGCTGGATAAAAGGAATATTGACATCTGAGGAACATCCAGAAATGAGGAGGCTTGTATAATGGAAACTGCTGTGCCGTCTGTTTTGGGTATGCCAGCACCCACAGAAATACACAGCCATTCTACATGTCACTTCCTTCCTTCACACTTTCATTTCTTTTAAGTAGTAAAGTTTATTTCTTCCTTGTGCTTCAATGCCATGACCATGGTTCACTTTTCAATTCTGTTCTTTGTCCTTTTTATTCACACACTGACAAAGGCTTCTACTGCTCATGATTCCTACTGGCTCTTTTTTCCTATACAATATTTTCTAAGTCCACCCATTTTCATTTCTGTAAAGTTTAATCTTCCACAAAAGATTTAATTATCTAGCCCAAGTATCTGAAATGATCCTCCCACAAGTCAAGATAGTAAAATGCAAAAGTTGGTCCCCTTATGTTTATTTTACATACAGAGGAGAGAAAGGGAATCTGTATGATATAAAAAAAAAAAAAAAAAGGAGGAAAAAAATTAAAACTAGCACTTGCAGTGATTTCAGCCCCAGTGGAAAACATACATTTATTGGGAAGAATTCTCAGCAGTAATGCTGGAAATCTAACATTTTCTAGTTCAATTACAACATTGGATCCTAGATATTGGTAAGAGGCTTGTTTCTCAGAACTTTGATACTGAATCAATACTGTGCTAACTTGTGATGCATTAAAACAGTGCAGGAGGTGTCTAAATGTTATTAATAGTTTCATACCCTTCCCATCTATTCTGCCAGACATACTTAGTTATTGTCAAAATTACTGTTTTATTGAAATAAAAACAAGTACATTATGGACTTACATGAAGTTGCAGTTTGAAAGACAGCCTAATGAATGCTGGGGAGTCTGACTTTGCGCTCAGAGGTTTTTCCTTCACTAGGCACCATGACCACAGAAGTCTGAAGGCTTCACTTTATCTGTGACCTGCTTTAGAACAACAGGAATGAAGATGACCCGAAACCAACCCCAAATTTTGGGCCTGGCGCAGGTTCAGTGAAATTCAAGAACTCAGTATTTGGTCAAGACCCCAGAAAAAATTGGCAACCGTTTCAGTGATGAGGTTCCTCTTCTCTAACTTCGCAGACCTGCAGTGCAGGTGTCTACATCCCATCTGTTGGTACAGACCCCTTTTCTAGGCAGTGGAGAAAAGTAAGCATTTGCACAGCACAATTTATCTGCTGTATCTTAAAAGAGAAAAAACAGTACAAAGAAGGGCCTTATTTTTATTACAGACTTGCAAAGGATGCCAAGCAAATGGAGATATGTTGCTTCACGCATTTGGACAAACAACTCCCAGCCCCGGTGTATAAACTGAGTAACATGGATGGTCTCTTCAGCCTTGTGTCCTGGAGCTACTCCATTCCCTTTTATTCTCCAAGAAGCTCTATGGGATGAATTTCTTTTTTTTTTTTTTTCATCAATGTCTTAACTGCTGCTTCATTGGACTGAATTTTCATGTTGCTTTCACATTTAGGCAGCTAACATGTCCAATTTATCTCCCTTCTAACTTAGGATTTCATTTTCATTGAAAGACATTTTTGCTATTAGTCTCTCGATGGTAAGGCGATTTCGAAAATCCCATCTCACTTCTCTCTCTTTAAAATCCTGACCTATGTTTCCCTATCTCTTCATATAGTCATAGACCTTGTTGGGAGCCCGCAACACTATAAATTAGTTTACTGGGATGACTGAGAACTTTTCAGTTTATTTTTATGAAATGGATTATTCTCAGCTGGGACCTAGATGTTGACCTCATTGATTTTTTTCCCCCACATAGGCCACTAATGCACCACTGGAATGCATCATATTTGACTGGACAAAATCAAAGCTGCTGAACTTGTCTACATCCTCTTTTGGGTGTAGCTGCTATTAGGCTGAGACGCTCTGATGCACATAACAAAGTTTCTTTCCATGTTGATGAAAGAAAAGGAGGAAAATATCAGAATGTTTGGGCAACTGTAGGATTAGAGGAAGGCATTTTATAATGTAACTACTGATCCAATCAGAAATCATTGATTTCTAAGGACAAAAGGGCTATATAATATTCCTATGGTTAAAAGAAAGCATAATCAATTAGACACTTCGGTCCTCTCTAAAGAGTTAAGAGTTAATAGTTGATTACTATTTCCTTCTTTAGGACTAGTGCTGGTTAAATTGCACATTTAAAATCTAGCCTATTATGCAAAAATGTCACTCCACTATGAAATGAATTAATCTTTCATCTATGATGGTCAGGAAAATTAGTGAGGTTTTACTTTTCCTTCTTTCTTCCTTTCCTAATCCTTGGATTTTACCTATAGCTTGCATGCAAGTAATGCACATTAGTCAATTAATAAGCTGTTAAATGACAACAGTTCCAGGCAATTTAATTACTGTTAGTAAAATAAGAAATGAATTATTGCATGTCAGTAACTAATTTCAGCTCCTTTCCTTGGAACAAATCAACTTTGAATGTGATGGCTTTAGAAAAAAATACAACCTATTGCTTCCTTGCAAATGCAAACTGTTGAGTCATTTATAGGAAAAAATTATAAATGCCTCATCAAAACCTTCTGACATTTTTTCCTAGTGCCAGGCAAAGTTTATTTAAAAAGTATGTTACTGTTTTTGCAACTACATGTATTACAAAATAGAGTATGAACATAAATAAAGAAAAACATGCTCTTTCCTCTACTGCATCCATTCTGTGCATTTCTATCATAAGTTCAAATGAATGAACGTTAACCATCAAAAAAACCTCCAAAGTTCTGTCATAACATAAACTAATTTGCTGTAGCTGATGATACACCTTGTAACAAGGTGGTTTGCACAAGAAATATCAATGACATTTTCTTAATTTTGTCTTAATTTGATTTTCTGAGGTATCAAATCATTTAATATGGATAACAATCAATAGCAGAATAATTTATTATCCTATATTTTAATAACTCTCTATAATATAAGGGCATATCCAGAACAGGTCTCAAAAGACATCAGCATAATTTAGAACCTTTTCTGGAGGAAAAGGACGAAGCCCCTATTTAGGAAAATCTCATATTTCTTTTAGTATTTAATACCAGAAAGAAGTCAGCAGCACCCCAGTTGCTCCACCTCCCTGGTACATTTTCCATCACATTTCTGGAGTGATTTGGCTCCACCACAACCCTATGACTGGAAGACACCTTCCTCAGAATGTCTATTTCACTGTTCTGTGATATTTTTTACAGGGAAGTAGTTGTAAATACAAATTACTCTGAGAAGATTTCATTTTTCTATTCTTGCATATGTGTGGACTGCTGAACAAATTACTAACAGGCTCTTGAACGACCGCCTAGAAGGAAAGGAAATAAAATCACTGGAATTGTTTTGGGTTCTTTTCATCCACAGCCCATCTAATACCTTCTCACTGCTGGGACTTGGTGTTTGGCCGAGGGCTCCTCACCAAAAATAAGGATAGCACAAATGGGATTCATACAAGCATTAGTCAATGCAAAGATTGCCATGAAATAAATTAACAAATATACAAACAAGAGCCTTTTCTTTTGCAAAATCTTAAAAAAAAATCACATTAAACAGAAGATGCACTGGTTTCTTGAATGCTTGATAAGAGTTACATGATAATCAAACAGCAGCAGTTCTTATAGAATCAGGTCAGGTGAATAAGAAAAAACTACCTTTATTTCAGAGTTCAAAAATTGAGCTAGTCTAAAGATTCCCATTTTCATTTGAAAACCACCTGTGCAAGAGAGCTCCCTAATGATAAATTCAAAGCTCTAAAAATAAAGCAAAAAAATAACCCCTACACTCATATATTCTAGAAAATTTTCATATTTATAATTTATTTTCTTAAATGATATTCAGATGTCATAGACCTTAGTATATCCAGAATGATTACTGCATTCACCTCTTTGGGCTAAAATCCAGTGTATATTAGGGCCTCAACAGCTATAAAATATTAGAAATAGAGCTAGCTAAGAACCTTCGTTCCATCAAGAACCATCAAATACCAATACCTCACTGTATAATGTTATATATGAATATTTTAATTGGGAAATTGAATTTGACTCTCAAATGCACCAACATGGATCTGAGGTCTACCATAGATCAAGATATGAATGATTGGCTGAGTAAGAGCATCAGACAGATTTCCCAAGTGGTCAGCTATGAGGTCTTTGCCTATTCCCTGTGTCCTCTACTGGAAAGACAGTTCTTACATCTGAAACCTCCACAAATATGCCCTCTTGTGCCATTAGCCTCTGGACTGACAGAAGTGGAGACACAAACAGGCAGGCACTGATTTCTCTGTGGTGACCAGTGGCATAATACAAGGTAATGGCATGAAGCTGTCTCAGGAGAGGTTTAGGCTAGATATTAGGAAAAGGTTCTTCACCCAGAGGGTGACTGGGCACTGAAACAGACTCCTCAAGGAAGTGGTCACAGCATCAAGCCTGACAGAGTTCAAATGTTTGGACAATGCTCTCAGGCACATGGTCCTTTGCGGGGCCAGGAGTTGGACTTTGTAGAATCATAGAATATCCTGAGTTGGAAGGGACCCATGAGGATTATCAAAGTCCCAGAGTTACACCAGTAACACCAGGATGGAAGAGAATCTCTACACATTACTTAGATGAAAGCTCTGGAGACTTTTTTTCACTTTTCCCTACTATGTGCCTCTCTTCATATTTTTTTACTGTAGCAATCACCTATTGTAGACTACCTACAAACCACTGCCTTGTCCTGATGGGCCATGAAATGGAAGAACTGTTGCATTGTATGGTAAATCATGTAATACTCAAAACTCAGGAAATGCTTTTACTGCTTTTGTACTTATTTTGCTGTATTTTTTAGTACCATCCTGTCCTGAACAATTTAATTGCTACTTTTTAAAACTAAAATTAATACAAATTAAGTGCACAGAAAGAATTAAAGACATGCCAACCAGTAATTACTGCTCATACATGACAGACATTAATAGTAGCTTTGCTGCAGATAAAGTCTAAGCAAGCTCTCTGAAAATAGATACTAAAATTGTAAGGTGAGAGAATCACCAAACTCACCTTGCTAATCTAAAGACTCCCCAGAATAGACATTTTCTAGAACAAACTCCACAATCACCTACAGTATGAGAACACCAACAGCTTAATATTTAGAAACATCTCTGTGTACAGAATCCCTTCACTAGTAAAACACTCTACATTTCCTCACTGCAGTTTCTTGATAGTTCATACCTTGATGCAACAATTCACTCATGAACTAGATATAGATACGAGACATACAAGAAATACTTCTTCTGGACAAGAGTTGCTAGATTTCTGTTTATGACTCTGTGGACATAAATAGCTCTAGTTTAAACACACAGTGCAGCAAAATAGATTAGACATGTTAGGATTCATCAGTCATAACAACAGGTACATAATAAACAAATCAGCTCCAGAAACATCCACTCTGTTAGCAAGTGCAGTGACTGTGTGATGTATGCAGCTCTTCCAGTGCTTTCTAAGATTTGGTGAACAAAGCTGTTCTGCAGAGTTCATGCACATTAGGTATAATAAACCTGCTACAGTCATGTCAAAGATATTCACAGCAACAATAGCACAGACAGAATCATTCTGCCTGTCAGAGCACAATACTTAAAAGTACACCAAAACTATGACCTCCTGAGACACAGATTAATCCCAGGTCAAGGCAATTCATGATCTACTGCTTGAAGCCCATAAAATTCATCAACTACACAAATGTATTTGCAGGTAACAGACAAATGTATTTGCAGGTAACAGGACCTTCCACCGTCATACTACAGTGTCATCATGATCACTGCCTAGTCGAGGTACTGGGTTTGTATTTTGCCAGTTATATACATTGCTGTTGCCTATCAACAGAAAAAGCAAAAAGAACCTTTTAATGTTTATGGCAAAGAATAATGGAATATGCAGCTTGCTCCAATACAGTAAGCTCTTGAAAATTCACATATTCCTTTGTAAGCAGAAGAAAAGAAATCTATCTCTCCTCCATTTCTTACATTTAAGTCATGTCTAATGCAATTATTGGGGACATAAATATTCCTCATTAACTCCAGACAACTCCAAGAGTTGAAGTCCCATTTATGAGCATATGCTTTGCCAGAGATAACCTTACTGCCTTTATTTCTTCTTACAATTGCAAAGACAGACACCAGGAAGTAAATTACCCTCCTGGTATGTTCTAAACAGTTTCCCCTTTTAACTCTTCCATAAAGAAACAAGAGCTTTACTAATGAGCCGAAGGATACCTTTCAATCCAAAAAGAATTGTTCAGCCAACCACTAGTATAGTTACATCTCCATTTCTTAAGAATACACTTCTAGTTGCATAGCACATCGTCTTGTGTTGGTAAGTCTCCATATATTTACATGGCAAATGTTAGCAGAAGCAATAACAAAGGAGGAGAGCAGCGGTAATAACAGGAAAACTACAGTCAGACATATAGTTTCTACCACAATATATTGTCTACCTATTAAAAATTACTTAGTAATAAATAAAAACATCTGAAGGGATCCATAAGGTTGAACAGCAATCTAGAGAACAGAAATAAGAAATGTTGTATCAATTACTACAACAGAATATTTGTAATGGGTTAACTTTGGCTGGCCGCCAGGTACCCACAGTCTCTTTAACCCCTTTTTCCCCCTCAAAAGTCAGGCAGGGGAAAAGAATACGATGGCAAACGGTGGGTTGAGATAAGGCAGTTTACTAAAGCAAAAATCAAAGCAAAGCAAAGCCCGCACAGAAGCAAAACACTAATCTAATCTCTACTTTCCATCCGCAGCGATGACCGGCCACATCCAAAGTAGGGCTTCAATGCGTGTAGTGGCTCTCTTGGTGAGCCACCATGGGTGACTGTGGATGCCCCCCCCTCTTCCTGCTTCTACCCAGCTTTATACCTGAGCTGACATCATATGGTATGGAATATTCCTTTGGTCAGTTTGGGTCAGCTGGCCCACTTGTGTCCCCTCCCAAAATCCTGCCGTCAGCTGGGGAAGGGACACTACAGTCCCAGTGCTGTGCTCAGCAGTAGCCAAAACACTGGCATATTATCAGCACTACTCCAGCCACCAATGCACAGCACAGCACTGTGAGAGCTGCTGTATGGGAAATGGGCTCCATCTCAGACAGACCCAATACAATATTTCAGAAAGCTTCTTCTCATAGGCACTGTCCTTTTCCTCTCTTCTCACAAAATTCCTCATAATAGAAAGGGCTTTAAGACACAGATTACCCACTATGTGCAATTTCAGGCAATAGGACATAGAATTTCACATGGACATTTGCAAGTGTAATTGCTATCCTAGAAGGGACTTTCCACTCAAAAGGCAGGACGTGGAATTTTTGAAAGTAGTTGATTATAACTGTCCTTTTAAAATCTAGCCAAGAGCCTTCAAACATATATAGAGATCCCTCTTCTGATGTCTGTCCCTTCATCCTTTCTCTAGTTATCAATAGTCATAAGGAATCATTATATCAGAATTTTTTTATATCCAACTATTAAAAAAAAAGTCTATCAGGCATTTTATAATGCAAATATGTCTTTTTAGCACTTTTAGAGGGAATGAATCCAGGAGTTGTTGTCCATTCAATCCTTTGACCTCTCATACTCAAAAGCCTCCGGCACATTTACCATTTTCCTTATGTATCAGCTATTAGAGGAGCAGACTTCAGAACTGCTTTCCAGGGAAACTCACATCCTCCACTTGTAATAGAGATTTACAATTTAGTTATCTATTGTGAATAATTAGTCTCCTAGAAACTGCTTTAGTAATATTTAACATGACATGGGTTCTCTACTCTGCTCTTATTCCATATTTCAACATTTTTTATTGTAGCTCCCTTTTGACAAACCCTATTAACCAAACCTTCCAGGCCTTACTGAAAATGTCAGGCTATAGAAAATAGATAAGAATTGTCATTCTGCAATGCCAGAAGAGACCTGCTGACTTGAATCTGGCAATGCTTTACTAAAGCAATAACTCACAGGGCAAGAGAAGCAACAGCATCAATTGCTAGGACAATGGAAAACTGAATGAGGCAAGGTGTTTTACAGTTTGCTGTGTTCTGTAGTTAGCTGCTATCCTTTTTTTTCTCTGAAAACCTACTTAAATTACAATCTACAAGCAAGGCAATTATGAATTCAGTAAGGTTAGAGAAGTGTCTGAGTTGCAATGCGGTGACTAGTGCATGATACAGCCTTTCAAAACATATCTGATTTAAGAATCACTTGCTAAACCATCAATTTTAAGAAGCACATCCAAATTCCCAGAACCACAGAATTGTTATGATTGGAAGTGACTTCTGGAGATCATCTAGTTCAACTCCCCTGCCAAGGCAGGGTCACTGAGAGCAAGTGACACAGGAACACATCCAGCTGGGTTTTGGATGTGTCCAGAGAGGGAGACTTTCTGGGTAGTCTGTTCCAGTGCTCTGCCACCCTCAATCTAAAGAAGGTTTTCCTCATGTCGAGGTGAAACTTCTTGTGTTTTAGTTTATGTCCATTACTCCTTGTCCTGTCACTGAGCACCACTGAAAAGATCTGGCATCACCCTCCTGGCACCTGCCTTTGAGATATTTGTATGCATTGATGAGACCTCCTCTCAGTCTACTCGTCTCTAGACTAAACAGGTCCAGCTATTGCAGCCTCTCCTCATAAGAGAGATGCTCCACACCTCTGCTCCACACCCATTCTGTTGAACCCTCCTCTGTGGCTCTTTACCTTTCTTGTACTGAGGAGCCCAGAATTGGACAGTATTCCAGATATGGCCTTGCTAGGGCCAAGTAGAGGGGATAGACCACCTTCTTTGACTTCTGGTCACACTATTCCTGATGCACCCTAGGATCCTATTGCCTCTCTTGGCCAGAAGAGCACACTGCCTGCTCATGGTCAACTTGTCATCCATGAAGACTCCCAGATCCTTCTCCACAGAGCTACTCTCTAGTAGGTCGCCCCCCAACCTGTACTGATATTTGGGGTTATTCCTCCCCAGGTGCAGGTCTCTACACTTGCCTTTGTTGAACTTCATTAGGTTTCCCTCTGTACAATTCTCCAGCCTATCAAAGTACCATTGCACAGCAGCACAGCCTTCAAGTGTGTCAGACACTTCCTCCAGTTTTGTACTGTGGGCAAACTTGCTGTGAATCCCAAGAAGACTGAAAGAAACATGAGCATCTCCAACTCCATGCTACATGTCTTTGGTCTCTCCTCTTTGTTTTCTCACTCACAGCAATTCTGAAAATGGTTTTCCTGAGCAGCACAAGAAATAAATCTGTTTTCAGGAAAGTTAAGGCTCCATTTTGTTACTATTTACTAATTCACATATTGATATTTCCTAATAATAAAATGAAGGATTCCCTTGATGAACCAAAATATATTCACTCACAAATTTGATATATAAAATCATGACCCTAAGAAATCACAGATTGAGAAGCAATTGAGAGTACCATAGGAAAAAAGAGTATGTATTTACAAGGTTCTATACAACCCTATAAGAAAATGACAGAATGACCAAACAGGGAGTGTTTTAACCTCTACTGTATGGAGCTGTCTGAAAATTGAAAATAAAAATATTCTGACTGTACTGGACCTGACTTCCAGCTCACATCTGATTGTATACTTAATTGGGTTTTTTTGGAAGTGGTTTTAATTTTATTGATAAGCAAGATGAAGTATGGAATGTGGGTGAATTTAGTATATATAATCTCATTTCAGGATTTTAAGGACTCAATATTTCAAGGCTGCAAGTCCTTTGTCCTGTAATTTGAAAATTCATGATCCTTTTAGGAAAGGAAATACATGTTTTCTATTTGCAGACAAAGAATCAGAATTTATCATTTTGTATTTGCAACAGCTGCTTCATATCGTTTGGCTCAAGAGACCAGGTTTTGGAAAGAGAGCTCCTGGGACACATTGTTCCCTACAGGGATGTCTCACACTGAGATCCTGAACAGCAGTGGCCTCTTGTTTTGACTTCCCAAGTGTAGGCATTTTTAAAAGGCAAGACAGCTAAGTGCATTATCTCATCACAGCCATATTCAAAAACATCTTGCAAGAAGAGCCTGTTGTGACTAAGCACACACCATGATGGGCAAGCAGATAGACCCCTCATTGTATGTTGAAAGCCATGCACGTTGGTTTAAGTCTCTCAGTTTCGATTCCATTCATTTAAATTTTCTAATATGCTTTGGTAAATCCAAGGTATCTAGCTGCATCCTCAGGCACTCAAAACAAGTTTTATGAACAAATGTAGAATTATACAGACTACCACTGTCACCTTCTTTGCCCATGCTGGAAAGCCAAGGCGAAGCAATCACAATGTGTGCCTTGGGAAGCAGATCCGAAAGATGTACAAAGGCTTCTTTTGCTACCAATTGCTCCTTGCTTGTAGCTGGGTACATTAAGTCCATCTAATGAAGTCAGAATCTCACATTTAAATGTTACTTATGAATAAGACAGCTCTTTTTAAACGTGGCTCAAAAGCACGAAAACAAAGGAATTGCCAAAAAAGTTGTTGCTCACATCACTACAGTTATATCACTTGTGACCTGATGAGCTAGGACAAGTGATCAAAACCAAAAGTCCTTACCTTTCTTGAAAGGTAATGTTGGCAGCTGCACTAACAAATAAGGGCTGCCACCTATTTCTTGTGTGATGGTAAGTGATTATAGGCAGGAAAATCTGCTGCTTCATTTTAATCAGTTACTTAATCAGCTTCCTTGGAATGAACTGGTTTGGCTCAAGAGACTGAGAGACAAAACATGTCAAAGTGGAGAGTGTAATAAAAATGTACTGATAAATCATTGAAAAGTGATACAATCATTCTTTTTATTTACCCTTTTGTTTCTATCAGAGCAAGTTATCCTCAGCTCCTTTCATTCATCTTTTGTTGTTATTGCTGGGAAATTTAGTATTTAGCTAAAGATGTTTCGCATGATGAATTATTAAAAATCTTTAACTGTTGGACAACCTTCTAGAGGTATAAGATTTTTTAAGAAAAAAATTATCTCTTGTTTTGCTGTGAGGGTAGACAGCTAATGAAAAATGGTCCAGAATTATTGTGAAACAATTGTCTGTAGTGTAATCAAGTCTGCTTCTGCCCTCCAACTACTCCAAGCTATAATGATACATGTATCATTAAGCAGCTGCTATGGATGCCTGAGGAAACTGGTGGAAATTTGTACCTATTGTTTTTCTTTCTTCACTTCAATCTGCTCTGTTATACTCCTTCCATCCACTTTCCACTTCAGTTTTTAAATGCTCCAGGCTTGGGGAATAGTGGCTAGAAAACTTCCCAGCAGAAAAGGACCTGGGAATGTTGGTCAATAACTGGCTGAGCATGAGCCATCAGTTTACCCAAGTGGCCAAGAAGGCCAATGGCATTCTGGCTTTTATTAAAAACAGTGTGGCCACCAGGGCCAGGGCAGTGATCATCCCTGTGTACTCACCACTGATGCCACACCCTGAGTCTTGTGCCCAAGAAGGACATTGGGATGCTGGAGCGAGTCCAGAGAATGGCACCAAAGCTGGTGAAGGATCTGAAGCACAAGTCTGATGAGAAGCATCAGAGAAGCTGAAGTTGTTTAGCCTGGAGAAAAGGAGGCTGAGGGTGGACCTTATCATTGTCTACTACTACCTGAAAGGAGGTTGTAGCCAGGTGGGGGTCTGCCTCTTCCCCCAAGTAACAAGTGATGGAACAAGACAAAATGGCCTAAAATTGAATTGAGGAAATTTAGATTGGATATCACTGGAAGAGTTGTCAGGTGTTGGAACAGGCTGCCCAGTGAAGTGGTGTAATTACTATCCCCAGAAATATTAAAAAAATAGGTAGATATGACACTCAGGGACATGGTTTATTGGTGGATTTGACAGTGCTGGTTTAACAGTTGAACTTGAACTTAAAAGTCTTTTTCAGCTAAAGAGTTCTACTATTTTATATACTTTTATCTGGATTCTGTCACTGGCTACACTGCTGTAACCCTTCATCTAAAGGCTGTCTTTAGGAAAGAATTTTGATTTTAAGTGTCTGCTTAATCATGGAATCTTTCAAGTAAGCACTTCTAGGGTTGTGACTTTTAACATAGCAAATAGAGGGCAAGTGTGTGACTAATGTTCAATTAGAACAGCTTTGAAATGAAGCAATTGTTTGTTTAATGGTTGATAAATGCTGTGCAATATTAAAGACTATAATTAGGTGTACGAGATTCTCCTAAACTATTCCCAGCCTCCACACACATTATGGCAAGTTATCCTATACAAAGGTGCAATGCATGATGTTTGTACCTTTGTAGGCTCTTAGTAGAAGATAAAAACACTCCTTCTGGGGAACATATCCAGCACTGGTTTATGCTTAACTGAACACATTTTGAGGACTTTAAATAATAAAAATATTTAATATCAAGCTGAAATTTTTCCAATGAAAAAAAATCATCTTGGTGTAGTTTATTTGCATTCTCTTTGAGCAAGAGGCCACGACACAACACAGGAAAAAGCAAAATACTGGGAGTACTTACTGAAAGGAGGAACATAGATAATATTTTCTTCAGCTCTTTAAAAAAATAATTCGAATCAAGTTTATATTTTTATTTCATTTTTTTGAAATGAATGATCTGTCTTCAGGGTGCCTGCCAACAGAAATTTATTTCTGACATATGTTGTAGAATGATAGCCTCCATTTTAGTTAGCAATGAAGACACTAATGTGATCATGCCAGCACACAGGTATTAAGAAAGTAGACACTGATGACTAGATGTCATGGAAATCACTACTGAGAAACTTCTTTAATTTGTAGAAGAGGTTTATTTGTACGTGGTAGAAATACATAACAGCTTGATTTTTCTAAGAGTAAAAGAAAAAAGCTAAGCAGATCTCAAATTTCTGTTTGCTGGCAAAGAAGGGGTAGCAGAGCAAAGCTGCATGAAATTCTCCTGCTGAAACCTGAAATGTTAGATCAAATCCAAACCAGCCTTCAGGAGTGTATTAGGGAAGCAGTTTTGTCTTGGGGAGGAGAGGGGGAAGGTTGTTTAAACTTGTTTTTTTTTTTTCCTTGAGTAGAGAAACAGCCAACTTGGATGGTGAAATCCCTACCCAGGTGATTGCAGGGAGTGACTGCAGGACCGCGTCTCACCGGGAGCCCCCTTCCCCGGTGACAGTGCCAGGGCAGGGGCTCTCCCCAGCTGTGAATCACTGGGGTTCTCCCCAGGCCGGGTGGGGACTGGGAAGCCTGTGCTCCTGCCTGGTCTCTCTCGGGGCCAGGGGGGAAGCAGGAGCTGCTCCCAGCTGTCTCCCTGCAGCTTCCCTGGGCTGGGCTGGGACCGGGGCAGCCTCTGCTCCTGCCTGGTCTCTCCTGTGGCCAGGCAGGGCCAGGAGCTGCCTCTGCTCCCCAGCTCCGGGGAGCAGAGTCTGAGCCCAGTGGCCCCCAGTAGCGGCAGGGGGTCGTGCAGATGCTGCTGCTCCGTGGAGGGTGGCAGAGCGGGGGGGTGGGGGGGGAGGCGGCCCCACGGCAGCCGCTC
>VXBA01002809.1:17180-51847 GCA_013399895.1 Serilophus lunatus | reverse complement strand
GTTTCAGAGCCAATAGGAGTACCACAGACATGGTATTTTTTCTCAGACAACAGCAAGAGAAGTGTAGGGAACAGAACAAAGCACTCTATGTAACTTTTGTTGATCTTACCGAAGTCTTTGACACTGTGAGCAGAAAAGACCTGTGGCAGATCTTGGAACGATTAGGTTGTCCTCCCAAATTCCTCAAAATTATTATCCTGCTACATGACGATCAGCCAGCCAAGTCAGATACGGCGATGCACTCTTTGACCCCTTCTCAATACCTAGCGGTGTGAAACAAGATTGTGTTCTTGCACTAGCTCTAGTCACAAGTTTCTTCAGCATGATGCTCCAAAGGGCCATGGCAGACCTCAATGAAGATAATGGCATTTACATCCGATATCATAGATGGGAGCCTATTCAACCTAAGGCAACTGAAGGCCCACACCAAGACCCTAAATCATCTTGTCTGCAAGCTGCTTTATGCTGATGATGCTGCCCTCATTGCTCACACAGAAGCAGCTCTGCAGCACTTAACATCCTGCTTTGCAGAGGCTGATGAGAGTTTTGGGCTGGAAGTCAGCTTGAAAAAGACAGAAGTTCTTTACCAACCTGCACCTCAGGAAGTCTTCCATCATCCCCGCATCACCGTAGGCTAATCAGTGCTTAAGTCAGTCCAGCAGTTTAACTATCTAGGAAGTATCATTTCCTCAGATGGTAAGATTGACAAAGAGATAGACAACAGGTTAGCGGAGGCATACAGAGCCTTTGGAAAACTCCATAAAAGAGTTTGGTGCAATAAACAACTGAAGAAAAGTACGAAGATTAGTGTCGACAGAGCCATTATACTGTCTGCTGTTTTATATGGGTCTGAATCACAGGTTATCTACCACCATCACCTGCAACTCCTCAAACACTTTCATCAGTGCTGCCTTCGTACAATCCAAAACATCCACTGGACTGACTATGTGACTAATGTTACTGTCCGTGAACAGGCAGGAGTCACCAGTATTGAGTCCATGCTGCTGAGGATGCAACTGCACTGGGCAGGGCATGTCTCCAGGATGGAGGATCACCGCCTCCCTAAGATTGTGCTCTATGGTGAACTCGCCACTGGCTGCCACAACAGAGGAGCCCTAAAGAGGAGATACGAGGACTCCCTGAAACAATATCTCAGTGTTGGTCATATTGACTGCCATCAGTGGTCCACTCTGGCCTCCAATCAAGAGACAAGGAGACACATCATCTATAATGCTGCTGCCTCCTTTAAGAATGCACGTAGAATCAGTCTTGAGGAGAAAAGACAATGCAGAAAGAACTGTGCCTCATCAATACCACCTAAAGAGACTTTCCAGTGTGGTTTTCGCAACCAGACTTGCCTGTCCCACAGCGGCCTTTTTAGCCATGAGCATGCTTGCAGCAAGCGTGGGTAGAGCCCTTCTCATATCTTTGTTCGCGAAGCCTAGCCATGATGATGATGACTATCCATGCAAACTGTTTTTATCAATTCTCTCAAATGAGAGTATTACTCATTTTTTTCTCCGATGTCATTTGTCTATCTGGGAACCTGCATCCAGAAAACTGGAAGAAGGGCTATCAGCAAACAAGAAAAGTTGGTCAGAGGTCAAATGATGAAACAAGACATACTGAAAATATTGGAGATAGATGATAGTCTTACTGTAAGGGCTAGTGAAGGATAGAAGATGTACTTTGAGTAGCCTCAGAGAATTAGGGAAAACTGTATAAAGTTGATAATATTAGTCAATAATGCACTGAACCATCTCAGTTTCAAATTGAAATTTACTGTGCAAATAATTAAAAACAAATAAAATAAGGACTGAAAAAAACATGAAGCTGTAAACAAAGCAGCTTTTTGTAAAACAAACTAATAATTACTCCTTAATTAATTGTGATTTCAGTGGTAACAATGCCCATTTATTTCTTGCAAACAGCTGAACTTCAAGTTCTTGGAGAATTGACCCTGGAGAGGTTCTAATGACATCAGTGTTATGAGTTAATTGAGTGATTACTGAGAGATATACAATAGTAGGTGTAGGGGTTTTTTCCGGATAAATGTATAAGTTCTGTACTGTTGCTGAGAAAAATGCAGGTAATTTTTCATGGTGATTAGGCATTGAAACCATCTAACTAGTCATGGAAAGGTGAAACAGAAAGATCTACTCAGACCTCATATTTATTTCTTAATGGAGAAAAATGAAATAAACATTTTCCTATCAATAGTCTATTTGGAACTGTCATTCAATATAGGCCTTCACTTTGAAGGGCCCTGAGGAAAATCAGATCACTTGTGATGATCATTGTTTCACATCAAGCCTAAGTCCTAAATGATTCTTCTATGAGCCTTACAGATACCATATTCCTGATTTCTTTATTAGTATAGTGCTTTCACATGATGACATAAAAACAGGTAAAACCTGCAGCTTTTCCACATCTGTGTGAGACCTGTGGTAGTGGGTCGTTTTTATTCACTTCAATTTTCTGTTCCAATCATCGTTTACAAGGTAGTATGAAACATTAAAAGTCATAGAGCAGCTCCTGTATACTTCTCATTAAATTGAGCAGCTTACAGAAAGGAAACTGACATTGCTCACGTTAAGGTTCTACAATTATTTTGATTGATACCATTTTATTTCTTTTGTTCTAATTAACATGAAGGAATACATATATTTCTATTGAGAGTATTTCTATATTTCTGTGAGAATTCCATCAAAATGAAACATAAATATGCATTGAGTGAGAAGTGGTACATTGCTGATGTGGATCATGTTATGGTAAGTGTTCATTAGAAATCATGGTGAGTTTTACACCCTCAAAACTACAGAGAGAGCTTTTAAAGATGTGAGATAAAATATGAATTTGGCTTCTCGGTTTTTCATTTTTATTTTGGTTACTTTTGAATGACTTATGCCAGTTGTGCCAATCTATTCACAAAACCTGCTTTACTGAGTCATAGACAGAATTGCAAGTGTTTGCAGAATGGGGCTTACATTAGTAAAAAAGTTTTATTTCCAATTGCCTAATGAGAAGAAGTCATTCATTCAGCCCATGCATAAGTGAATCGACCAAATTCATCTCAGGTATAAGTGGGCATAAATCAAGCTAAGTCATTGGAATTACACCAACTTTCATAAGTGCTGAACTTCTCTCACTCTATCAAGGAATGATTAAGGCTAACTCAGTGTAAACCGTTTAACAACACTGATGCAGAAAAAATGAGTAACACATCATTTTAGTATATAGAATATTAAGAATGTTTGAAAAATTTTAGGTTAATGTTTCAAAATGCATGAGAAAGCACACCTTTACCCATAGATGTTAGATTTAGTGGCACTGTATGATCTTAAGATCACAAAGAAAGAAAAAAAAAAAAATTTTATGATTTGTTTTTTTCTATACTCAAAGACTTATATTTGCAAAACTAAGTACTCATAATTTGTATGTCTTATGGATTTATTCTAGGGGTGTTTTATTTTTCCACTTTGTGTTCTTTATTTGCTGTGATATACACTGAAAGTGAAAACATGTCTGTGCATGCATTATGCCAGTATGGGAAAATCTGTCTCAGTATTTAGAAAATTTGGGCCACAGTGATAGAATATCTTTTGGAATATTAGAGCATCTGAATGTAAAATTACAAAAAGAGGTTAATGAACATTTAGCCTTGAATATGGAATTGTGCAAGCTACAGCAAATCAAATCTGATTTAGCTGACATCAAAGTAAACTCATCATGATTGCAAATATTTTTACTCAAAAAAAAAAATCCTTTTTATCACTACGTATCTAAACATAAAACCAAGAGATGCTTCTACTGTGACTTATGATAGGAACAAATAGTGCAATAGAAAAAATCCAAAGGTTCTATACAGGAAGAGAAATTGTTTGTGCATGTTAATGCAAGAAGCATATATCTGTTTACTGTACAGTTTTTCCAGATATATTCATTTCTCAGATGATACTGTTAGAGTTTTCTATTACTTGCTGAGGAAAACCAGTAGCTGAAAAACATATTTGTGGTATTTGCACTGAAGAAATTTTCTTCATACTATTGTAAAGTAATTACTTCTTATTTAAGCAAGTCTTGAGGCAGAATGATCTAGACGTGATGCTATGTATAAAGATAACTATTGTTTAGCATGAAATATGCATTCATTCTATTAATGTAAAGTGGTAAGTAAAAGAGAAGTCTATCATAGTAGAGGGGAGGACAATATTATATATTGCATATGTCTATAGAGACAAAGTAATTGTATTGCATGCATGGAGAGCAAGCTTTACCTCCCAATTAGAGAACTTTTCCATTACAGCATGCTGTTTACAAGACTAGAAAGACATTTATTTTACTAAGTTCCTAGCAATACTACATACTTGAACTCCAGAAACACTGGACTGGTAAAAAGTTGCTGGCATGGGATTATATGCACAGCACTTGTCATCAAAGGGATCCAGTCACAGGTTGGACTGCTAACACCCCTGCTGTTAGCAATGTGCCATCTTTTTTCTGCAAGTGCACTGACACAGCAGAAGGGGAAGAGAAACATGTTAAAATAGCTACAGATAGCTCAAAGAAACACTGAATGAATGTGTTTGAGATACAGAGAGAACAGTGGGGCTAATTTATTCCCCAATAGGAAAAGGGTGCCTAGATATGGAGATGCTCACATGGGAAGTACAGTATTCCTCTACTAGAAGCCCATGGGAAGTCTCACAAATTCTTCTACTCAAGGTTCCTTGTCCATAAGAATAGATCTGGCTATGCAGATTCACAGCTGTGGCAGACAGCAGATGGCATGTCAAGACACCACAAAAGATATGCTCCTACTATATCTTGTATTCACAGACCTTTCTGTGTATATTGTTTCCTTACTAAGTTTCAGGGAACAGAGAGATGCAGCTGAGAAGGTGGGAGTGAAGGAAGAAAATGTGGCCATGATATTTCAAAATGAAGAGATGGATGAAGTTGCCAAATACTTTTCTGCTTCTAGTATGTGTTCAAGAGACAAACAGTGTCTTAGTGTTCCCTAAGTTTGGCAGCAATCTTCAGTGATACTGCCTTACATCTATCACGATTGTCCTCGTACTATAGACGTATATGTAACAACTACTCTCAATGCAGATGTCTAGTGGGGCTGATTTTTATGATCTTTGCATGAATGTTGAAATAGGATAAGGAGCTACAAGGCTTGTTCATTACTGAATGAATTAAAAAATACTGTTTCTTTTACTTTAATTCTCAGATCAATCTATTCTCCAGTACCAAGGAACGTGAACAAGTAACATATATAAAAGAACAGTTGTCAAAGTCTTTTGAAAGGCTGGTATTTTTGAGAATCCTTTTCAGCCCATATATAACCTTGAAAGCATTATCTTATGGTGCAATTATTAGGATTCCACAGTCCAGTCAACCTGTAAGTAGATAGCCAAAAAACTTCTGTCTCCTGTTAACGGTTTTGTTGCTTTTGTTTTCCAAAACCATAAAAAACCCATTTCAGTTCTATTTCTTCGTATCATTCACTATCATACTCACTTTTTAAATGTATTTGTTATGGGAAGTAAGCAGTACAAACTGTCTTGGTATTTGAATTTTATTCTAGATCTTATAGTTTCGGTTCTTCTCCTGTGAGTTGACTTTCATAATACAATTTCCTTTTTAAGATAGCAAATCTGTATTGACTTGGAAATGTGCAGATTCTTATAATTACAAGTTTCTGTACAGCACTCTTATATATATGTATAATGCTACCCTAATATTTTGTGAACAAATCAACAGTTCATTTATTCTAGAGCACAACATCATTTATGTTTGGACAGATGCTTACTGGTCAGAGGTATCCACTGAGATTTCTTGAATGGGAAAAAAAGAGGTTTATGAGTTCCACCTCAGCTTTCTGTTCAATTTTTACTGTGTAAACATCAACATCTGAGCTAGTCATCCTTACTGACTGTGTTCATATATAAATATCTATATTACAGATGTTTTTGTTGATCGAGTGTTTATACTACTGTTGAGGTGGTTATGTTATATTTTTATTGAGGGAAATCTGTTCTCTCTTTTTGTTCTTCCTAATCACCTATTTTATTTTAATTTACTGATGTAAACTTCAAACAATTAGTAAAGCTACAAAAAAAATCACCTACAATCAATCATTGTGACTATTCCTCATCTGGACTACACACTGCTGGCTTCTACTTTTATGATCTATATGGAAATAGACACATACTCTCCTAAGTTTTTGGTACTTCTTAGTATTCTTTTTAGTATTTGGTGGCAAAATAATACAATCAATATTTTACCATCAAGTAAACTGCCAAGAACAAGTTGGGAGACTAGCTTTCTTTCAATTGTTGGTCATCTTTTGAAAGAATTGGAATGATTCAATGCATCCTCTCCTGTAAAACATCCCTAGGTGGGTAGAATAGGAAAGCTTGTTGTGGAGAAATTTGATTTAGATTGTAGACTTAGAGACACTAGGAAAGCCATCAGAGAAAACAGAGCAGATTTGAATGGAATTTTGTTGGGGTTTGTGCATTTTTTTGCTGGTAATATCTGAGCCCAGGAAGAGAATGAGCACAGATTCTGACTACCACAGAACTGTGTTTTCAAAACATGTTAGGAAAATTCTCTTCAATGACAGATATGTTACAGAAGTATAATATTTTCTCGCATATTTTATTATCAGTGTGAAATAAACATAGATTTAGTGAGAGAAAAGCAAGTAGCAGATTCCCTGAAAAAAGATGTTTTGTTTTGTCCCTTGAATAACACATGCAAGTCAAACATATGTATTCTATCCTGCAAAAAAGTCAATTCCTGTCCAAAACTACTGTAGCTGCACTACACAGTTGGTCTAGACTGAATACAGTGCTCCAGTAGAGGTGTTGTTTCAAGTATGTTTATCAAAGATGTACCTAATTGTCCCATGGCTTCTATATGCTTATTTATATAACTCACAATGGTACTTCATTTTTTCACAAGACCATGAACTCAGCTTGTGATCCATTACAAACCTGACTGTTTTCTGTAAAATTGTGCTATAGACAACTCTTCCCATACATTAGCCTGTGTAGTCAATTATTGACTACATTATTTTATAGTTCTAGGTCACTGTTAAATATCTTTTTCTTCTGCCCCAAAGAGAACATTTTAGTACCAAAATTCTAATCTTGTTTTAACTTTTTTTTTGACATCATCAACTAGATTAGCTCAGAAGCAAATATAATGTACACAATCTCTAGATTGTATTTGTTACTATCCACATTAACAAAAATTCTAGATCATATGGGTTCTGTAAATTTGAGATATAAAAGATTACACATCCAGTACTGTCAAAGAAATAGATGAAATATCACTTATGCATTGACTTTCAAGCTGAATAAATTATTCTGGTAAAAAGTAGTTGATAAATAAATGAAGTCTTAAGAGCAGAGACTTTAATTTTCTGGTTCCAGACCTAGCAAAAAAGGTGGTCCTTTTTCAGATACACTAGGTTTCATAGAGAGTTAAGTTAAAATATTGGTCTCACAACTGTCAAATTTTTCAGTGATTACCAATAATCCTGAACTCTTTGTTGTTGCCTGTCTCAGTAAAAACATCGAATAAGACACTTCCAAAGACAAGTAAATACTTTAGTGATAGGTGATTTAACTGTCCTGCCTACAACAATGAACAAGTTACATAGGTGACTCAATAACTAAAAAAATATTAAGCTATGGACCTCTTGCAATTATTTCTACTTGTTTCAATATATACCTGAAGGAGAAAACACATTATTTTGTTTACCCAAGCAGGAAATGAAGATACAAATTACAAGTATTGCCTGGTTTGAAATTAACATAATCATGAGGGGTATGTCATATGAACTCTTAATGAAATGAGGTAATGTAAATGGATTTACAGTCAATACATACCAAGAAAATTCCCCTTTTAAAATGTGATATTCTTTGAGTATGTTTTATTCTTGTACTTCTTTTCCAACACTAAAATGTCACTTTTCAATAAATGAAGTATTATTAAGTATTATTGTCAGATTTCTACCTGTAAAAACTTTGGAGGAAAAGTTCATTTAGCTCAGATATTATGGTTTGGTACTTTAGAAGAAGTTTTAGAGACAAATTGTATGCTTTGAAAAAAGTAAAAAAGGTTTCGGTGAACTCCAACAAGTAGCTGTCCATGAGATTAAGAGAGACTCAACTTCTTTTGTCTAAGACAAAGGTTCATGAAATATTGACAGCTTCGTGCTCTTTACTCTTCCTTTCTTCATCTTTGTCTTGTATAACAGCTGTCTAGGAATGCTAGTTTCCACAACCACCAACCCCTTCTCTCTCTGCCAAAACTGTGTTGCCAAGGCAAAGCTGCATACAGTGGTCTTTATCTTCATTAGATATAATTCATCCAAAGGACTTTCCAGCTCAGCCTCGATAATGACAAAAGGAGTGATGTCTACAAAAAAGGTCTTAATTCTTAGAGGTCTAAGACATGTTTACACTGCTTTATAGGTAGATTTAGAAGACTGGATTTTATCCAGATAGTCCAAAGCACGAGCAGGGAGAGTCAGTTTGTCTTCAGGAATCTGCGCTGATGAGGTCACAGAATGCTGAAGTGAAAAATACACCATTATCACTGAGTCCCATGATACCATTCAGCCATCAAAGATAAACAAAACTCGCCAATACAAGAATAGCAAAGCCTCATAAAATGCATCTCTATTGAATCCTCCAAGCTAATGGGGAAAAAATAGGAAAAAATGTTTTGTAAACCATCTTAATTTAAATCATCGAAGGAATGTTTTCCTTTCCTGTAGGCAATAAACATATTTTTTACATTTACATTTGCTTCTGAAACTCTCTTGTGTTGATTTAACCTCAAAATAGAATATTTTACCAAGCAATTGTGTGGACAAGCTAGCTAACATTTTAGAATATTTACACAAATGCAATTTTACAAGCAAAATTGAACTCTTATAATTTCTAGGCTATTCTATTCACTTGGAGGTATGTGAAACAATAGCATTTCGCATATGAGAATATGATGAAAGCACAGGAAGCTTACTAAAGGAAAGAAGGAGCAAAGGGATACAAAAAAGCAATTGACCCAGTTAGTTCATCAGATCAGGTCCAGTGCTACTAACTACATTTCATAACAGTTTCCTCAATGCAGTCTTTAATTTTGGTGAGACAGAAATAAAGCAAGAAAGATAAATTACTTCCTCAAGAACAATATTGATTTTATATGAGTTTGTGTCAAGAATTAGTTATATATGAAACAAAGAATCATCTCCAAAGATATACATATTTAACATCTAAGTAACAAAAAGTAAAACATTACTTAAAAAAAAATATATGAAAATAGCTGATTGCCATATTTCTTGCAAATTATGTTCTCATAAAACTTGGAGTTACACTCAATTATTCTTCCCATGGAAAACAAATTTATTTTGCTTCTCTTCATAGCAGTTACATACCCTAGAAAGCAGAGGACTGGATTCTAAGTTTGTAGAAATTGTGACAGGAAATGTCTGTGTCATCTTAAAACATTGTTAACTAAAAGACTTAAAAGTGTGTAACCATATATATCAGATTACAAACACCAAAGTATCTCTCATTTTCTACAGAAACCTGTTGCACAAATGATTACTACAATTTTTCTCTAGATAGCATGAAAGCCACAAATTTCTGACTTTTGTTATTCATACTGCGCTGGGTGTTCATCTCCAGATGTTGGTAGCAAGGGTGCTGAAGGAGAGACCTCTGTAAGAGGCATCCAAGGTGTGCTGTTCCAAAAGACCCATCACAGGACACAGCTGAGCCCATGAGCCAAGCTGGTGGTGCCTCTACGAAAACATTCAGGAAAGGTCAAAATGCTGGATAGTCAGTGACGAATGAGGGAAAACACTTGAGATGCGCATGCTTGTGAACACCAAAGTCAGAGAAGAAGTAAGGTAAGTAGGTATTCCAGAGCAAAGATCCCCCTGCAGTCTGTACAAGACACCACAGTGGACCTAATAACCACATTGTAGCCCATGGAAGACCCATGTCAGAGCACAGGAAAAAAGGAACAAGAAGAAGACGGACCAAAACCAGCCCACCATACCTTCAAACTTGATGAGGGAGTCATCAAGAAGAGTCAGGAATGAAGGAGTTGACCCTGGAAAAAAGGGAGGATAGGGAGATGTTTTAATTTTGTCTTTCTCAGTGTTCAAATTAATTTTAACTGACAATGAATGGAATCATTTTTCTCCAAATTCAGTCTGTTTTGCTCAGGACAGTTAAGGGTAAGTTATCTCCCTGTCTTTATCTCAGCCCAGGAGCATCTCCATCTCATTATTCCCCACTGTTCTGTTGAAAAAGGGGAATGAGAAAGCACCTGGATAAGCATACTGCAATAAACTAAAGTTAACCCACCACGCCTACAAGATTCTATTGTATTTTACTACTTTTCTTCAAATTTACTTCTTGTAGTGGTTTCCAGTATTTTGCTGAAACCTTCTGCAGATTGTTGTAGTATTCACCTCATCAACTACAAGTTTGAAGAATGAAACAGTCAGTTATTTATGTTTCACATCACTTTCATCAGGCTTTTAAATGCCATTCACAGCCTGCTTAAAGAAGCTAAATTATAAACCAAATTTTGAAAAGGTGAGACAAAAGAACATGGTAATTTACTGAAAGATGATTCAAGAAATAGATTTTATTTTGGAACTGTGTTTAAAACATATTGATCTTTCACAGACTGACTTTAAGTGATAATAATGGTAGCAAAATATAATATTTGTTTCTTTACAGTGGAGATTTGACTTTCTGGTGAATTGTTAGTCACTCTTTAAATCAGCACTACATGATAATCCTGAATTGCTCTTTCTGACAGTGAAAATATGGTGCTTCAGTGAGCTATAAAAACAGAAAACTTGTTTAACTAGGCTCTATCTTTTTACAAGAAAGATTAGGCAAATGATATACTTACACTATATGAGTTTTGTTACGGGTTAGGTTTTCTGTTTGGGAGAATTTTTTCTCTTTCCAACATGAATGCTGCCAGGCCCAGCAATCCTATCAGAGGCAGAGGTGGTGGCCAGGCCAGGTGCGGCAGTCCCCTCACCAGAGTGGCCTGGCTCCCTTTCTCCCTTGGCACCACCTCTCTCCCCATCACTTGTAAGTCAGGGCTTTAGCCAGGCGTGGGCAGCGGCCACAGATGGAACAAGTGGACCAGGGTGGCTTGGCCAGCAGTGCTGGACTGGCATTAGAGGCTGGCTGTGCCTGGGACCTATGGTGCTGGTGCAGCAGGATGGGGCAGCCCTGGCCCCAGCCCAGCAGCACAGCGGGAAGAGCGAATGGACTCATGGGAACTTCCACTGCGTGGTGGCTCTCAGGAATTTGAAATGGAACTACCTTGCCCACGTGCAATTGGGGTCTCTCTCATTACGGAAGGCAGCAGAGACATGCTTTCTCATCACGATGCCTTAAGAACAGCTGTCACTCTCAGCAAATGGGAGCTCAGACCCCTTGGAAAAAAAGAGTTGCTGACCTCAAAAGCTTTCTTCTCCTTTTTTTTCTTTTTTTCAACTGGAAAGTTGGTGAGAATGCACCTGCCCACATCTCTGCCTGGGCTGCACCTTGCCAAGGTTCATGGCTGTCATCTTTGTTGCAGTAGCCATCTTCTCGTGGACATGAGACTGGACTAAAAGTTAAAGAAAAGGGTTTCTTACTTTGGTTTTTACTACCACTGTTATATATATACACACACACATATATGTATAGTAAAAGAGCTGTTTCCTTTTCTATATTTTGTTGCCTCTTAGGCTTTGAGATTTAAATTGCATAATTGTCTTCAATTCCAGACCAGTTTGAAACCACATCTGCACATAATGGCAAACATTTGAGGTGCTGCTTGGAAGAGAAACACAGAACTAATGCAAAAGCACTGATCTTCAATTCCCTGACATGTAAATGTTGATGGAAAAGAATCAGCTTAGATTCTTTATAATTATAATAGAACTCTCTTATATGGCAGGCCTCACATTTTTATTATTAGTATTAGCAATACTGACAAAACAAGGACCTATTCTTGATTGCAAGGTCTAGTGAAAAATTATATTGCTATAATACCTTATTCTGGAAACCCCTAATTGTCAGAGGAAATTAGTTCCTGAGTTGTATTGGGGGCTGACAGAGTAAAATAAGGAAATGTTGTGGTTTAACCCCAGCTGGTAAGTAAGACCCACACAGCCGCTCCATCACTCACTCACTGTGGGATGGGAGAGAAAATACAGAGTACAAGTGAGAAAATTTGAAGCCTGACAAAATGACAGTTCAATAGGGTAAAGCAAAAGCCATGCACACAAGCAAAGCAAAAAAAAAGGAATTTATTTACCATTTTCTATATGCAATCAGCCATCCCCAGGAAAGCCAGGAAATCCATCATGTGCAATGGTGATTTAGGAAGACAAACACCATCAGTCTGAACATGCTTAGCCTGATTATATAGAATATGGAATGCTGCTAGAGTCAGTTTGGGTCAGCTGTCCCAGCTGTGTCACCTTCTAAATTCTTGTGCACCTGCAATGTTCTTGCTGGTTGTGTGGGGTAAGGACCTGAAAGGGCTTTGACTCCGTGTAAGCACTGATCAGCAGTAACTAAAACATCTCTACGTTATCTATACTGTTGCCAACACAAATTCACAACTTAGCCCAATACTAGCTACTGTGAAGAAAATTTAATCTATCTCAGCCAAAAGCCATATAGTAAAGGAGATGAAAATCCTTAGAAGTGATCCTCAAGACAGAATTGCTCTGCAACTGGAAGGAAAAAAAATAAGAAGCCAAATGCTTGTCTAAGAGAAAGAAGAGTATCAAAACAATACTAGCAAGAAGGAGATTTCGTAGTTTTTCCTCTGTCCATTTTATGCTTTCTGTTTCTCATTAGGTGATCTGCTCCTCTCCTGAAATCTGGTTGAATATGTAGGAGCTACAGTGACTTCCTTCACATGATCAGTGATTAAAAGATGCATTAATTAATACAAATTAATCCAGATAGATATGCAGAAACAGTGATATTGAACCTAAAGATCCAAACTTCATAGTAATTTATAAAGTTATTAGAAATGTATAAATAATCTTTTCTCAATTTTTTATATTTTTCTGAGTCTTCAGAGCTCCAGACATATTGTAAATTCAATGTTTGTACACAGATATAAATATATGTTTGTACACAGATATAAATGTAGAACTCAGATTTATTCTCAGACTGAATTTCAGTGCTAAACTAGGAGTGGATTACTTTTATAAGCTTTCAGCTGCAGTGAATTGTTGTTTTCAAACCTTTTACTCAATTTAAACTTAATATACTAATACTTAAAATACACAACATCTAATACATTTTAATGTGAAAAATTCAGGGTCATGCAGACACAGAACTTACTGTAGTCAGTACTGATCAAACTAAGAGCAGCTATCAATTTACACAAAAATGAAGGCAGTACAATGAACTAGTAGTTTTCCCATTGGAAAGCGTCTTGTGTTTTATGACATAATCATTGTCAGTTTTGAATGATACTGGCACATATCAATACAGAAGACATCTCACTGCAGTGAACTAATGTTACTGTGATAATTTTAAATTCCAAAGACAATAGTTTTACATTATAATAAATGGCATTCCAATAAGGTGGTTGTGAGATAAAAATGAATTCTGCCTCTGACTTTTCCAAAATATTTGTTGAATATATATGGGAATACTAAAATAGTAAAAGATAAGATTTTCCCTGTGTGTACACCACTTGAATGACCATAGGCTCATTCTCTGCTTCAACTGCTGCAGAGCAATTAATACTGAAGTTTGAAAAAGTATTTATTAAAGAATTTAATCAAGTATTTGATTAAAATGATGCATATGTCATTGATTAACCAAAATCAGAATGAAAATAAAGTGCATGATTAATGGTGAGTTTGAGAGGTAGTTAATTAATTCAGTTCTCTGGATCATTTATATTCTTTCAAGGAGACTATTGTAAAAAGATATGAAAAGAAATAAATAGTATTCCATCACACTTGACCATTCTTAGAGTTAGAACAAAAAATAGGTATCTGAAATGTAGGACGTTTCATTTGTCAATTTTTGTTTTGTTTACTTTTTTCAGTGCCTTTTGTGAAGATGAAAACAAATATTGCAAAGAAGCAAAATTGTTCAGCCTGAGAAATGCGTTAAGTGCCCAGTAAGTCTACACAACACAGCACCTCTCCTGTCCTTAGTGACCACCACAAAAGATGGAGATCAAAGTTGTGGACTAAATGAGCTCAGTGGACATTATGTGGACATTTATATATATTTTTTTATTTTTCTTCGTACGAGTGAGTTGTTGTGGTATAGAAACAGTATTCATCATTTCATTGCTCTTACCAATACTTGTCCAAACTAGATGCTGCTCTCTTGCTCCTCCTGTTCCTCTCCCCCTTACTGCTCTGGTGATGGAGTTGAGAATTAGAGGTACAAAAATTCAGTTCATGAATTGAGATTAGGACAATTTACTGGAAACAGCAGTGAGATAAGACAATGAACAGTTACAGCTAATAAGAAAATTGTACACTAATAAGTTGTAACACCAATAAGAGAAGTGCACAAAGACAGACTGATTCACATGCAAAATTTTCACTGAACCCAAATCAGTGTGGCATGATCTCAGGTAGTGACATTCCACCCTGACTGCTCAACTCACTACACTTGCTCCCCTGGAAATGGACGTCTTCTCAGAAGGAGAGAGAGTCCCTTTTCCCCACCTCTGGCAATGAGGTAAGGTATTATCAAATAACACAATGCCTTGGCCATATCCTCTCCTGCTGAGCCGGACCACAACCAGGACATATGTATAGAGCTACAGTTTGGATTTGTGTGGACATGTGTTGATAACAAAAAGATGTTTTTGTTATTGCTGAACAGTGCTTCCATGGAGTCTTTTCAGCTACTCATGCTTCCCTGCCAATGAGTAGGCTGAAGTTGCATGAAAGATTGGGAGGATCCACAGACAGGACAGCTGTCTTCAAACAACCAAAGTCTTGCTCAACCTGTAGTCTAGGGGGAAAGTTTCCTGACATCACTGCTTGGAGACTGGACAGGCACTGCTTGATTGTTGGTTAGCAATTGATTCTGATTTGCACAATTTGTCTCTACTGGGGTTTATTTATATCTCCTTTTTTTTTTTTTTTTTTTTCCTTTCTCCCTCTTTATTATATTATTCTTCTTGTTATTATTACTATTGTTATTTCAATTGTTAAACTGTCCTTAACTCATTTCTTTTTCCTTACTTTTACCCTTACAGTTCTCTTCTCCCCATCCTGATGGAAAGAGGGAGTGATCGAGTAGCTATTTGGTGCTTAGTTGTCAGCTGGAACTAAACCACAATAGGGCATTATGACACATTGCTAAATAAAATCTAACAGAGACCACTGTTTAGCCCTGAGGACAGCTGGCACAGGCTCACTAAATTCACATGGTACAGTATTTGGCCCAAGGCTTCTTCAGGGTCCATGTAGCGTATCTACAGCCAAAAAAAAGTAATTCTAATTCTGTATGTGTGTGTGTGTCTGTGTATGAAGGAGGGAGTTCAGTTCAAAGTAAATCATTGAAGGGGATGTTTTCACAGAAATAAACTGATAGCTTTTGTGGCCAGCCATGGTGTGTGAGGTGGAATGATGCAATGGATGTTTGAAGATACAAAGCCAACTGGGCTAAAGTTGGAGGACCTTGTAGGGCAGGGAAAGACAGATGGTGCATTATTCTCCCTACTGTCCATGGCAAATGATCCATAGCATATGCTAACACCTAAATCATGCCCAGGCAATATCTTGGAAAGCACTAATTGGAATAGCTCAAATATGCCAGGGAGCATGCAAACAGCTAAGCAGTACAGATGATCAGCACTATAATGTTGACTTTGTCTCCCTGTGCTGTCTTACTTAACTGTACAGATGTAAGCAATCTGTCTTCATTGGCAGTAGAGGAAGGTTTGGGTGAATAGGTAAGCTTTCCGAGGAATGTCTTTATTTTCAATTATATTTTTCAACCCCTAATTAACTTAAAGATCCAGGAGCTGAGATGTTAGATGAAACAGGTCTAGAAAAAATGAGCTTGTGGATTGACTTCTTTGGCACTTTTTGGTGTTTTGTTTGTTTGTATGCTTTTTTTTTTTTGTTTGCTAAGCTGAGTTATATGTTCCTGATGGTATACCAGATAGTCTGGTAGCATAAGTAGGAAACAGAAAAGGACTATTTTGATATTCCAAAGTACTTAGGTATCATCTTAACAGTTTGATATTTTTCTTTTTTCTTTCTCTGATGCATGTATGAGCTTCAGTATACATAATTTACGATTATTTCATTTTACAGAAAGTCTAACAGCATTAATTTGTGTGTCAAAGCATGCTGAGTGTTTTGTTACTAATGCAGCACTTCATAAGTCTTACAGTCTGAAGTTTATCTAAGTAAACATAAGGAGAAATTACGTTAGGTAGGAAATGTATAAATGTTTAGCAAAAAATAAAGAGAAAATCACATCAGCAACATCTGCCTTACACTCTTCAGGCAAGTGTCTAAGGTTAGGTGAATGAAGTGCTTTGTGCCTGAAATTAGTACTACATTTCACGGGGATACAATATGTGGACTAAGCATTATATGACACTGTGTCAGATCTCAGGTACACAGGCTTCAACCAGAGCTGATTTTTTTTTTCTTTTTGGTGGACTACGGATAAGACAGAAGAGACCTTTTTTTAACCATGCTATAGCTTACTAAATAGAGTTTTTTCCTTGTGTTGAAAAAAAGCCAGTTGCACACTTCAGTGCTCAGGGCTAAGGACTCACGTTAGCCAGTGCTGGGCTGGTTTCAGCTCCTGCTTTGAGGCCAAGTGCCTGTTGCCACTCCTGACTGAGCCTGAACTGTTCCAGTGCCTTCATGGGAAGGGTCAAGCAAACCCAGGGGTTTCCTGCCCAATAAACCAGAGGCTCTGGGAGCTGAGCCCCTGGGGAGGCAAACTCAACAAGAAGCAGCTAGAAGGCAGCAGTCCTGGGAAGAAAACATAAAAATAAGCCGAGATGAATATCATACCCCTCCTAGTGAACGCTGTGAGCTACTGAAGGCTTCCTATGTTTCCCTTTACTTCTTTGCTGAAGAATGCATTAGAGGGACATTGCAAGAGTGAGAATAGTGTCAAAGGGAGGAGTAGATACTAGTAAGCTTTCTATATAAAAAATATAAGGTGTATCAATGAGGGTCTTCTATATTAATTTGTATTCAGAGTCTTAGCGTTTCTTTAAATGGACAAATGATGCCTGTTGTATTTTAGTTAGTGTAGTGGTTTAACCCAGGCTGGGTGCCAGGGGCCCACTACAGCCACCTTCTCACTCCCCCTTGCCCAACTATAGAGGAGAGAGAGAATATAACAAGAGGTTTCGTTATTCATGATAAGGACTATAACAGATTCTTTCTTAATCACCGTCACAGGCAAAACAAGACTCTATGTGGGAATAATAATCAAATTTATTACTAACAAGATCAGAGCTAAGAGAAAGAGACAAAAAGACACCTTTTACCCCCCACCCCCCTCCTTCTTACATCCAACCTATTCTCCCGCAGCGGTCAAGGGAAAAAGGCGAGGTGGGGGGGGGAGGTGTTGCTGTGGTCAGCTGCTGTTCTCAGCCGCTGCTTGGGGAGAAGAGTCCTTCCAGCCACATTCCATGGGGTCCATCCCTCACAGGATACAGTTCCTCTCACAAACTGCTCCGGTGAGAGTCCATCCCATGGGCAGCAGCCCTTCACCCACAGCTGCCGCATGGCTGATATTCCACAGGATGCAGTCTCTCAGGCACAGGCTGCTCCAGCGTGGGCCCCACGAGCCACGCATCCTAACAGGAGAATCCTACTCCAAGTGGGCTCCTCTTCCCACAAGCTACAGTCCCCTGCCAGGACCCAGCTCCACTTTGGGTCTCCCACGGGCTACAGCCTTCCCCAGCATCCACCTGCTCCGGCGTGGCTCCTCCACGGGCTACAGGTGGATCTCTGCACTCCTGTGGTCCTCCATGGGCTGCAGGGGCACAGCTGCTTCACCATGGTCTTCCCCATGGGCTGCAGCTGGATCTCAGCTCCGGCGCCAGGAGCATCTCCTCCCCCTCCTTCTGCACTGACCTTGGTGTCTGCGTTGTTGTTCACAGGCTCTCACCCTGCTCCTCTCCGGCAGCCATCTTCATTTCCCAACTACTTTTTTTTTTTCTTCCTTCTTAAATATGTTATCACAGAGGCGTTCTGTCAACTACTGATTGGCCTGGCCTTGGCCAGCAGCGGGCCCAGCCTGGGCATGGGAAAACTTCCAGCAGCTTCTCGAAGAAGCCTCTCCCTCAGCCCCCGCCACTGCCACCAAAACCTGGCCACAGAGAAACCAATACAGTTAGACTTTTTTAGATGTTAATGATACAAACACACACACAAAATAATTATTGAGTCCACATGTATGACTTGTTTCTTTTTGTCTATAGTGGATAGAACTTTAGATTGAATACGAATGAGTATTGCATCCAGCTCCAGTGTCTCTGACATAAGATTGTGAACCTGTTGGAATGAGGCCAAAGGAAGGTCAAGTAGGTGGTTTGAAGGATGGAGCACCTCTCCTGTGAAGAAAGCTAAGAGAATTGGGATTGTTAAGCTTGGAGAAGGGAAGGCTTTGGGGTGACCTAATTGCAGCCTTCCAATGCCTGAAGGGAGCCTAGAAGCAAAATGGAGAGAAAGTTTTTACAAGGGCATGTATTAATAGGTCAAGGAGGAATGGCTTCAAACTGAAAAAGATTAGATTTAGATTAAATATTAGGAGGAAGTTCTTTACTGTGTGGGTGGTGATGTACTAGAACAGGATGCCCAGAGAGTTTATGGATGCCCCATTCCTGGAAGTGCTCAAGGCCAGGTTGGATCAGGCTTTGAGAATCCTGGTCTAGTGAAAAGTGTCCCTGCCCACAACAAGGGTGTCGGAACAAGATAATTTTTAAGGCCCATTCCAACCCACGCCATTCTATGATTAATTTTATGATAATCCCTGATTTTGATTACTCTGAGTCATGCAATGGTATTTTTTAGAACAAAGGGATGAATGTATTTAAATTTGGAAAACTGTATCTAAAAAGTAGCCCATACTCTAATAAGTGTTTTTCTTGTTTTTCAACATTTGCACAATATATTTTAAAACATGTGTGTGTAGGGAGGAACTACTGACACTTTCTTTGTCCTTGCTTAGTCTTACTATAGATGAGACACAAGTTTCACAAAATATAAAAATTAAATATAATATATTTACAATTAAAGTCAGTTTTTGCTGCCTTTCCAAGAGGACTCAGCATGAAGTAGCAATTAATCTTTGTCTATAAAATGGGTTAATAAAACTAGTCTTTTAAGTCAACAAAGCTATCTGGACTTGATAGTTTCAGAGCAGAAGTCAATAAACACATGATTAGTCCATTCCTAAAATGTTTAATATTTAACTTTGGAAAGAATGACATCCTGAGTCATCGAGTGTATTTGCTTTTAAGGCTTTTGAAGGAATAATCTTAACCCCTTAGGATTTTATACCATGACGAATTCCTTGAAAACTATTTGCACAAAAAAAGGGTTAGGATTTGCAAGCATATGAAGTGCTCTTTAGGTTTGCTAACTCTAATCAAACAGGCTGCATTTCTAGAGGGTGCTTAATATAATATTCTTTGTAATTAAAATACATTTCATTCCAAGTACAAACGTTGTTCTTGGTCTTCAGAAGCCAGAAGGCATTAGGATAGTGTAAATGAAGTTAATTAGTTAAGGCACTGGTTAAGGTTTAAAAGGGTATTTTCATTTGGCAATAACTGGATATGTCATTCTGCATTGCTTTTGAGTTTGTGTTTTTGTGGTTTTTCAGTTTGCATATGGAGTATCCTTTTTCAAAATTTGCTGTTATCTTAGAAACAAAGTATTTTTGATCAATAAAAAGTGTGGGTTGTTTGTTTTTTTTCTGTTTGAAAGGAGATTATGAATAGAAAGAAAATTGAGATATGTCTTTTTAACACAGTGTCATACATTTCTAATATCATTACAGAGATCAGAATGCTGTTATAATTTAATTCATTGACTCACTGGTCTTTGGCTAAGAGCAGGATTTAAGCTATTATAGACAGAATCTCTTACTTAGAACCTTTTACTTTCCTCTGCTTTTAGGTTAAGACTTTTTGAACTACATATCTTCTGAATGAATCAAGTCACCAGCCATGGACTCAGGTGATTTAAATATTCCAGGCTGTAATTATGGATACTGAAATAGCTATTTTTTTTGTCTGATTGTTTCATAAATTAAAAAGCACAGTGTGAACATAAATTAAAGGTTGCTTGTAAATATAAAAACCTGAAGCCATATCCATAATAGACTTCAAACATGGAAAAGGTATTAATAATATGACTTGTAGTTGATGTAATAACTGAAAAATCCATAATTGCCGAATTAAAAATAAATATGCAAACAGATCTCACACTCTGAATACTGCAGTCTCAGAGATATGGTAGGTAGGAAGAGGAAAAAAAATCAGTATTTGCAGTTTATTATTTTTCATGTAGTCTTCCAGTGGGGAAACAATTATACATTTACCACTAGCTGAAAGTATTCCTGACATTTTTTGCCTTTTTCATAGTTTTACTTTATGAGTTTTTGATAGTTTTCAAAAGACTAAAAGCTGATAGATAGATGATGCTGTGTGTGTGTATATATATAGCTGTTTCCTCATGGAGGTGAGCTTCCTGAGCATGAGCAGTACCTGAACAGAAATTATCCAGACATACTAAGAAAAACACCATACTACAACAAATATGCCTGTCAATAGGCATATTTTCAACAAATATTCCTATCAGGAAAAAGGCTTCACCTGATACTCCATATCAACCACTACCAAATAAAAACACCTTAGGGGTTTGAAACTTACTTTGTTCTGTGTTTCTGTGATAACGAAATGCACACATAACCTCAGTGGCAAAGAAATGGCTTGTTGATAGTTAGTTATGGAATTGCTCCCTAAATGGAATTCAGAATCATGTTATCAAGATACTCTCCATACATACTTATGAAGACAGTTAATTGTCTAAAGTTGAAGGGAAGAGAATTTTCCCTTCAGTAGCCAAGCCATGTTGACAACATAACTGAAAAAACCTTCCTAGATACTGTAGCTTCAGGAACAGACCAGACCTGCTATTCACTGAGGATCCCTTCTAGAACATTTTTATCCAAACTTACTCATTTTAAGTATTGAGAAAACACTATTTCCTTAAGAGAAGATATTGATCTCCAATTGGCTTTCAGGTAGTTGCAAAGACCAAGAAAGTCTTCCCGGAGGGTACTTTTCTCCAGGCTGAACAACCCGACTCTGGAGCAGGGGAAGAGTGTGAGGAGCCCTCTTCATGAGGTGGAAATTGTCAGAGACAATGTCATGAACTGCCTGTAACCCCAATTCCTTGCTCACATGTATTGCAGAGGACAAGGTGGTACAGAATTCATGAATGTTAAGCCTGGGAACAACGGAGGGGTGGAGGAAGGTTTTAAGATTTAGTTTTTATTTTCCATTATCTTACCCTGATTAAATTAATTTTTCCCCAAGTTTAGTCTGTTTCACCTGTGATGGTAATTGGTGAATGATACCTCATTGTCCTTATCTCATCAATGAGGCTTCCATCTTATTTTCTTCCCTCCCCTGTCCAGCTAAGGAATGTGAGTGATAGAGCATCTTGGTGGGCACTCGGCATCCACACAGAACAATGTGAAGGTTCTTCATCAGATGTAAGAATTTTGCTGTTGATCTTACAAAGCTGTATGTATATTTTACACTTGAATTTCAGTGAGGGTATGCACATCTGCATGATTATGAATGTGCAAATCTTTTCAGGGTTGAAAAGATACAGGTTGGATCCAAGTACCCAAGTACTTTAGTGGGGAGAACTGGAAATTCCACTAGCTTTATAAATAAAGTACAGACTCAAGAGATGAGTATAACCACATATTCATTCAGGATATGCATGGGCACAAGGATTTGCAGGAAGATTTAATGTGACACTGCCAGCTGCGGTGTGAAAGGATTTTAGCTATGTAAATCCCCACCCCAAAAGTACTCATAAAGAAATAGGAATTCAAAGAGATTTACTTTAGTGCATTAAGGCACTATAGACAAAAATGTTAAATGGACTGAATGATAGGGAAGAATTATAAGAAAATATACTTATGAATGACAAATGGAGGTGAGTTATGAATTGAACAATATAAAATATAAAGAAGACTATGATATTTTCAGATAAGCATTGGTGGTTTATTACAATTTACAATTACAATTACAGTTTAAGTTATGACTGATTTTAGGAGCACAGATATATATTGAAATAGACATAGTATAAAATGAAAACATGAAAGATGAGTATATTAAAATTGGGAGTTTTGGAAGGGAGAGGAGATGCTGAAGCAATGTGTCCTTGAAACCAGAAAAAGTGACCCAAGTAGAGGTTGCCATTTTCATGGTCAATACAATATATAAACCAAAAATACTGCAAATGCTAAATTGCACTGTGTTTGTCCAAAGCTTTTTCAATCAGGCAAAAGTCCCAGTATATATGTTTAATTTGAAGCAGGCCATATCTGATGAAATTATTTACAAGTAAATGTAATGATATTGAGGAAGGAATTAAGAAGAAATGTTTAGGGTTTTGAAAAGTTTACAGTAAACACTTATGCGTAATAATTAATGTCATAAAATTATCAAGTTAACTGCAGTAAATATTCTCAAAAACCACTAGATAAATCTTCCTTTAAAAACTATCAAATGACAAAAGAAAATTGTGGATTGTAGACCTTGAGAATAATGCTAAAAAAGACAAAAAGTATATTAAAAATGCAGAGGGAGATGAAATAGAAATCCAAGAAGAATGATGAAAAACAGTAAGACAGATAAAGGGGATATTAGAAAGGAAAGAGATAATTGAAATAGATATGTGTATTAAGAGATGCTAACCACATTTCTAAAAAGATTTTGAACACTGCAGAATAAAAGATCAGTGAAGGATGAAGTTGAAAATTTCAAAATGGAATAAGATACAGAGTAAAAGAGAATAGGAATAGAAATAAACCATTAAATTGGCTTTTCTTCCATGGACTGCACAGTATTTATGAGAGAATAAGCAATCATGTCATCTGATATTAGCTGGGTGTCCAGAATCTTGAAGGCTTTCAAAAACGGTGAAGAAATAGTATGTTTGGGCAACATATAGCAAATCTTGAGGGTCAAAATAAAATGCTTACCCGTCTTTTACAAAAATGACAGAAGACTTAAATATGTATTTATATACGCACAATATATTTTTAGTTAAAAAGTAGAATTTTCAGGATGACACCTTACAAGTAAAGGAATGTGATATTCTTATGACTGATCTTTAAGTTTAAACACCTGTTTTTCTCTTAATTTAAATTAAAAGGAAAAGAGACACTAGTAATGAAAAAAGGAAGGAAAAATATAATATAATAAGTGTAATTTATTACTTGTTATGATCTATCTCCTGAAAAGTATTTATTCTAATCCTAAATTCTTCCTAAAATTCCTCTCATTATTAGGCAATATATAAAATGCTATGAGAATTCATTCAACGTTTCTATGCAATATCTTTCAAGGTCTGGACCATAAGCACCTATGCAAAAAAATCCAGGAAGAGTTTTGAACCTCTCAAGACAGACTTTCTGTACAATACATAAGAAAAGTAAAAAATTGCAGAATACTTCTACTTACCTTGTACATTGAGTAGGGTGTCATCTAAAGCCATGTGAAAGAAAAAAAAAGCTGCCTAAATTGCCTAAGAAACAAACTAACAAGTATAATTTATGACAAAGGTACCTCATAAATCCTGTTTCCTTATAATAAAGAAGATTCTCAACATGAAACCTTCTGATGAAAGTTATGTGTCCATACTGGTTTCTTCACTTGAGAAAGCTACAGTCAGTGCTTTTTTTTTCAGAAAATACCTCTTAAAAGAGGCAATTTCACCCGCTGCATCTTTTGTGCAATTATTTGGTAGATGATGGTAAATCACCTTTGTCTTTTACCTCACAACAGAACACCTTAAAACGCAGAATATACTCTCTAAATAGGATTATTTTCAGTCTTTTCTGCTGAAGATGCTATGCTAATGACAAAACAAAAAAAAAATTTAGCTCTTTAGCCTCATAATCCTAGTATCCATTTACCTGAGAAGTAGTTATATGCAAGTTGCTTTCCTGTCCTGCTGCTATATGTTATATTGTTAATAACAACCCCAGCCCTTATCCAACACAAACCCCTCATACCTATATTCTTTAAAGCAAGGACTAAACACTTTGTTGCCCAGCCAGCACACACACTCTAACCATAAATCTTAGAATTTCAACTAGGTTCTCCTTTCTGACTCACAAATTTTAAATTTCATCTAGCTTCAATATGATGTGTTTAACGTCCCATCTCCTGTGAGAGTTTAATCCATAATAGTCAGGACACATTCTTCCCAGAATGTTTGGAAGAGCACTTTCTCAGACAAAGAAGTGAACACCTATCTTGAACGTATTAGCTCATCTCTCCCTATTTACTCTTATATCTGGAAGAAGTAGCAGAATGTATTTCGCTTGAGACCTGATCTGTTAACTGGAAATGTAACTCTCCTTATTTATTTCAATAAATCCCTAATTAACAGAATCAACTACGGTTTAGTTACAACCAACCACATATTCCACCAAAAGTATTACGAACATGTAAAATACAATTTTCATGTAAGTAGGAAATTTAGGTGTTAAAAATTGAAGTAGATTGTTCTGGTTTCAGCTGGAATAAAGTTTATTTTCTTCTTAATATCTGGTACAGTGCTGTTTTGGATTTAATATGAGAGTAATATTGACAATAAATTGATATTTTGGCTTTTCTGTGTAGTGTTGGCCCTAAGTCAAAGACTTTTCAGTGTCTCATGTGCTGCCAGTGACGAGATGCCTAAGAAGCCGTGAAGCATCATGGCCAGGACAGCTGACACAAACTGGTCAAAGTACTATTCCATACCATAGGGTGTCACTCCTTCCATAAACTGGAAGGAGTTGGCTGGGAGAGACCGATCATGGCTGAGGGATGGTGTAAGTGTAGAAGACCCTTTCCATAAAATTTATTAAAAAGAGTTAGGGCTCGTTTCACTTATAAGTCTTTCCAGCCTGGAGGAGGCCTTTTTTCCTAGAGACACCTTTAGATGTTTTTCTTCTGCTGCATTCCAGAGAAGCTGTTCCTGCTATGAGAAGAAGAAAAGCTTTTGCAGACATATTTGAAGGTTGCCACAGCAAGGGGGCTGGGGATGATAATTGCCCTGAGAGGAACAGGGAACATGTCTTTCCCTGAGGCCTGATGTTTTTAACCCCGTTAGGTTTGATGTTCTTTATTTTTAAAATGTTATTATCTTTGGAAATAAATTTTCCTAAATCTTTCCACTCCTGGATTTTTTTTTATTTATTTATTTTTTTTTGGTTATCTGAGTTATCTTCACAGATAGGCATCATTTAGCAGATGATGAGGAATTGTATTGCTCATTTCTTGTGTGTTTTGGGTTTTATTTCTCTCTCTCTGTTTTCTCCGTAATAGTAGTAGTAGTAGTAATAATAAGAACAATTGATTAAAATTATTAAATTGTTCTAGTCTCAGTGTATAGGTTCTACCTTTTTTATTTATCCTCCTCATTACATTGGGGTGGGAAGAGAGCGAAGAAACATCTGTGTGGTACACAGTTGCTGTCTGGGGCTAAACTGTGACAAGATACAAAACTTTAGACTTTCCACAGTGAGATGTCAAGAAAGAAAAGTCATCTGAGAGTTACCTGTAAAAGCCAAACTTCAGCAACTTAATTTTCTCTGAACTCAGCTTTTAGCATAAAATCGTATTTGGCAATGGGGTGAATCACCGTATTTTGTAATTGCTACACTATTTCATTCAGCTAGAATGTACCCTGTTTCTCCAGATAATTATGTAATTCTCACTGGGCATGCCTGAAAGCATAACAAGAGATATTCTGTTGCCATCTTGTTCATTTGTGCTTACATTATAATCTTTGATTTACATTAATTTCCAATGTATGTATCTTGAAATTTGTCTCTGCAAGCACATTTATTGAGTGAAGAAAAATGTGAAACATTTTAGTACTAAATGGAATCACATGGATAAACAACCATCAGATTAAATAGCACAGTAAAATATATTGCAAAATGTGAAATATATTTACTTAAATACCAATCTTCAAATTCAATCAAATCTATCTTTTAGGAATACATTTCCATATGATTATCTCTAGCCCCAAATTGGACATAATACCTTCCCCCACCCCCACCCCCCCCCGATTTAATTTGTAATATTATTTACAAAATCATAATATTGACTTTGAAAATCTACATGGTTTTGTACTTTAAACAGAGCTTTGGGAAGCAGAAAGGAAGCATGTGATAATAAATACTGCGTGTTCAAAGAAACTATGTGAGGATTTGTAGCAGTATGGCACATAATGCTTAGTATGATTTTTAGATAGAATATTAATATATTGCATCTGTAACTGTATGTGTGCTCACATTCATGGTAACTGTTTTTGTTTTCATGTATGTCTGTTTTTAGATCCCATTTCAAAGAGTCATTTTTGTCTTTCACTTCTTCCCAAACTTTAGAGCATTCACGCTGTTTGTAGAAAGCTCGGAATTCAAATTGTTTCATTGTTAGTTTGTTTCTTTCTTTCATGAGTACAAGATCGCCTTAATGCCATTCCTTCTTTTCCATATCTTGATCAGTTGTAATAGCAGAGCTCAGGCTGACAGCCATCCATCTGCAATTCAATTTTGTGAAACTAAAATAATAGTATTCAGGATTTCTTCTCATCTCTTGCAGGGAATGTTTATATGCACATGCCAAAGGCACAAAAAAGTTAGAATTGCCTGCAGCTTTCTGTATCACAATTGCCCACCTGTATCAGTCTGAGTGACTTTGTCCAGGCATTCCCAGCTGTATGCAAAAACGCTCTCCAAAGCAGAAGAGATAGAGATATATACATACACGCACACATATGGGACTAGTTACTTTCAGATACACACTAAAGATAACTAGTACTTAAAGACTTAGTAGGTTACACATTAGTATGATTACTACCCTCTGTAACATGCCTCAAGAGTCTTTGCTTTTGAAAGAACTCCTTTGAATCATTTGGGTCTGTTTATTTCATGAGAAATAAAATAAAATTAATCTATTGAGGTAGCCGCTCCAGTGTTAGGACATGATTTATGCCATTGATGTGTGTTAAATCTGTTGTCGCTGTTTCTCAAATGCTTTTCAGATTCATTTTAAGGATCTCGTTCAGTAAAGTTCTTGGCAAAGATCCCATAGGCCTCAAGGCTACTACTGAATAGTGTTAAGTAGTAGAATAAGAGAACCAGGCCAGAGAACAGGTTTAACATGCTTTCCCATATGTCCCAAATGGAAATTCTGCATCTTGACTGAATGTATCCCCTAGTCTGGTAAATGTGGTCAAATTTTCTCAAAAAAAATCTTTCTCTCTTTATGCTAGACTTAAGCGACAATAAGAAGAGTGTTAACCCTTAAATGTCATAGAAGCATTACTAATACAAATACTAATACAAAGGCCTCAGATCTTGAATTGACCTGACTTTGCAGAGTATGAGCATCCATCTGGGCTCACCATGACTTGAACTATGAGCTCTATTTTTGCTTGCTGTTGCCTAACCTGACTGAGCTAGACAGTGTTGTTCACAGGAACACTCTGACAAACTGAGGGAGTCAATATTTGCTTTCAAATGTTACACAAAAAATGGCAAATTTCATATTCAAATTACTATTTCCAATTTTGCAGAGCTCATTTTTTTATGTCTACACCCATTTCACACTTCTAAATTTAATATATTTTATTTTAAATAAATTTTAATATCAGTTGGAAAAGTTAAATTCTTGCTACAAGACAGATAAATGACCACTCAAAATGATGTAAAACATTTACTGTGGTGACTATTATACCCATAATGCAGTTCTTTTGATGGTCTAAAGTTATTTTCTATATAATATGAGAAAAAGTACACCTTTATTCCTTCCATATCTCTTTTCTAAAACCAAATAATCTGAAATACAAACATTTTCATTAAATCAATAGCAAATATGGATTTATCTTAATGGACAGAGATTGGGATGTATTGTAAAAAAATTACTGTACCAGTTTAGAAATGGTTTAGCAACTCCACAGAAATGGATGAATTAACAAAAATACTAGATCTAAGAAGTAGTCTGACAAAACTTCTAAGACCTACTCACCATAACTAAAGCTGGAGAAAAACACTCAACACATAGAAGGCAGAAGATAGTTGGAAGCTGACAGAATTTTTCCTGAATCATGATAATGATTAAAATCTGCAAAATCATTTCACCTGGCACTTGACTTCACTAGGTCCAGGATTTCTTCTGCTTGAGATTCCTTTGAAGATATTTTATTTATTAAAGATTTAATAATTGTTACCTTTTTAGAAGGATGAGGGATTGTTTTGCAGCCAGTGTAAATTAGCAGAAACAATTGCAAACTATAGGAATATATAGATCTCTTTTTATGTCTTTGATTCTCTCCAGTCTTAAGTAATTTTTATTTCTCAATAAAATTAGTTATGACAGAAAATTGGATTTCCTTTTATATAGGTGTTTACCTCAGCTGGTATGCTCCTTATTTGGCCCCTTAGTCTTACTTGACTATTTCAGTTTCTTAACTGTCAGAGTCAGTATTCTTTCACAGTCATACCACAAAACAGAGTCGGCAAAACTGAGTTTCAACAAGTCACATTGCTTTAAGTCTTAATAGATAATTTTATTTGTATGAATATATTGTTACACGCTACCTTGGTATGTTTTATACCACCTGCTTGCCTTGTCCATTTTATTTAAGTCTGTAAAGCAGTGTGTAGGAAAGAATCCTTGTCAGATGTAAATCCAATTTGATTCCGAAGGAGCTACATCAGCCTCCAGTGTTGCTTATTCCATTCCTACTTTGCCTTATTTATAGCAGGAGAATAAGATATGATTTACATTGACTATTAAATTTTAGGCTGAAATGTCTAACTTTATGTTTTCTACTTTAGCATTTGTCTTTAACTCCATTCACAGCTGTCAATGATTTTATATACCCTGGTAGCAATTCTAAGAGAAATGTTCCAGGTACAGAAAAAGGCAGCTGAAACTGCCATACAAGTTAGAGATTTCTCACTTCCTACAAGCATCTTTCACAGCATCAGCCTTTAATATTAACAGATTCAACTATTCTCCTTCGACTACTATATTATAATAGCCCTACTGTACACCTTTTGTTCCTATGGTATAGCCTGATAGGGGTCATGGCCATACCTTTATTCTTCTCTGTGATTTTCATAACCTAGGATGTTTACTTATGTGATTTATCAGGTACATTTATGGTATTAATATGTTTGGTTTGGGTTTTTTTCTGCTTGCTGCTATATTAAACTATTGCCTTTACCAGAGGCTCATATTTAGGTATATTTCCTTGTGAGTTATCTAAAGAAAAATTTTCTCCATGAAGATGCACAAAGTAGTTCTTTTACATGCATAAAAGTATTTCAAGTTAATAGGACTGACAATACCTTGTAAAGCATAATTACTTTTACATTATATTTTTACAGTACAGAATTTTAAATGACAAGAAGGTCACAATTTTGCCTCAATCAGTCAGAGCTGCACAAAATTTTAATGCTATAAATTAAATATTTTTTTTATTTACAACAAAAAGTTTTTTCTGCAAAAGTATCTGGAACATGTTTCATTTTCCACCTGCTTTTTTACCTGTCACTGGATAGCTCCATGGAGACGCTCTTGTTATTCCTGTAAGTTAAACAAGTTGTTCTAACTTCATTGCCATGTTGCACCCTGATAGGCATTAGACAACCACTTTCAGAGTACAGTAATAACACTACCTGATTTAAGATAAACACCACACATGTATCTATAGAGACTCTTCATAATTTCTAATAGCATTAAAAGGTGTGTAGGGATGCTATTTGTGGAACAAGACCAATATTCTCATTCTTAGCTATTGGTAAAAACATAAAGACCTGCCCCTACCAGGTGTGGATGCCACATATATTTTTACACCCAAGCCTTCCCCATCATCATATGGTTGGACTTGGTCTTACTGGACTTTTCCAACCTAAATGAGTCTATGATTCTGTGATCATCCAGCACAGGGAAAAGACTATTGTAAAAATAGAAAAGCAGAAAATAATAACTCAAATAAAGACAGCTAGTGAAGAGTCCATCTGGATTTATGACTCTGGCAAATCGGAATCATTGTCAGAATATTTCTTGAAAAGATTTGTTAAATCATAAATAGAATACTGATTTTTGAACTGGTCATAAATAAACAGGTAAATGTTGTTTGTCACTTCTATATGTTTCATTTCTTAACTCCTCTGTTAAGTTGATCAAAAATAACTAAATTTTTTTGTACCTCATTCTTATGAATATTTTAATTTCAAAAATGTATATAATTTTACAGGTATTTTGACCAAGATTGAAAACGTATTGTATAGTTATATAGTAATATATTATGGCAATATTTCATTTAAACAAAAAAAAAAAAGGAAAACTTGTTATAGTGGTCTGGCTGATATTGAATGGTGACTACTGAAATCACTTATACCTTTTCAATTACTGCTGTGTAAATGACCATACACAGAACTCTTTACTTCTGTGATTAAGTAGCAGAAACTTTCATACTCAAGCTACTTCTTCAGAAGTTTCAAGTACAGTGATTGTTTATGAAAAGTGTACTGTGAAAATCAATTTTCCCCTCCAAATATTTCAAAGGAAGCATCTGTCCTTTGTGTACATGTTTGTTGTAAGTCTTCATTGGAAACCAGATGAAGTTCAGTCATATCACAGTTGTCATCTGCAGATACAATTATACAGCTATATTTAATGCCTCAGTGGATAACTCCACATTACGGTTTAATTTTCCACAGATATCTAAATTTGTTCTTGGACTGTGTATTTTCTATCACATTAGATAATCAGTCTGAGAAGAAATGCAATTTTAACTCAATCAACAATACTTTGAAGATGGTTGCGTAAAATAACTTGCACAGCATTTAGTATGCAATCTAATCTCTTCATTTATTCATTGCTGGAAACGTATTCCGGCATGAGACTGAAACTCTATGAATGGTCCCTGGAGTACTTTTTTAATGTTTTGAGAAACCTTCTCCTGCTCGTTTTTTTTTTCTTTTTCCCCACCCCTCCACCCCCAGCCCATATGGGATATGGCAGATATTTTACTGTTTAACCTGAAAATTTCTAGTTCTCCCTCTTAGCCCCAAGAACAAAGTTGCATTTATAGTTCATACTGCCGTGAAATAGATATGACCTTTATTTTGGTAGACTGTTGAAGAAAATATTATAAATTACAGTTCAGAATTGTCTAATTCCTTCTGCTGCTAAAGGACTCTTCTCTACAGTATATCCCTCTGTATTTATTTCAGTTGGTTTTAAACTGATGGGAATTATTGTACTTCACCAGATCTTCACATACACAGTAGCATGCACATAACTATATACATATGATATATATAGTTATTCTAATTCTATCCCCATGGTATTCACCTTTTCTTTTAACAGTCGTTTCTTATTATCAATCCCAGAGAATTCAAGTGCTAAATAATATCACTTTTTTCCTTCCTTCTGAACAATAAAAAATACTTGTATTACACTGACACAAAATACTCATCCTGAAGTGGGCATGTGGTTCAGTTTGCTTTGTATATACTCTGTAGTAATATTCTGCACCAGAAATCTTAGAAAAAGGTGTAATAAGATGATTGCACTGTAGCATGAAGTAAAGTGATTAGACTGTTAAGGACCATATATCTGTATCTGGCCAGTGTGGGGATTTAGAAGTGAGCTGCTGTATTTCCTCTCAAGTTCAGATGACCCCCAGATGGAAATAAAATATTATCATGGACCCTGAACAGTATTAACTTGCAGCAGTTTCCTTTTTTATTGCCTGAAAAACTGATTTAATAATAGGGTTAGTACAGTTCATTCTCAAACCTCTTCCAATCCTATGACCTTTCTGTGAAAAGAAAACAAGTTCTGTAGTTTCCAGAGCCAGCATCTTCAGTTAGTTTTTAGTGCACCTTTTAAGATATCCTGAGAGCACTTCGGTACCTAAGTTTGAATACTCTGGGCTGCCCCATACAGAATTATTGTGGCTGCAGATTTCAGATTTTATTTCTTTTTGCTAGCCTTTTATGAGATCAGCAAAGTTTACTTTTGAAGAGCAAAACCACAACTTGGTAGCAATAAAATATTTTGCTCTTGTCAGAGAGTCTTGTTCTCTTGTTTCCCATCTAGGAAGTTCTTGTTTTATCATCCTCTCACAAGAAAGTACAAGTTCTAAGTATACTTACCCAATCCAAAGTCATGTGCCTAGAAGAAGATGAATGCAGGCTATAGTAAAGCGGAGAGTCTTCATTATAGAAGAGGCTGATGAGAGCAACAATGGTGATTGTAATTCTCTTCAGCAGGAGTATGGAGAGTGGTATTTCCTTTGCTTTACTACAGATATCAGATGTGATCTATGTGATTGTCTCAGTACCTCATGGCTTTAACATGAAAACTGGAAGAAAGCTAAGTATAGATGAATACAGAGCAAGGGAGACATAGAAATATTTTTGCGTATGTCTCTGTGGATATGGGGACATGATAATGTCACAGGCTGGCCCTGGCTAACAACTAACACACAGTTGCTCATTAGCTCTTCCCCCATAGTGGGATGGGACAGACAATTGAAAAGCTAAAGTGAGAAAACTTGTGGGTTGAAATAAGGACAGGTTAATAAGAGAAATAAAGCTGTATGTGCAAGACAAGACAAATAAGGAAATTATTGACTGTTTCCCATCCACAGGCAGATATTTAGCCATTTCCTGGAAAGCAAATCCTCAGCACAGGCAGCAATTACTTGCAAAGACAAATACGGTAACCATCTGTGTTTCCCCCTTCCATCTCCCTTCCTTAAGTTGTTATTGCTGAGTATGATACCACATGACCTTGCTTTGATTCAGGTCAGGTATCCCAACTGTACCCCTTCCATTTTCTTGCGTACCCTCAGGATCATTTTTTTGGGGAAAGGAGCAGGGCCAGAGTGATAAAAAGAGAAGGTAAGCATTCACCAGCAACGGATTAAACACAGATGTTAGTTAGCCACAAACATAAGGAGAGCACCATATAGGCTACTATGAGGAGAGGAAACTTCATCCCAGCCTGATCCAGTACAAACTGACTCAAGTGTGTCCATTCAGCAAAGCTGTCTTAAAGTGTCTAAAGATTAAGAGAACCCTTGCATGTATATATTGGGCAATGCCTTTTCTGATAAGGAAGAAGGAGCTACTGTTACTCCTTGTAAAGAAAATCTTCCACTCACTGCCAGATGGCAGATAATGAGAGAGGATGAACTTTCTTGTATCTGAAAATGTTTTCAGTGAGAAGTACAGAGAAGTGTGTCATAGGATAGCAAGCAGAGCCAGGCTTCTGCTGTTGCGATAACAAAAAGCTGAAAATCTGCCCTTCATAAAAAGATTTAAGACAATAAGGAAAAATGGAGTAAACTGTTTGAAGAAGGAAAGAAGGGAGAGGAATATATTAAAAAAGGACCTGGATATCTCTGAATGCAAGCAGAATGGTTCATAACCATTGTACTTTGCAGAATTATAATTGATATAAAGTCAAATTCTGTTTTATTTTGCTCTGCCTGGAGATGGAAGCTGCATTTAAGGCTCTCCTCCAAAAAGATTGGGAGGGATTTCTGTATATTTTTGCTCAGATTTCAGTATGTACATAATGATTCAGATTATACTCTCATTTTTGGCATCTACTTGATATCACAGGCATCTCCTTTAGAAAATGAAACACTTAACAGCATTTGTGAAGGTCATTGAGAAAGAGCTGAAGGCAGTTGCTTTACTACTTTGATCAACAAGACAGAGCAGTGTGCAAGATGACAGTGTAGGAATTTGACATTGCTAAAAATGCAGATTCATGCTTTCTGGACATAGAAGTTGATTTTGTAGGCTGAAAGAAGATGTCCATTTGCTTCAGGAACTATCAAATATTCAGAAGAAGAATACTGTCAAGAAAATGATTCTGGTGAGTGCGAATATTCTGAACTGATGGGTAAGGTTCTAGAATAATTTACAATACTGTTAACGATGGTCTTATTTGGGGCAGGGGTATGCCTCCCATTAATGATCTGCTAGGATCCACTGGTGACTTACTGGTAGGAGATCCGTCTGTCACTGATGGTCACAGTGAAGTTCGATATGCTGCTTTAGCAGAATTCTGTAACTAATACAAGTGTCACAGATAGTAATTCCTGACAGGTTGTATTGGTTTTTCTGTGGCCAGGTTTTGGTGGCAGTGGGGGGGGGCTGAGGGAGAGGCTTCTTCGAGAAGCTACTGGAAGTTTCCCCCATGCCCAGGCTGGGCCCGCTGCTGGCCAAGGCCGGGCCAATCAGTAGTTGGCAGAACGCCTCTGTGATAACAGATTTAAGAAGGAA
>VXBA01002809.1:186-17005 GCA_013399895.1 Serilophus lunatus | reverse complement strand
TTGAGCAAGGGGGAGTGAGAAGGTGGCTGTAGTGGGCCCCTGGCACCCAGCCTGGGTTAAACCACTACACAGGTAGACAAAATGATGGTAATACAGCTTGCGAGAAGACAGCCCTGAGGGAAGATTGACAAGTAGTTGATGAACAGATGGAATGTTTCAGGAAGACAGGAACTGGTCAAGAGAGGAACTCAGGAGTGATGTGCCCACAACTAATAATTTGTTCCTTGTAGAGATCTGTGAAGGCTATTCCATATCCAGAAATGAGTGACTGACCCATGATAGCTGATGCTAGAGTGAGAAGTGGTACTGATAAAAGCACCTGTGACGTACTCTTTATTATCTTGCCTGAGGCTGATAGCTTCTGTTATTCAGATGTGCTCTTGAAAAAGCTTGTGCAGTGCTGTGACTAGTGTAAGTTAATGACAAGTTATACATCACCTCACTGATGCTGGAGATAACTTTCCTACTGCTTAAGTGCTCTCAGGAGCTTGCAGCCTATGACAACATAGAAGCAGAGAAATTGTTGTTGTGGCGCAAGGCAAAGAATTCATTTTAGATATTGGTGAAAGCAGGGCAGAAATTCTTCCACAGTTTTATTGGGGTTTGATGCATTTATAGTTCCTATGAGATAGCTGAGGCCGAGGAAGGACTTGGAAGCACTGTAAAAGTTTAAAGTCTTCTGGGATACATAGAATGGGTTATGTTGTATAGCTGCAAGAGAGGATCTTTGAAATCCCTCAGAGGATGAGAAGTGATATGATACCAAACGACCAAATTCCTTTAATGTGCCCCTTCTTATTTTTTATATTTTATATATATATATACATGCACACCCACACACATATATTGTACTTTTTGTGGGCTTCGTCTAGAAAAAGCCAATGGTCTGTAAAGCAGAAGAATCATCTCAGTACAGTGTATCTGATTGTGCAGATCTCTGCAGGAACTGTTTTGTCACCTTATTGCATGCAAACTTATGACTACTTTGTTAGGAGTTATCCTAATCTTTTCTAATTGTGGCTGTATAAGTATATTCTGTGAATACTTTTCTCCGGCATACACTAGACTAAAACATTTTATGTGCTGTAGAGATTTTTTACTGTTATTTCTGTTCCGTTACTATTTCTCTATATTTCAATGGTCCTACATACCAATATATTAAGGTGCAAATTACTTCTGCTCCAAAACCATGAAGAAATGAATTTAATAAAAGCAGAGACAGAAACAATCAGTGTCTTTTTACTGCAGCTAAACTATTGCTCCACAATCAAAACATTGTTATCCGTTCATTTAATATTTTATTTTGTTCTTTTAGATTATTTTAGATGATTGAGAGGGGGTGCACACAGAAGCTAAAAGGTAATTTAAGCTATGACTTTTCTTACTAGAAAATTGCTGCAAATAGCCACTTTGACCAGAATTGTAAAAGCTAATTTCGTGGCAAAGGGTTAGGCTGAAAATAGGAATTTATGGTGTAAATAGGAATTTTTTTTTGAATCTCAGTGTAGAGGTTCTATACTGACTGTTGCAGTTACTATGCTCACTGACTTTGTAATTGAATCTAAAAAACATTCAGCTCTTGGTCATGGCAAACTGGAGCACATACTCGTTTGTAAACTTTTGACAGAAACTTAATTTCAGAGATGTCATTCATAGTATTTAACATAGTACATTTCCTTCATTATCTTTCCAAAAAGAAATTAGGATCAGTGCTTGAGCAATTAGTATCAATTATTCTGCTTGTGCCTGTGTGGAAATTTTATATTTAAATTCATATATTGAGTTAAAAAAGATTTATATTGACCATCACAGGAAAATTTTAATCCATTGCAATAATGTAGTTTTGTGAGATTCTTATAGATCTTTGGTGGTACATGTAACTTTCCCTTCTTTTATTCTTCTTAGACAAAGGGATATTGCAGAGATTTTAAGGAAAAAATCTGCATCTGCCTTTTTTTATACCAAAGAAATTGTTATAAAACATTTATAATTATTGAATTGTATCTAATAGTATTGTAGTTATGTGAATTATAAATTATTCAAATATAGCTGATGTTTTTCAGAAAGAAAACTTTGAAATGCTAGTTATAAACTCTACCTCTTTCTGATAAGAATCGTGCTATTAATAGTCTTGTGCTAACATAATATTCTAGTAATGTGAAAAGTTACTTGACACAGATTTAAGTGTGATGCCACATAATTGAGGTTGTATGGGCAGAGCCTTTGCATTTCCAATCGTTAAGAATCTTAGATCATCTTTTGTCAGAAACCCAAGAAAAGGTTTTGGAAGCACCAAAGAGAGTACACAGAATGTTTACACTGTGTTTTCTGACTCTAAACCAAGAAGAGGACAAGGGCCATAAACAACAAGAGTACTGGGTATGTACAGGAAGAAGCAGTTCCTGTAACAGGGTAAAAAACCTCAGTTTCTGCTGAAGTGCTAGATCAAGGCAGGGGTAACCGATACACTGCATCTCCTTGTCCATCCTGTCCAATCCTGAAGAAGACAGATGTCCAGAGCTTCTAGTACAGCACTGGCACCTCAATTTAGGAATGAGATATAACTCTTGATGCTGTTAAAGAAATAGGGAACTATGCCAGGATTTGTGGAAAGAATTTTCTGACATAAGGAAAGATGGAACGATAGAGGAGAAATGGAAAGAGCAAGGTGGCAGAAAAATAGCGACAACTATGTCAGGAGTTCTCTGCTTTTTGTAGGCAAAGCTTTGGGGAAACAATCTAGGGATTAAGGACCCTAGCTGGACTCTCCAGTCAGTGTAAAAATGCCCTTCACTTCACAAATAAGCAGCAGACATGGACTCTGACTATAAAATATTTGAGTACCCTAATCCCATACTGTTTACAGTATGGGAAGTATAGGGAAAGGAGTGGATTTTCTCTGCTTATTGTGGTGGTTTAAACACTAGGGGCAAAATCAGGATGAAAGACTGAACAGAAGGAAACAACAGATGACAGTTTAATTTTTATGGGGCCCTATAGAACTATAGGACCTCTCTAAAGGCATTAAACAGATACAACAAATAACTACCTGACAATATCACACAATAATAAAAAAANAAAAAAAAAACAAAACAAAAATGACAAACTGCTCCTTTAAGCAGACTGGTGGGCTGAGGAGCAGAGGGAAGGGATGGAAAGCCCCCTCGAAGATGGTATTTTTTGGCCTTTGAAGCTTCTGAAAGACAAAAACACTGAGAAGCACCCTCCCCTCGGGAACCCAATGGGAACAGATACCACACTGTTGCAGCTGGATGACGTTCAGTCATCACTGCTGGGGCTCTGGTGTCACTGTGATGACACTGCGTGGCCTAGGAACCCGGGAAGAAGCAGCCATGCTCCTCCCAACACCAATGGAAGCTGGAAAGAGACAGGACTTCTGTGTTCTGTGGCTTTTATGGGCCGCCAATCTCGTATGAACTCGGGGTTTTCTTTTCGGCCAGGTTGTCTTCTCATTGGATGGCTGCACTGGACACTGCTCTCCATCTGAGATTTCACTATAAGGCAAAGATGGCACTCTCACAAAAAAATTGCCCACGTGACTGCCCTTGCTAGGAGGAGAGGGGCCACTGTTGCCGCCACCCTGCCAGCGCCAGGGATGCCCGAGGCCAGGGGAGCATCACCCGTGGGCTGCCCCTGCTGCTGTGGATCCACTCTGGGCAGTGGAACTGGCCTGGGGGTCAACGTTGCCCGGTGAACCAGCTGCTGCAGCTGCCAGGGTCTGGCCCCATCCCCCGCGGCCATGCTGATGGCTGCCGGGCTCTGGGAACCCCAAGAGGGGGCACCGGGGGCTGCCGGGGGCCGGTGTGGGTCCTGCCACCACCCAGCCCCCAGAACCAGGGGGGCCTGCAGAGCCCAGGGAGAGCCCGGCTCCGGAAGCGAGTGGGCAAAGGCAGCTCTCAGTCCTGCCCAGGTCCCTAGGAGAGAACGGGCAGGAGCAGGGACTACCCCAGCTCCAGCCCAGCCCAGGGGAGACGTGGGGGACAGACGGGAGCAGTTCCCACCCTCTTCTCCCGGATCCCGTGGGGGTCAGGGGGCCCTACACAGCCCCCCGGGTGGGCCCCACAGTCAGTCATGGCCTGGGAGGTCTGCAGACCTTGGGGGGCCCACAAGTCACTCCCCACAACCACTTGGGGAGGGGTTTCACCATTTAAGTTGGCTGTTTCTCTTCTTAAGAGAAAAACCCCCCAAGTTTACAGAAAACAATTTCTCCTCTTGCCCCAAGACAAAACTGCTTCCCTACCCCACTACACTTATTAAACTAGCATTGCTAGACCAAATCTTTATGTGACAACATGTCATTATTATATGTTCATAATATGCAACTGGATATTGAGTAATATAACTGCAGTGATATATAGAGCTACCAGAAAACTAACTAACTAATTAATTCTAACTTTTATTATACACATATCGAGAGGCCTTCTTTGGGCAGTATAGCAATTGGGGAAATATATGAGAATGTAAGGATTTATATCAATAAGAGCACGTTAAGGGCGGGAAACATTAGAGAGATTAAAGGAAAACAATTGCCAGGGGAGAAATTTATGTGCCTTTATGAAAAAATGCAAAGTAAATTGCTTAGGACCTTTACAGGTCTAATTTTTCATCATTATTAAAAGCTTCCAAAAGTGGACATGACAGGAAAGGTGAGGTGAGCTAAGATACAGGACATAATAAATCACATCTGAATGTCTAAATCATGGACATCCGTTCAGACTTTTGTCTTTTTTAACAAAAGAATTAAATAAAAGGAGGTGTTGATTTTCTTCTAAGAGCTACATTTCAAAGGCTAATAGATTTCTAGACTGAAGTAAAGACTCTTATGAAAAGCATTATAAGTTACAAAGAACTATTGTGAGTGGTATCATAGTTATTTTCTTTAGATGTTTGCACACAAACTTTTGTTTGCTTAACTGCATAAGAGATGCATAAATTTCTTTTGGGAATACATCCTGGGCTCACAAACTTAGACGTCTCAGCTCAGTACAGCTTTTCTGTTGTGGAAACATGCAAATTTATGTGACCAGCTTGCAGTGGTTGTAAATTTTCGTCAGGCTTCCCACATATAATTTTAAGCCCTTTCATTTTGATTTTGGTGAGGGAGTTCTCTGTCCTTATAGCATTTGAACAGCTGAAATAATATAACGGACCATTGCAAAATAAAATGCTTACAATGGATTTTCTCCTACTGTTCAGAAACAAAAGTGAAGGCCAATGTGAGCAGTAGGAGATCAACCTATCTTTATTTGATTTAATTCTGTCTGAGTTGTCTCCTGCAAAACCTAATGAAAACTCAATATTGTCAGCATGGTGTAGCAAACTATTCAACAACTTGAACTTAAAAAGTTCTAAATGATTGATTCTTTCTTCTACCTACTCTACATAAAACTGCTAGCTAAATGTATCCAAATTAATTAGAAACCAAAGTGGAAAGATTCCCTCATGCAGCTGCCTACACTTGTTTCCATATGACTTTTACAAAAGAGAAAAAGAAAGCAAATGAAATTGAAGACAACATGAAAAATGCCCTCTGCAACATCTCCCAAAATTACAGCAACATGAGTTCATTCTTCTAATATTATTTTTAAAAGGAGAAGTCTTGTCTGTCTGTTTTGCCATTTAAAAGTTTTAGCTTGAACCACCTTTTCTGTCAAGTCATACATTGAATCTCAGATTTCAAATCATATGAGAGATTTATGCTCTATCTCTTTGTTAAGTTTTCTTTCACAGTTCATGAAATATCATCTCTGGAGACTTCTTACTTAACCTAAACAAGGGCAGCCACCTGCATTGAATCCCTGACTAATTGGGCATGTCCTTCCTTTATTTCTTCTTCAGCTGATAATTTCCTCTTCAGCACACACTAATTCATTGCATTAGTCAACATATTTATTTGCTTGAATAAACTCACACAATATTATTTTTATAGTGAACAAAAGTTATTACTTAATTTTTATTAATACCACCAGGGACCCATGATTTTCTTCAACCAGTAGCATGGAACTTGCACATTTTTTTGACAGTTTCCTTGAAACATTATTTTTTAAGTTTCTGTTCTTCTAGATACCTAATTGGTCAACTGGAAACCCCCTCTCTCCTACCTGCAACTACTAGAGAAAACTTCATATCTTTCCTTTTCTTTTTACAGTGGTGTTTTTATATTGTTGTTTGTTTTTTTCTCTCACTAGAACACACTAGAATAAAAATAAAAACAGGATCGCTTAACCATCATTGAAAAGAAGGTCAAACAAACTGAAAAGGATTTTTGTGAAGGAGAAAAATCAATGGATATTGTTGCTGAAACTAATTATGGTTATAGCAGATGGACAAAATAGCGTGTTAGCTTGCATGTGTCTCTCTGACAGTAAATTAAACATGGCATATAATTAAATGATGATTTCAAATTTGATTCTGAAGGATAATCTTTTAGATTAGAGAATGCAACAAAATGGATCTTGATAAAGGTCATACTGTTTGATATTTCCTGCCAATACAGGTCAAAATACAGAGCTGCTGTTGGTGGTAGTTCAGGTAATACAGCTAAAACATTGTTTCACGATCACTTTTGCACCCTTGAACGAATAAACAATCAACAACTTGACCAGATTTTACAAAATGACTTTAAGAAAAAACTTCAGTTCCTTATAGGCATTGTAAGTTATTTCCTTTCTTAACTGTGCTGTCTGCAAATGACCTCAACCCTATTTACCATCCAATAGAGGCAGTGATGTTGGTGAGGGTCACAAAGAGGTCTTTCACACCCCAGTCTTACTAGTGTACACTCCTTCACATATGGTTTTGACACATCACAGAGCATGTTCCACCTTAGCTGCTTGTCACTGCACCAGCCACATCAAAGGCCTCCAGCCACAAAGATCTTCTGATAGTAGATGTATCTCTCCAGGTCTCAGGAGTGTCTAATGACTTTCTGTGGGGCTGGGAAAGACAATCATCCCTTTTGCAAAAGGTGCACAGCTATCAATGAGCTATGTTGCCAGATGAGGGAACTACAGGAGGAGGTGAACAAGCTGTACAGTATTTGAGAGAATGAGAGATTGACGGGTTATTCTCAGAGGCATTAAAGTCTGAGGAGTCTCAAACCTCCACTGCATTGGAGATGTGGGAGAACTTGAAACACTGTCAAGTAGTTAATCAAGGGTTTGTTGAACATAAAGGCTGGAAACTTTTCAGTGCCCATACCAGGAGGAAGACTCCTCCTTCTGAAAACTTGATGATGTCAAGTAGGACTGATGTCCAGTTGTGTTTGCGATCCCTTAACTGGAATCATCAATTTGGTGGTGTCAGGGATCAGGACCCTCTGAAACCACAACTGCCAACGAAATGTACTAGCCTTGTGTGCATGGTGCTGTTAATCAGAGGATGCAGGAAGGAAACACAGTCTATCTACAATATGTACAGGGGAAAAAATGGAGTCTCTAATGGAGTCTCCTCTTTATTGCAAGTTCATCTGGTTTTATAGCCCAAAGAGCGTTAAGGTTAACACAGCCGACAGTTAAAAAAGAAAGATGGTCATGTGCCACTGTCCCAGAGCCACAGGACAGTCACAAGATGATGTTTACATACCTAAGACATTACATCATAGTCTGACACGCTGCAATACAGCCCAACATTCTGCTGCAGACTGGAACCTTTTGCAACAGGTATGAGGTCCTAGAAGGATGAGGAACTAGAGGAAATATGAGGAACTAGAAGGACAGTCAATTGATGAGGTGAAGAAATGTACTTTAGGGATAGAGAGACCACATACAGCAACACAGTCTACCCCCACACTAAATCTCCTCTGTTAAGAGAAAAAGAAGGGTAGTTTTCATAGGTGGCTCCCTTCTAAAGGGAACAGAGGACCCAATATGCAGACAGGAAAGTCTTCTGTCTCCCACGGTCTCAGGTAAGGGTCATTACTAGAAAACTCTCCAGTTTAGTATGGCCCTCTGATTGTTATATGCTACTAGTTCTTCAAGTCAACAGTGATGAGAAAAGTCTTTTCTCCTATTGCTTTGCATTTCCAAGTGGAGTCTGCCTCCATCCTCTTGAGACCCTCCCTTCAGATACTTATATAAATTGATAAGGTTCCATCTCAGTCTTCTTTTCTTGAGTCTGAATAGGCCTAAGTCTCTCAGCCTATATTTGTAAGGGATACTTTAGTCCCTTAATCATCTTAATCATCTTTGTTGCCCTCAGGCACATGGTGTGATTTTTTTGACTACTCTTCCTTTGACTGTGCAAGGCCAAGAGTTGGATTTTGATGGTCTTTGTGGGTTCCTTCCAACTCAGGATATTCTGTGATTCTAGGATTTTCGTGCCTGTCAGAACTATAAAGATCATCCCCTACGTGAAATTGCTGTTTGCCTTGGGCTTGACTGCAGCTTTGCCCTCGATATGGAGCAGCAAACTGCTGTGTTCTGCAAGATGCAAATTGTCACTGTCTGCTCCCATTTACTGTGCAGGGAGGGTACCCTGTGACAAGCCAGCTAACTACTTCAGCCTCCTACAGCAGCCTGCACACACTGGATTGAACATTTGGACAAAGAGCATAAGAAGTGCCCTGAGGCTTCAGTTATTCTTGTCTGGAGAATGGAAACATGACTAATACGAGGTGCAATGCACATGCTCTTTATTCCCTTGTCTGACTATTGAAAATATGCCACAGTTTTCATGTTCCAGAGCCAAAGAATCAGAGAAGGAAGATAGATTCACACAGAATGTAGACTGATACCTCTCTTTCCTACTTTTTGGTAATTTCATATCCATAAGATTTTCTCAAAAATAGAATTCATAAATTCAGTTTGGAAATGTGAGAGAGGAATTGATAACACAGAACAGTCAACAGGATTAGACTAAGCTAGCTCATAGCAGATTAGGAAGAGCTTATTACGAGGAAGATTTTCACTTTCTTAAAACATTCTCATTAGGAAATAATTTTTTTACAATTTTATATTGAGATTTTTCTTTAGTGGCATAAATCATAATGTAAGCAACAATTGGAATTAATTGTACCTTTAAAAGTAATATAAAAATTACTAAGTCTCTTCTTGCCTTAGTTGCTTTACTGGTACTTTAGTAATTTGGCTGTGCAAGTTATCCAAAATCAGGCTTATCTTTTTTCTTCTGAAAAGTAGCTAGCAGAGTGTGGCAGGAATTCACCTTTTTTATTTAATCAATTCAATTGCTTAGTTGCTACAATGTTTGTAAAGAAAGTGAAAAATCTCTGCAAGAAGTGAACTGATCAGCATTTGTCTTGCCTCTCAGCAGAGTGCCTGGTTGCAAGGTAGGTGACTACCCTTCTCTTTGCCATACATGCCAGTATAACAGAAAACAAATTTCAAAGGGCAGAGAGTGAGTAAATAAGCAAATGGGAACAAGACTCCAAGAAACAAGGTCACTTGGTCAGGAAAGGTTATTTCTGATATGTGGTCACAACATTATTTATTAACTTTATCGAATGGGTTTTTAATGCAAAATATAGAAGCAACCTCAGATTTCTATACTGCAATGGCTACACTCTTGTCTGTACGAAAGCTACTTTAAAGCTAACTTTTGTCTGTTTATATAAGATGCAATCATACAATTTACTTCATCATTATTTTTAAGCTATCTCTCCTCAGGCATTGTCTGGAGAACCTGTATGAATAACTCCAGGCTCTGGGAACCTGCTAAGCAGCAATTCTCAGTTACTGCATTGTTTAGTCATGAGATAGCCAAGTCTTGAGCTCCAGCTCTGTATGACTAACCACAGCATAGTGGATATGTACCCTCTGCTTTATACCCCCTGCAATATAACACTAGGACAAAATCAGAGCTATATTTCTAGAAAACCACCAGGCACCCGTCTAAAAAAAAAAAAAAAAAAAAAAAAAAAAAAAAAAAAAAAAAAGAAATCTATGAACAAGTAACACCGTAGATATTGAAAGCTCCAAGATGTTTTAAATGGAACTGGTGGCACATTCAGCTCTCACACTGCAGCCTAAGAAGTATAGTTTGTATTTTTCTGTATAAGGCACAAAAACTACTTCGTCATATTTCCTTAGTCTGAGTGTCTGTTTTGTCACTTCTGATGCCACGTAACCTCTGATGTTGGAGGAACTGCAGACACTTGGGAAATCAGAAGTAAAATCAAAGATTTCCTCTTCCTAGCAAGATGGTAATCGATTTTATTTGAGAAAAGATAAAATAACTGGAGCAGGAAGTTGCTATATCCTAAATGCTTTTCTATGGGACTGGAAGAAATTTTACAAAAGTCTAGTAAAGAATCAGACAGGAATCTTTCCTTCATCTGAACTTCAGTATATCATATAGTTAACATCTGCTCAGAAAGAGACAGAAAACAGTAATATCAGATATATTGCTTACATAAATTTGCACACAGAAATTACTATAGAAGAAGTATTAACATTATAAAACTTAGAAACTAGAAAACCAAAGAAAAAAATACCACCTGGGCAATGGTAAATTAATTCTATCAATTTATACTTTCTATGTTATATTTTATTCCTCAATTAGATGATCATACACTACTGTTACAAAAGAGCTCTTGCTTCACTCAATATTGTAGATTATCTGTTTCTCAAAGTATATTTTTTCTTACACAGAATACCTGTTTGTAGCAAATCTCTTTCCTCTATTTTTGCCTATATATGAGGTGTTGTGGTATTGCAGTTTTAAAGAAACAGAGTGTAGCTAGGTGAGGTGAAAGTGAATGCAGCTTAAGCCACATTACCCTGAAACTTCCTAAATTCAAATGTACATACTGATATTTTTCAGAAACTTTTGATGATATGGTCAAGATGAAGCAGAATCCCAATGTCGTACCACATGTAAATAAACTAACATTGTTATAAAATGACTTCATATTTCATATCTCAGCTTATAAAGCTGGGCAAATTTAAAAGTTGTAACTAAATATAAAACATTTTACAAAATTAAACGGGGAACATTCCACATAACAGCTGAAATGCCAATTAGAAGTCCCATAGCAGGTTTTTCTAGTCATAGTTTTGCTCACATTAGAATTGACTTGGACAGCAAGTTACACTGTCTTAAGATGAACTTCAACAAAATCTCGTATTACTTGCATATCTCTTTCTTATTATGTCTTCACAGTGTTATACATCTTCTATGACAGACAAGAGTTCAAGTTGAGCCAGAGGCCTAAATTCTAAATTTTGTGTTGATGATGTGACTACTTCTTAAGCTATAATAGCTTGTCATCAGCTTTGTTTAAAAGTACTCAACTTTCATGACTTCATTGTGAAATTAGTTTTTTTCTGTGGACTCAGGTGTCTTATGTCTTGGTAACCCACTTGTATTTCTCTGGTACATTTTGTGTTTCACAGCTTTTAATCCCAGTCTTTGATGCATCTTCACTATAGCAGATCATCTGTTGCTACAAGTTGCCCTTTTGTAGAACTAATGTGACAGCTAAAGATATGTCTTGTGGGTGTTTGTAACATTTCATCATCTTACCTTCCAGCCATTTGCTGTATTTCATCTTGCCATAACAATAGCTCGAGATCATCTTTTATCAAAACACACAGCAGATGCCCAAAACTGTATTAGCTGAGTTATATGTCATTATACAGTATGGAATAGTGCTTTAAGGTCTCAGTGTCTAGGACCCAACCCTGTAAATTTATGCCTAGAAGTGGACCAAAAAATGCACTTGGAATTAAGATCCTAACATAGCAACAAATAGTTTAGTTTTGTTTTGAGTTGGATTCTCATTTGGATGAAATGCTTCTCAAAATCTTCATCGGTGTTTGCTCTGTGTGACTTTCTCATCCATCACAGACCCTTGAGGCAGAGGTGGCCATAGTAACAGAGATCTGTGAGATCAGATAATATTTGATACTGGTTTTGACAAGTATTCTTTCAGATCATTGTCAAAACAGGATATCTATTTCTTTATATTGATGCTCCAACCAAGCTTCTTAGCAATAAAATGAAAAAAGCCGTATTTTCTGTATTGTTCTAGCTTTTTTTGCAAGCAATACATTGGTTGTTGGAAAGTGGTTGCTGCAAATAGCAGATCCCCTGTAATTTCCAGTGTCGTAAAGAACTTTTAACTTTTGGTTAGGTATAACGTATCTGAAAACTGAGAGTTTTGTCTTTTGAGGACTTCTGTCTCTAAGTGCAGAAAGCAACTCTTTTCTCTGCATATGCTCATTTATAAATGAGTACAAGTCAAGCATATTTATCCACACCATAATAAAGTGGGATTACTATTCAATATTCCAGTCCTCAGCTATTGTGCATTAACATTCCCCAGTATGGTAATTATTTAATTTCCTGAAACTGACTTATTGAAGAAAGACAGCAGATTACCTAATCAGTATAGATCATACCTGATCATACTGCTTATGGTAAACTGTGGAAAGGAATATTAACATCCTACCCCATTATTTCTTGGATTTTACATCCACCTTGCATTCCAATGTCTTATGTATAGAAAAAGTAATTCTAGATTTTTGATGCTCGTCTCCTAACCTGACTATTTAGTGGGAAATGCAGCAATTTTTCTTTTTTAGTAAAGTTTCATAAGCTAAGTAGATTTCTCTGTGTATACTTCAGTCAATTTTGTAGTGAACAAGCTACAGGAGTACCATGTACCTTTCAAATTTTGTGTCAGTATTACAAAATTGAATTATTCCAGCAGAATTAAATCAGTTCAATATAAAAGAATCTGCGTTACTATGTCTTTGTGTAGGAGGCTATAGGCATGTTTCTAGGCATCTAGTTAATGCAGTCAGCGGAGCATATCAAATGACTGAGTTGCCACAAAATCACAGAATTAACAAGGTTAGAAAAGACCATAGAGATCATTGAGTCCAACCTATTACCTCACCTATTACCAACCTATTACCCAACACCATCCTATCATCTAAATCATGACACTAAGTGCATCATCCACTCTCTTCTTAAACACATCCAGGGACTGTGACTCCATCACCTCCCGGGGTAGCCCTTTCCAGTGAGAAATCACTCTTTCTATGAAAAAGTTTTTCCTAATGTCCAATCTAAACCTCCCTTGATACAGTTTAAGTAGACTTACAGGAGAGCATTCATTGGATAAACATAGTCAACTAATATAGTCAAGATATCAGAATATACCTTGCTTGGCTGTCCAGTTTTACTCATGACAGGAGTAAGTCTCCCTTTTGACCCATTTTATACCTGCATTATACCTGTATATCTAATATATTTAGATATTTTAGGTACTCTTGGGCCTTTGAGGTAGCACCAGTTGTAATCAAGTAATAGACATTGTGAGACTCCCGTCATTAGCTTGAGTCTGTTAACTAGCTCTTGTACAGAAGCCTATCTATTCAGTAGATACTGAAAATTAGATGTCTTAACCTCAAGTTGAGTCCATCCTTGGAGCTCAGTTTGGGACCAGGGAAATTTGAACCCTACTGTACTGCCAGTTGAAAAGCACACAAACCCTCACCCCCAAACCCATCTCAAATTATCCTCCATGTAGACCTTCCAACACCTTAGTAAATCCTATAATTTTCTAGTATTAACTCCACTCTTTGTGTCAATGGGAATTTCAGAATGGAGTGACAGTGGGAAAGCATGAAGATTTTGCTGGGCTCTTCAAGTTCTCCTGTTCAATTGGCAGATGAAAGTTAGGTAATCCATAAGACATACCTTACAGTAGACAAAGAAAAGTAAGGCAGAGAAAATGAAATTAAAATGTAAAGTATCTTCCTATATCTGTTCAAGTTATACTGAGACCTGCACCTGTATTTCACAGATTGCATAGTTCAGATCATTATGACTATGTAGGTAATCTTTGCTGGATTTACGTGAAAGAAATTTTACTATAGCTGAAAGCATGCTAGGGGTTCACTTTCTAGTGACAGTGCTAATATTGCAGGATATCAGTCCTAGATACCTGCTGTAAAAAAGAGAAGGACACAAGGAATGAATGCCCTTTGGATGCAGAGTGAAAAAACAATTTAATTATGCTGCTTATAGTCTGCTGAGAAAATGGAATAGACACATCAGCATAATTTAAACTACCTTCTATTTATCAGCACTTCCAGCCATCATTTTTCTGGCCTTGCCCCATTAATACAGATAACATTTTTATGTAGCTCAAAGTTCTTCTCTTGTTGACTCATGCTTTTTCTTTGAAGAAAAAAATGAAATTAAGGGTTTATCAATATAGAATGTGACTCCACTTTCAGTACCTTGTGCTTTTTGAGAGCTTTCAAGTTTGCTGCAGGGAGTTCTGAAAAGGTAGAATACTTAATAATCTCAGCTGTACTTTCAGCTTTACCCCTAGTACTACAGTTCTAGTGTTACACTCCCCTACTACTTTATTGCTGCTTCATCAGCATCCTCAAACTTTACAAAATGTCAAAAATATTTTATGAGGTTTTGGGCTAATCAAAACATCATACTGCCTCCTCAGCAGGAAAGTAAATAAATCACCTCATTACTTGTCAGTTGTTGATCCTCAGAGGTGTCTCTCTTTGTTATTTCACACATATTTCCCATAATTTTCTAGGTCTACTAGAATTTTTCAAATTCAGTCTTGGGCCAGATAGCAGGAACATATCTGGACCTGCAGAGCAAAGATGGGGGAATGAGGGGGAAATATATAAAAATGCATAGTGACATTGCATATCTGCAGAAGAGCTGGGCAAAAAACATCCATCAAGTAACCTAACCACTTTTGATAACTAAAAAATATAGGAAAAAGAAGACATATAGCTTTCTCCCTTTTGTAATAGATAGATGCCACTGTTGAGAGTAGGAAATTTAGTGGTCTGCCTCCACTTAAGTATCTACAATTTAGAAAGCTCAAGATTCTTATATCTAAGTATTGTTTTAAAGCTACAATCTCCATTTAATACACATATTGGAGGCTTTTTTCTGTCTTTTTGTTGGTATTTTTTTCATATTCTATGTATTATTCTAGAAATTGTAATAAAGTTTCTTAAAGGTCTTTTTCAACTTAAATGAGTCTTATCCTAGATGAGGAATTGTATTATTTTTCTGTGTCATTATATTCCTTGCTCCTGTGCATTATGCAGGAAGACATTCTATGATCTTGGACGTCTCTTACTGAAACACTTTTTACTCATGTCAGGACTTAAAGAATGCAGTTAATTGTCTCAAAACACTGTCAAAGAAGAAAGTTCCCATAAAAGAATCCACCATGACAGGAACTTGTGATAAGAGCAGATGGCAACAACAGAAACCAGGCCTGGTAAGGCAGATCTGGGTAACCTATCTGAAAAAAGATTTCCACCATGGAAATGGGCTGTAGTAAAAAAATGGTACCCCAGAAGCAAGACTTTGGGACCCTCACCACCAAGAAGACCAGAAGTAAAAAGACAGAAATCTTTATCTTTTTACTCAATGTTTCTATCATTCTCTTTCCCCCTACCCACTCCCCCCTTCCTATTTCTCTCTCCCTCATATTTACTGTTAAATAAAATCTGTATTATTAATTTCAGCATATGGTCTTGTTTGTACCTTTATTGCAGAGGCATCTTTTAATGTTTGGATCCTAACAACTTGTCTTTAATAGGATGAATATGTGATTTAGTGAAAGTCATATATATCCAGATTCTTAAAAACAAAACAGAACCAAAAAACTCCTAAAAAATCCCAACACAAACCCTTGAAATTACAAGCTTCCTTGATAAAAGCTTCTGCTTAGATGTGCGTATTTTGGGAATTACAACATATCTGCTGACATTTTCTATGAACTGAAATATTTCAATAAGTCTAATTTGCTGACTTTAGTAGGCTAAGGACAGCACTATTGGATTGCTCTAGTCTTTCTGGGATAATCTTACCAGAAAGAGAAAAAGAAAACTTATACATTCATGAGAAATTATTCTTGCAGTAATTGAATATGAATTTTCTGTGTACTTTATCTCAGTGAAAATCATTTCTCCTGTCTTTTCATAATGCAGGAAGCTATTTAAGGAAAAAAAGAAGAAACAACACAAAACTCCTCTCTCTGAAATGGACTCCTGAGCAACCATTACTTACTTCTTGTGGTTCAATCAACCTTCTTAGTTATAGAGATACTATCAGGTCTCCTGCGGTCATATGTAAATTCTTGCAGATTATTTCGGTGGTTTACTGTCATTCTTAGTTGATCTATGAGAGAGGCTAATGGTAGCAAAAAACCAGCAGTGACTATCTATACAAGCGATGGCATCCAATCCATCGTCCTTTAACACGTCAATACAGAAGGTATTATATGCAACAGTTTTGATGTACTGGCTGGGAATGCAAAATCCTTTCCAAAGTAATCTGTCTTGTGTTTTGCTGAAGAAGCAGAATGCATTTATTCAATTTCTGATCCTCTCTATGTCTGAGCTTGTGTAAAGAAAGATAATGCAGGTACCCCAAAAATGCCAAGCAGTGGAAGGACTCAGGAAAAATTTATTTTTCAAAGGCAAGAACGCTGGCTAATGGCATGTGTACATGCTGGGTATGAAAGAATGCAAACCCTTTTCAAGCCGTCCTAACAGTGTGCCTCCCCCGACTTGCAGGGGCTCCCAAGGTCATCTGTGAAACAGTTATCTTTTAAGGGAGCAAACTGTTTTTAAAGGCTGTAGAGCAGGGGTCCTCAAACTATGGCCCACAAGCTGGATTCGGCCCCCCAGGTTCCTCAAGCCGGTCCTTCAGTATTTACAGAACTCTCCTGCCTCTGTCCTGCCAGGGGAGGGGGCTGTCATGGGGTCCCCTGGTCCTGATGCGGGCAGCAGCCCCAGGAGCATGGCCATGGGGACACTCCGGCGGCCCCCCCCCC
>VXBA01002806.1:0-17108 GCA_013399895.1 Serilophus lunatus | reverse complement strand
CCCTCTCCCCCCCCCCCCCCCCCCAATCCTGATTCTCTCCCACAAATTTTCTGTTCCCTTCCACCAATCCCTGTTTTGCTGCAGCTGGTGCTGGAAGTGCTCCAGGGAAAGCGGGTGCCGGTGTCCCTGTGGATCCTGGGGGGCAGCGTCCTTGGGGGGCTCCTGCTGCTGGTGCTGCTCAGCCTCGGCCTCTGGAGGGTGAGAGGATGGCACCCGGGGTGGAGGGGGGGTCACGGTGTCACCTGGGGGGGCACAGTGTCCCTTTGGGAGGGGAGTCACTGTCCTTTTTGGGGGGATCACAGTGTTACCTTGGGGGTTACACCCGAGGGGGGTCTCTTCCCACCTCCCCAAATCCATCCTCTTCTCCCCCCCCTCCCCTCCAGCTGGGATTCTTCTCCCGCCCAAAGCCGCCCCGGGAGGAGCAGGAGGAGGAGGAGCAGCACTGAGCGGCCGGCAGGAGGGGCCTGGGCTCTTCCCGATCTTTGAGGACATCCCGGGACAAGGCACACACACATTCCAGGGCCATCCCGGGGCTTGGGACTCTGCCACCCCTCTCTCGGCTCCATCCCGGTGGGAAGGGTGGGATTGGGCTGGCGGGGGGATGAGCAGGTGAGGCCAGAGCTGGAGAATTTCGGGGGGGACTTGTGGAAGTGGGAAAAGTGGGAACGAGCTGGGATGGATGGAACAGCTCCAGCAATAAAGCTCTGGCCTGTGGTACCACCGTGTCCCATATCCTGGTGTGTGCAGATGCTCTGGGAGAAGGAATGCTTTCTGATCCAGGGGAAAACCTCTGGAATGATCCCAAATACAACAGAGGGATGGGGGGCATCCAAACCCCAAATCCCAGCCCACACTGGCTCTAGATTTAAATCCCTAATCCAGATTAAATCTGGCTCCATAGGGAAGGAATTCCTCATTTCTGGCACTATGTAGGACAGGGAAGAAGTGGGAGCAGGAAGTGAGGGTGTGTGATCCCCTTCCCCCAAATTCCCAGCTGGACATGCTGGTAACAGGGAAAAGCACTGGGATAAACTCAGGAGCTGATAGATTTTCCCAATCCCTAAGGATTCACAGACTTGTCCTGGCTCCTGCCCCAGGAACAGCCCCTGGTGGATCAGGGAGAGGGGATAGGGACACTGTGTCCCTCATGGAGTGGGAGGTGTCAGGATAACCTCCCCTGGGAGACAAATCCTGCAGGACAATCCCCCAAATCAGGGTTTTCCTTCCCTGAAAAGCCTTTCCCAAGCCCATTTTCCCCCTCCAGCTCCTGCCCTCCCTTTCCCAGCTCCAAGGATCCCTTGGGAATGGGAATTCCTTGAGAAAGGCCTTTATTGGACGGAAGAGCAAAGAAAATTGGGAATTAAATCCATGTGGACATAGAGCCACTAAACCCAAGGGGTTTGGGAATGTCCCACCCCCCCATCAGAGGGGGGGCAGTGACTACGAGCCCGAGGATAATTCCAGACCTGAATAAAACGCCACAGAAATGGGAAAAAACCCTCAAAACAACCAAAGAATCAGCGAAAATAAAGATTTTCCTTAAGTTATGGGGGAAAGTGGGGGATTCTCGAGGGATGAGCAATGTGGTCCACAATTCCTGTCTGGAATGACTCGGGGTAGGGGGCAGGGGAGGATTGGACACACCTGGGGCCACAGGCACATGGAAGAGGGTCGGAAAAACCCAAAACAACCCAAAAAACCAAAGTCCAGGATGAGACAGAATCCTGCTTGGAACACTCCTGATCCCAGAGCCTTCCCAGAACCAGGGAGGGCTCCTGAGGGTGTGACCCTCCTCGGGAAAGGTTCCAGACCTCTCCTGCCTCCACCTCCACCTGCCATGATTTTAAAGACCCCAAGGATTACATCCAAAATGGGGCAATAAAATCATTCCTGGATACAATTCCAGCTTCCCGGAGCGCAGGAAGATCCCAAAAAATCCCCTTTTTATCCCAACCTCTTTCTCGGAGGAGGCTGTGAGGGACTCAGAAACCCTCTCCAGACTGGGCCCCACTGGAAAAAAACCTTTTCCCCTGATACAAAATCAAATCAAACCACTCCCCAAAATTCCCAATTTAGGACTAACGAGGCAATTCCATGGAGCGGAAGGATAAATTCCCGGGAGAAGAGCGCTTGGTGCCGCGATCCCATGGGGTGGGCCCCCTAATTCCTGCTACTCTGGGGGGGGTTTGTTGGAATTCTCAGAGAATGTACACCCGGAACAGGGGATGCTCCTGCCTCCAGAACCCTCTGGAACACTCCAGAACCTCCTGGAAGGGTCAGAAAGTCCATCGCTCCTGCACTGGGCTGTCGGAAGCGTCGGGATTCGGCGTTTGCCGGGTGGAGTCTTCCCCCTTTAGGCTCTTCCTGCAGACGGGACATGTGTCGTGCTGTGGGGAACATGGAGCTGTTATCCTGGGGGGTCTATCCCATGGGATATGTGGGGGTTTTCAGGGATCTTACCAGCTCCAGCCAGGGCACGATGCAGCTGCTGTGGAAGACGTGGTTGCAGGGGAGCTGCCGGACTTGCTCCGCCACGGAATAGTCCTCCTTGCACACCGGGCATTCCAGCCCCGTGTCTGTGGAAAACAGGGAATGGCAGCTCAGGGAAATGGCAAGGAGGGCTCTGGGAATCATTTGTGTAGGGTCTGCTGGGAACAGGGTGTGTGGGGATTCAAGGAGGCCTGGGATTTATGGGTCGTTTGTGTAGGGGGATGGAGCATCCAGGGATCATTGAAATCCTATTGGAAATATGAGCTCTGGGTTCCTGCTATCCACACACAACCCCAAGGGATGGAAGGAATTCCCAATGTTCTCCATACATCACCACCACCAAACAAAATCAAGTTAAGGACATTTGGATTCTCAGCCTGGAATACAGATGGATTATCCTGATGCTGGGCTCCATCAGACATCGGAGGGGGCTGAAATCCTGCTTTCTTTCCCACTGTTCCCAAGCTCCCCTCGTGACCCTGGGGTCCCTTCCAACTCAGATATTCCAGGATTCCATGATTCCCAGCCTGCTGGGGCTCCATGGGCTCAGACACACGGAATTCCAGCTAGTCCTTGGCTTCCCAGAGAAGGGGAGCACATGGGTGTGTAAAACCATGGGATAAAAATACCCTGCATGGAATTGTCTGGTTTAACCATAATGGAGGGATTGGATTCCAGTAACGGAGCAGCTGGGAGGGGGAGGGATCCTCAGGGTGAAAAATTCCTGGGATCTTTAATTGCAAAACCAGAATTATTCTGAGAAACCCCCAGGTCCCTGCTGGCAGAGTTTTCCACAACACTGCCAGGGTGGAGTATGTTGGGAGCCAGTTTGAAAGGGAAGAAGGGATGAGTCCAGAGCACAAACAGGGATCTGGGATGGGAAAACCATCATGGGGGCAGGAAAAGGACACATTCCAGGACTCTCAAAACACTTCGGCAAACAGCAGAGCTCTGAGATTCCTGGGAGAACTGAATGTCAGAGCTGCCAGTTCCCAGCCTGATTCCAGGGCGGAACCAAGCAGGAATGGGGGAACTTCAGCTGCCAAACCCCAGGATCCAGGTGCTGTTGGATCTGGAGTCACCCACCGACTTGTTCCTGCGTCACCGGCACCGTTGGGAGCGACGAGATCTTCTCCTTGTCTGCCGGTGGTGGCCCCGTGTTTTCCAGCTGTCCCAGGAGCTGTGGAGAGGGAAGAATTCCATGCTCAGGAGCAGGGATCCAGGGATCTGGCACGGGATCTGCTCCTGGTGTGGGTGGCCCTCACCTGGGTGACGATGGCGTCCAGTCCGCTCTGTCCCCACGCGTAATCCCCGGGATTGGAGTGCAGCATCCCGCTCCTGCCGACGGGAGAGCCCAGGAATTCCCCCCATCCCAAGCCAGCTCCCACCAGTAACTGGTGGGATCTGGGATAATCCAGGTTTTTACTCACCAGGAAAAGGGATGTTGGGAGCCAGGAACGGCTGAGTTGGCAAAAAACCCTGCAAAGATCTGCTGGATTATCCTAAAAAAAAGGAGGGGTGGGAAGGGAAAAAACGTGGGAAGAATAAGTTGAGTAAATAAGTAAATGATGAGAGCAGATTTGGGCTGGGAACCAGGAATTCCTGCCCCATGGATACGTGGCCGCAGGGCTTGTGACTGGGAAAATCCCTGGGTAAAGCCCCAAAACAGAGGGACAGCAGGAAGGAATTAGGGATACGAGCTCATCCCAGAGTGGGAGAACTGGGAATGCCTCGATTTTCAGTGGAAGAGTTGGCACTGGGACAAGGGGAACCCCGGAAAAACATGGAAATAAATAAACAGTGACAGCAGGAATAGGCTGCACAACAGGGAATCTCATCCCCATGGATACCAGGCTGATGATTGGGAATTCCCTGGACAAACCCCTGAAATGGAGGGACAGCTCGACGGAACCAGCGACGGGATCTCACCCCAGGATGGGAACACTGGGAACGCTGTATCCCACCCAGGGCAGGGAAAACAACTGGGAATGATGCCCAGGGGGCTGATGGGGAAGTGCCTGGATCCCTTTTCTCCCAGGTTTGTTTTTTTTTTATCCCTGAAGGCCACACTGACCCCTCGATGGCGGGCGAGCGATCCGGGCGGGAGCTGCCGCGGGATCGGTACCTCCGGCTCATGGGCAGCCGGGGGGGGCGGCCGGGCCCCCACAGCTCAGGGGGGGGGCCCCTCTCCGTGTCCCGGCCCTCAGGATCCAAGGAGCTGCTGCTCAGGAAGGGTCGGAAATCTGGGAAGAACATCGTGTGGTCCAGGTGGTCCCAAAGCTGTGGGAAAGAAAGGGAGACACGATTCCCTGCTCAGCTCCGGGGTTTATCCCAGTGGGAATGTGGAGGAAGCAGAGTCCACCTCACTGGAGCATATTCCCTCAGGGTTGCCATGGATCCCAGGAAAAAAAAAGTCTGGCAAAAAGGTTTAATTATAGCCCAGGCGGATCTGGAGTCACTGCAACACCCCAGCGCAGATCCCAATAAATCTGGAGGCTGAGGGGTTGGTGTCTGCCTCTCGCCAAGGGCTGGAATTTGAGGGATAATCCATGGGATCACCAGCCATAGGGAGGACAGGGATGTGGAAGGAAGGAAGGATGACATCCATTTCCCTGAAGTGTCCCTGGAGCTCCCAGGGGAATCCCAAGGTGTCCCCCATCCCTGTGTTCCCCATCCCGCTGTTCTGTGGGATCTGGTTATGTGGGAAAAGCCATTCCCTGCTGTGCCAGATCCCACCTGCTCCCTCCTCTATCCAATTCCCAGCCCAGGGTGAGCAGGGATACATGGGGTGATCCATGGATCTCCTGGCTACACCATTCCAGGGGGTGCAAGAAAACCCCCAGGAATTCAGAGCCAGAGCCTGGAGCCCCCACAGTGACCACAAACCCATTTGGATTAAGGAATAAAAACCAAGGAACAAACATTCCCTGTTCTCCCACTGCTCTGATGGGAAGCAGCTCTGACCAGAGCCACTCCCCAGAGACAACTTCCAGCTAGTACTCATCCCAAAATCCAGTTTAATTTATGGAGCACAAAGCTCTGCAGGTGGGAAGACAGGATCAGGATCCCTGTGAAACCAGGGAATTTCTGGGATATGAAGCAATGTCCAGGCAACAATTTGGGTCAGGAGACAAATGGATCCAGATGAAGAGGAAGAGGGGGAGGGCCCCAGCTGGATGCCAGGAACATGGAAGCAAACAGGAAGAATCCAGATTGGGAACAGATTGGGATCTGGAAATCTGAAATTCTGACTATTTGGTGACCCCATTCCTGGCATGGGATTCAGTGGATTTCCTATGAGTTTGGATCTTGTAATAGATGGATTCTGGAAAATCTGGGAGCAGAGAGAGGCAGGGAACACTTCCCCAAATCCTGGGATTTGCCCATGCCAGGCTCTTCCCTGAATCTTTCTTTTCCTGTCCTGCCTACCCCTGGCAGGTCTCAATGTCACCAAGTCTCCTGAAAATTCCCCCAAACCCTGCACACTCCCAAGGAAAAGGATCTGCAAGGGAAGATGCCTGAGGAAAAACCTCTGGATTTTGGGAAAAGCAGGAAAACTCACCTCTGCAAACTGCGAGGAGGGGCTGCCATCCAGGGCACTGCTGTCAAAAAAACTGGGAAAAGCAGGAGAATGAGGGCAAGGCCCATCCCCAAAATCCCCTCTGTGCTTCCCAAATCCCCCCAGCCTTCCCAAATCCGCCCTTTGTCACCCAAAATCCCCTTAAAAAGGGGTAAAACCCACCAAAAATAGCAAAAAGGGGCTTTTTAAAATATTGGAGAGGGTGAGAAAAGCACCAAAAAGGGGAAGAAACACCCCCAGAGCAACTCTGGTACCTGGAATCTTCAGTGACTTCCTCGATGAAGCCGGACTCGCAGCGGGGGCAGGTGTATTCCTGGGAAAACAAGAAGCAGGGATCAGCCACAAAATACTTGGAATTCCAGGGAAAAATCCCCCTCCAGGAAGATCCTGGGTCCCAAAGAGCTCATCCCAATCCAGTGAGACCAGAGGGCGAAAATTCCTTCAGAGGAGAAAAGTTTTCCTTGCTGTCATTCCCAGAGATTTGACCAGCTGCAGTTTTGGGGAAAAACAGGGAAAAACCAAAAAGCCACCAGTGGATCCTCTCTCCTGGATCTTCCCTGCCCAGATCCCATCCCACGCTTGGGAGCATTCCCAAATCCCCCCCTGATTATGGTGGAAGAGCCATTCAGAACCAATCGCTCAGCATGAGGACATTCCTTCCTTTCCCCACATTTCCCAGAGATCCCAGATCCCACCTCACAGGCCCATGTATTCCCAGACTCCACATTTCCAGCCCTGGGTTTTGTGGGATCTCCACCAAAACATGAATCCTCAGGGATCAAAGCATTCCCTTCCCTGTGTTTCCCTGCTCAATCCCCATCAGCATCCCAGGGACTCTTCCCTCAAATCCCCCCCACCAGAGGCTGCTCCAGCTCATTCCCATGGAAGGGAAGGATCAGATTCCAGAGCTGGTGCAGGTGACACCTCCCTGTAACCCAACCCTGGCAGCTCTGCCTTCTCCCATGGATTTTGTTGCTTCCATGGAATCCCTGTTCCCTTGGGAATCGACAGGACCCACCCACACACCTCAACCAGCCTCATTCCCCCAGTTTTCCCCCCCCTCTAACCCAATTCCAAACCATCCCACCTCAATCCCCACTGTTCCATCCCAATCCAGAGTTGTCCCACCCCAATTCCCAGCATCCCACCTCATTCCAGACTCTCTGATCCCAATCCAGAAGAACACCCTGCTCTTCCCAAACCCCATTCCCTTCCCTTTTGCCCTGCTTTAGGAAGACACCCCCTGTTTTCCCCTAATCCCAGCAGCAGGCAGGATGCTGACACATTCCTGGAACCTTTGGAATGTGGCTTTTTTTCTGTTGGAATCCTTATGGAGATTCTCAGCTTCCCACCACCAGGAGCTGGAGGGAGATAAAAATGGCATTTGGGATAAACAGCTCTGGAGGGGAGAAGGGAAACAGGAACAGCTGGTGTGTGGGATCCTGCAGAACCTTGGGATCAGCTCCCTGCTTTCCCTGGGATGTCCAGGGATGCAGCTGGAGCTTCCACATCCCAGGATCCACCCAGGGGATCTCATTCCCTAAGCCACAAAGAGAAGGGATTTTCCAGGGAATCCAGTGGCATCCCAGGGCTCCTGCTGGTGGTCTGTGATTCCCAGGAGGAAAACAATCCCAAATCCCACTGGATCATCCCTGGGGTGGGACTGGGCAGAACATCCAGGTCTGGCCTGGATTTGATCCCAAATCTATGCAGAAAAGCTGGATCAGGTAGTTTTCCCCATCCAAAAAGGAGGGGAAAATGGAATTCCAGGGAGAGGGAGTTTTCCTCAGCTCTTGCTCTTCCATGGCCATGGCTTTGATCCCAGCTGGAATTTTCTCCTTTGCCTCCAATCCTCATAATTTGGCTTTTCCTCCCTGGCATTGAGTTGGATCCTTGTGGAATTCCATGTCCCTCCTGCCTTCCCCACATTTTCCTCATGTGGAAAGCAGGAAAAATTCCTTCCCTGGTGTCTCCAGGACTACACTGCTCAATCCACAGGGATTTTCCCATGGGAAGACTCTTCTTAACACACATAGATTGGGAAGAGCCAAGAAGTGTCCTCAGAAAGTCTCCAGATGAATCCCTGCAGGATTGGGACTCTCCAACCCAGTGGCTCCAGCTCCAGCCTCATTTCCCAGGCTCTCATCTCAAATTCCTTCCCTAATCCTGCTCACTGACCCAAACCAGGGAATGTGAGATTCTCCAAGGACAAACCCATAGGAAGCAGCTCCCAGGTGGGATCCAGGAGGCTCCAGGAATGGGAACTGGAGCAGGACCCAGCAGAGGATCCCAGGAAATGAAATCCGAGGTATTTCAAGGAGCAGGGCTGGAATTTCCCTACCAGGATAAACCAGGAATGTGATGGAGGCAGCAGGAGAGCCCAGAGTTTGGGGATGGAGTGGGTTGGAGCGGGATTTGGATGATGTTTCCTTTAAAAAAGTGGATTTGGGAATTGTGGAGAGACAAGCGGATCCTTTAGGGTGGGATGGAAGGAGCTGAGGGGAAAACTGGGATGCTCCCAACTCAAGGCAACAGGAGCTGAGAAAATTTAGGAGCACACCGACAATTCCCACCCTGCGGGATGAGGAGACGCCTTTGCTGAGTGGGGGGGGAGGGTGTTCCTGAAGGAATTCGGGGAGGTCGGAGGGGCTGNTCCCCCCGCCCTCTCCCCGGCGCGGGGCTCACCGGCAGCTTGGGGCTGACCTCGCCCTTGCAGCTGTGGCAGAAGAACCGGTGCTGCGGCACCGCCGCCGCCGCCGCCGCCTCCGCCATCTTCCCCCGGCGCCGCCGCCGCCGCCGCTGCCGCTGCCGTCAGTCCTCCCGGGGCACAGAGCGCGGGACAGAGCGGCCCCGCGGCTCGTCTGCTCCGCGCCTTCCGCGGGAGGGAGCGCGCGCGGACAGAGCGGCGCCGCTGCGCCGGGAGCGAGCAGAGCGCCCCCTGGGCGTGCGGAGGCCAATGGGCACGGCGGCGGAAGTGGCCGGGAGCGGAAGTGGAGGGGAAGAGGAAGCGGCTGTTGCCATGGCAGCGATTGCGGCCTAGGCCAGGCCTGGTGGTGAGAGCGGGGAGACCCGGAACCCCTGAGGGGGGAGAGGAGGGGAGGTCCCACCTGGGGAGTGTCCCGGGATCCCTGAGAGGGGAAAGGAGGGGCGATCTCATGTGGGGAGTATCCCGGGATCCCTGAGGGGAGATCCCACCTGGGGCGTGTCTCAGGACCCCCATGACAGGGTTAACATCTGTCCCTTCTCTGTCTCCCCAGCTGTTCTTTCCCCTCCACGTTCCCAGGATTCCGGAGCTGCCGGGATGACGCAGGCGGAGCTCCGGCTCTGCTCCCTCCTGCTCCAGGAGCATTTCGGGGAGATTGTGGAAAAAGTCGGGAATTCCCTGCTCCGGACGGGCCCGAGGCCGCTGCGACTGCTGGTGGGGGACACGGGGCTGCTCCCGGATCAGGTACGGGATGGGTGGGGGACACTGGCTGGAAAAACTGGAGAACAACAAGGAATTTTTAATGAAAGTAAGTTGGAAGGGTTTTCTGGAGTGAGAGATTTGTATCTCCCTGGAAAACTTATTTGGAAAGGAGGAGAGAGACTCTGATGCTCCATAGGGAGCAAAGGCAGGAATAGTGTCTGGAGCCACCATTGGTGGTGGAGGAGAACAAGGGATTGTGACTAAAATAAATCAGGAAGGAGGATGTTTTTTGGAGCAGGCAGTTTGTATTATCCTGAAAAAACTAATCTGGGAAGGAGAAAAATCCTGATTCTCCGTGTGGAGCCGGGCAGGGAGGGAACACCCAGGAATGCCAGGAAAGGGGCTGGAAAAGTCAGATCCCAACCCTCCCACTGCTTCCCACAGGTGAAGAAGGCCCTGTGTGTCCTGCTGCAGCACAACCTGGCGCGTTACGAGGTGCAGCCCCGCGGCTCCGTGGAGTATGAGGCGCGGAGCGAGCGCATCCTGCGCATCCTGCGCTACCCCCGCTACATCTACACGGCCAAGACGCTCTACGGGGACCCCGGGGAGCTGCTGGTGGAGGAGCTGCTGCTCCACGGGCACCTCTCCATGAGCTGCGCCGTCTCCAGGGTCGCCGACCGCCTCACCGAGACCATGGAGGGTGGGGGAAGGGGGAGATGCTCCCCTGGGGAAAAAAAATGGGGATGTGGGGGTGGGTTGGGTTGGTGGGTGGGGCAGGAGGTGCCACATGGAGTCTCAGGGACGTCCGGGATGTGGGTGATGGAGGCTGTGGAGGGTGGGGAGCTGCTGCTTAGGAAAATAGGGCTGTGGGATGGGGTTTGGGAGGGTGGTCCCAGAGGGTCTGGGAGGTGCTCCATGGAGTCACCACGAGCACTGGTGAGGTAGAGTTGCCAGGGTTGGGTTACAGGGAGGTGTCTCGGGAATCTGATCCATGCCTTCCATGGGAATGAGTTGGAGCAGCCACTGCTGAGGAGGATTTGAGGCCACAGCTCCCGGGATGCTGATGGGGAGTGATCAGGGAAACAGAAGGAAGGGAACGTTGTGAACCCTGAGGATTCGTGTTTTGGTGGAGATCCCACGAAACCCAGGGCTGGAAATGTGGAGTCTGGGAATACATGGGCCTGTGAGGTGGGATCTGGGATCTCTGGGAAATGTGGGGAAAGGAAGGAATGTCCTCATGCTGAGCGATTGGTTCTGAATGGCTCTTCCACCAAAACCAGCGTGGGATTTGGGAATGCTCCCAAGTGTGGGATGAGATCTGGGCAGGGACGATTCAGGAGAGAGGATCCGCTGGTGGAACATCCCAGCTCCACCCACAGTGTTCTCTCCTCCCCTCCTAGACGGGAAGACCATGGATTACGCCGAGGTGTCGGGCACCTTCGTGCGCCTGGCGGACACTCACTTCATCCAGAGGTGCCCGGTGGTCCCGGAGACCCCCGCGGGCACCGCGGCGCCACCGGCGCCCACCCTGGCCGTCGTGGAGAGGGACATGTACGTCGTGCCCCGGCTGAGCCTCGTGGGTGAGAGATCCCAGGATCCCCTTTTTTTGGGGAAACATCCCTCACAAGGAGTGCCTGGGGTGGGAAACACTGTTTTGGGTTGGCAGGGAAAGGGAAGCGGAGGCGCTCGTGCGACGAGGAGGAGCAGGGGGAGCACAAGGCCAAAAGGCAGAAGGCAGAGGGAGGAAGCTCAGAGGTACTGGGAATGCTGGGGCTGGGAACTGGGGCACGGGAAGGGGGGGATCAGCATGTTCCCAAACACCTTCTGTGGAAACCAGGTGGTTTCGTAGCCCCTTTTGCAGCTCCTCTTCCTCAGTTTTTCTTGTCTCCGCTTCCTCAGTGTTGTGGCCTCTTTTCCTTGGATTTTTTCTGCCCCTCTGTTTCCCTCACTTTTGTGTGCCCTTTTCCTTGGTTTTGTGGCTTCTTTTCCTAATTCCTTGTGGCTCCTACAGTTTCATTCCTCTTTTCCTTCAGTTTTGCATCCCATTTTTGTCGCTCCTTTTCCTCATTTTCCATCCCTCACGTCCCTCATTTTTCCATCTCTCTCTCCTTATTTGGCGCCTTAATCCCACCAGTTTTGTGGCTCCTTTTGCTCAGTTTTCCCTCTTTCCTGCCCCATTCCTCTCACTTTTTATCCCTCTGCCTCCTCCAGCCCCCTCCGGACGACGGCATCTACTGGCAGGTGAACCTGGAGCGCTTCCACCAGCACTTCCGCGACCAGGCTCTGGTCAGCGCCGTGGGCAGTCGCATGGACCAGGTCTGCACCAGCTCCCACCCTCATTCCCACTCTGGAACCAGGCTTTTCCTGCTCTAAAATCCCAGTTTTCCCAACACAGACCAGCAGCGAGGTGGTGCGGACGATGCTGCGCATGAGCGAGGTGACCACAGCCTCGGGCGCGGCCCACACGCAGCCCCTGTCCTCCAACGAGGTGGGTCCTTGGAAACCCCTGGGAAACTGGGCATTGTCCCTCTTGTCTGGTGTGGTAGCCAATTTTAAAGGCCTAAAAGTTAGCCTAAGTGGTTCTCTCCCTGACAGTGAACAACAGTTCTGCAGCAAAGTGAAAAACATTCTGGTACGCGGCTTCCTCAATATTAAAACTTTCTCAAAATTACACACAGAATGAACAAGGTTGGAAAAGACCATAGAGGTCATCAAGTCCAACCTTTTACCTAACTTAACCTATCCAACACCAATCCATCATCTAAACCATGTCANAGTTATAGACAGTGATAAGGTCAGCCCTGAGCCTCCTCTTCTGCAGACTAAACAACCTCAGCTCCCACAGGGATTGTGCCTCAGCCCCTTCACCATCCTCATCCTTCTCTGGACACATCTGTGTTTTTCACAGTGGCTTAGAGCTTAATCACACAAATAACAAGTCCTTCCCTCATAACAAACCAAGCTTCCCATAACAGCAGGTGTCCCTCAAAAAACATGTTTTGAGGACAGGTGTTCCTTTTCCAGGCCTGTCTAAAAACAATCCCATGTCTTTTTCAAAGCAACTTCAGTTGTTCCCAAAATAAAAGCGAAGGTTTCCCAAAACAAGAGAGGTGACTTCATGCTGAACCTAAACCAATGGAATTGTTGAATTGAATACCAATGATGATGTAATATGCTGGTTTCTAAAAGGTATAAAACCCATGAGTTCTCTCATTAAAATGTCTTCCTGCATGAACCCTGGAATCTGTGTTGTTCTTGCAACTACAACAGTCTGGCGGAGAAGCAACGACACAAACTCTAAGCCTTACTGCAGGAAGACATTTTAATGAGATATCCCAAGGTTTTTATACCTTTTAGGATACAGCACGTTATGTTCTCATGGGTGAACATACTTGCTTTTTACAATTTCATTGGCTTAAGCTAAGTATGAAGTCCACTTATTTTGAGAAAGCTCTGACTTATTTTGAGAAGGTCTGAAACTTGTTATGAGAAAGACCTTAGCTTGTTTTTGGAAAGGGTTCTAAACTTGTTTTTGAGAAGACTCACTTATGAGAAAGTTTATTATGAGAGAAAGAACTTGTTATGATGTGAAAAGCTCTGAGTTACTGTGTGAGGCTCTAAGCTGCCCTGTGAAAAACCCTGGTGTGTTATGAGACAGTTTAAGTCTTGTTGTGAGAAACTCTAGTTGTTACTATCCAGTTGCATTCCTGAGTGTTTTCTTCTTCACTGCAGGTGTTTCTTCAAGGTTCTTTCCCAGGTTTTTATTCCTTACTTTGCTGCTTCCCAGCTGCATCCATCCAGGCTGGATCCCTTTGTGTTACTCTCCATTTTCTTTTCCTCTATTCCTCTCAAATCATCAGGCTAGCTGTGGATTCCCACAGAGCATCCCTTGATATTCCCTGGTTTTTTTTTCCTACTGTAGATATTCAGATCTCTTCCTGCTGGGTATAACATTGGGAAGCAGGTTCTGGACCAGTACCTGGCACTCCTGGCTGACGATCCGGTGAGTCTGGAGACAAACTAGGGACTCCAGGGACTTCTGCAGCCTCTCTGGTTCCTTGATTTCATGGAAATTTCTCTGTCTGCCTAAGGGGGAAAGCAGGTTTTATTGAAAGTTAAAGGATACTGAAGGTTTGTAACAGAAAACTGAAGATTTTTGAAGTTATTGAACAGATATTAAAGATATTGGAACAGATACTGAATTTATTATCATATTAAAGTTACTTAAAAGATATTGAAGATATTTAACAGATATTGAAGTTATTTAACAGATACTGAAGATACTTAAGATGATGAAGATATTTAAAAGACATACTTAAAATTTATTGATGATATTTAAAGATACCAGAGTTATTTAAAAAATACTGAAGTTATTTCAAAGATTTGGAGGTTATTTCCAAGTGATTGAAGATGCCTAAAATTCTGATACTGAAGATATTTGAAACCCCCTAAGTTATTTCACAGATCCTGAAGGTATTTTGCAGTTACTGAAAACATTTAAAAGATGTTAAAGGTATTTAAAAAAACCCTGGTAGTGTCATGAAGACCTGGTCGATGTTTTTAGGCTGTTGAAGTTGCAGATTGTTTTCCCCAAAATCTCCATCTTACTCTTCCCACTCTAGATTTTAAGGGAAAAAAAACCCTGTATTTTCTTTCTGTGAAGAGATCATGAACTTTTCCCTGTTGTCTTTCCCTGCAGCTGGAGTTTGTGGGGAAGTCGGGGGACAGCGGCGGTGGCACCTACACCGTCAGTATCCTTTGAGGGTGGGACACAGTGTTCCCAGGCCTGAAACATTCCCAAGCTCTGGAATTCTCCTTGACCTCAGTCTCTGCAGACCTGCACAAGGCCCTGGCGTCCCTGGCCACGGCCACGCTGGAGTCCATCGTGGAGGAGAGGTGACACAGGCACCTGGGGCCTCCTGGGCTCCTTCAGGCCCCTTCCCACATCCCTCCCTCATCCCCCTCCTCCTGCACAGGTTTGGCTCCCGTTGTGCCAGGATATTCCGGCTGCTCCTGCGCAAGAAACACCTGGAGCAGAAGCAGGTGGAGGATTTTGCCATGATCCCAGCCAAGGAAGCCAAGGACATGCTCTATAGGATGCTCTCGGAGAACCTGGTGTCCCTGCAGGTGAGGGGGCTCTGGGATCCTGTTCCCAGGTGGAACAGGTGTCCAGGTGCTTCTGGGCACTTCCAGGTGATCCCACCTGGGATCTGGGCATGGGGAACACTCTGGGAAGTGTGGCTCTTCCCAGGGAAGGGACATGGGGACCACCCAGCTTGGTTCCTACCACATCAGCCTCTCTCCCACAGGAGATTCCCAAGACTCCAGACCATGCTCCATCCCGTACCTTCTACCTGTACACAGTGAACGTGGCGGCTGCTGCTCGGATGCTGCTGCACAGGTGCTACAAGGTGAGTCCTGAGAACCCAAACATCAGCCATTGTAGTCTATCCTTGTGGGAATTCCCAGGGAATCCAGGCCTCCCCTGCTGGCTGCTGCACCAGGGCACCCTTTGCAGTCCCCAAGTCCTGGCAGCGGCACATCCAGGGGTCACAGCTGTCTCCCTCCTTGTGCCACAGGGGTGGCAGTGACACCATCCCTGTGTCCCCCCACATGGGGTTCCCCAGCACCTTCCAACACGTGCTGGGGGCTCCCCCATATCCCCCCCAGAGCGCAGCCAACCTGATGGAGCGACGGCAGCACGAGACACGGGAGAACAAGTGAGCGCTGGGCTGGGAGCAGCCTGGTGAGTCCAGGGGGTCTGGGGCCACCACCGCCATGTCCATGTTCCTGTGTCCCCTCCCAGGAGGCTCCTGGAGAAGTCCCAGCGTGTGGAGGCCATCCTGGCCTCCATGCAGGCCACGGGCGCCGAGGCGGCGCAGCTGCGAGAGGTGGAGGAGATGATCACGGGCCCCGAGCGGCAGCAGCTGGAGACCCTCAAACGCAACGTCAACAAGTGAGGGGGAACTGGGATGGGGATGGGGACTGGGATGGGGATGGGGTCAGGGACGCCGCAGCAGATGCCCAGCACTGTCTGTTCCCCAGGATCGATGCCAGCGAGAACCAGGTGGACGAGACCATCTTTGTGCTGGAGTCCTTCATCGAGAGCACTGTGAAGAGGGTGTGAGGGAACAGGGTGGGGACATGGATCTGGATGGGCACATGGATGGGGACATGGATGGGGACATGGATGGGGACACGGGTGGGGACAGGGACTGGCTGCCACCACCTGTGGCACTCGTGCTACCCAGGGAAATAAAGCAACAGTTGCCAATGGCACTTGAGCGTCAACTGGGGACAGGGACACAGAGGACATGGGGACACACAGGCATGGAGACACACAGCACACACAGGAACAGGACACGTGGGACATGGGAACACAGGGCACATGGGGACATGCACAGGACATGGACACACATAAGTCATGGGAACACAGGACACACAAGGCATGGACATATGGTGGTCTGCAGACAACCCCTAGAGTCTGATTCCATCTCAGCTCATCCCACCCATTGGTCCCCCCTCTTGTGGCACAAAATCAGCCTCCTGGAATGGTTTCAAGGTTTCCAGCTGGCCTGGACCAGCTTGTTAGCAATGTTTTCCTTTTCCATCATCTTTACCAGTATCTGTCTTAAGGTAGGAGAGGCCTCTTCTTCATTGAGCTAATGTTCTGTTAAAAACTTCTAACAGAGAATGATAAACACCCTGGGAACTGCACAGAAACTGTCTAAAAGAAATGAAGGGAAAATTTCAAAATGTTCCAAAAGGGTACACAATTAACACAAGGAGCATAGGAAATATTCCGTGAACCACTAGATGTCCCTTCATGCCAGGAATGATGCCATGGAGTCAGATGCCTCGTGCTCCCTGTATTTACCAGTGTTCAGATATCCTCCCTGTGCAACTTCACAGCCCAACAACTGCCCACAAGCCCCGGGGCTGCCCTGGGCAGGGTCCAGTTGGTGCTGCTGTTGATGGGGTGCCCTTCGTGACATGGGCATCTTTCAGGATCCTTTGTGATGTGGGACACTGGGGTGCCCAGAGGCCTTTTTGTGATATCCCAGAGCCCCAGCCTGCCCCAGGGCTATTTTAGGAGCACAGAGGTGCCCAGTCCCAGGAGAGCTGCTCTATGATGAGGAGACAGCTCCCTGGATCCTTTGCAGCAAAAGACAACAGAGATGGCTGAGAAGAGGAAGCCCAAATCGCAGCCACTCAGGCACTCACTGGAAGATCAGGCCTTCAGCAGGCACTGGGAGGGAGCAGTAGGTGGATCAGTCCCACCTCTACCAGACAGAATTTGGCAGATGTCACATTTCGAGAGCTCTGCCAATGAGAAGAAGTGAAAGTCCCAAGAAATTTCCCAGAGGTGTGATGGAAGACACCAAAAGCTGTACCAGTGGGAAGGAAATGTGAGAGCCCAGGAGCTGCACCAATGGAAAGAAGATGGGGTGAGATATCAAGAATTCTCCCAATGTGAAGAACATGTGACAGTGCAAGAAGTTTCCTGGCACAGTGATGGGAGATATGAAGAGCTGTTCCTGCAGGGAGATGTGAGAGGCCAAGAGCTTTGTCAATGGGAAGATGTGGGAATCCTTGAGCTGTCCCAGTGGGAGGGGCCCAGCTCTCCCAGCA
>VXBA01002805.1:0-23910 GCA_013399895.1 Serilophus lunatus | reverse complement strand
AGCCTAGAACCCCCCCCCCAGCCCCAGCCTCGGGGGCAGAGGTGCGGCCCCAGGAAACAAGGAGCTGTTGCTGCCTGGCCTCGGCCTCGGGGACACCGGGACTGGCACAGGTCCCGCTCCGTCCCGTCCCACTCCCACTCTCCCCGGTCCCGGCCGGGACTACCCCCTCCCCAAAACGGCTTTTGAGGAAAAAAAATGAATTTTAATCGGGTAAGTGGGGTTTCTCTCTTACAACCCCATTCAAAAGCCTTGTTTTTCAAACGGCTACAATCTGCAACACACATCACTTGAATCTTTTACTAAATTGGTTCCAGTCTTTGAGAGTACCATGATGTTGTCAAGCATTTCCTACAGAAACAAGTAGAGAAATGCTTTTGGATTGTTGTTTTTGTTTATTTCCTTTTACAACTCTGGTCCTGCTGCAGCCAGTTTATGTGAACTTCTGGTGGACTGCAAATTTCTGGGCTCCACCCTTGTAACAGAATCCGGGATAGCACATATGCATGAAGCCTATCTTGCTATGTCTGAATTTGCATGATTTCTGTTACTGCTGAGCTTTGGAGACTTCCTACCCTTTTCTCCACACTCAAAACGAATGTACATAAAACACTGACCTTAAGTTTTTCTTGCTCTTGTGGGAGTTTATTGAAACAATAAAGTTGCCTTTTCGTTTTCCTATTAGACATACAGTTGTCTTTCACAAGAAGACTAAGGCCAAGGCTGTGAAAAATCTTTGAAGTGATGAATGAAACTAGAAGCATGTTGTCAGTCTTCCAGGCTGAGATAATATGTTTCTAGAATAAAAGTAATGCTATCAGAGCAAAGTATCTTTGTCAGATAAATAAAAAATAAGTCTCTCAGTGTTCTCTATACTTCATCTAATGGATGACAATCTATCAGCATGTGGTGCAGAGGAAAATATATGTAGTTAAATAGCTGGTGTCTGGACAGTGTTGATTTGCTGAATAGTCTCTTGTGAGCTTTCTTGTCAAAGCAAATGAGTTTTAGAGTTAAAAACAATAAGATAAAATGACAGAAAATACTGTCTTATGGTGATATAACCATGTGTTAACACAGTGCCCTTAATTAAAATACCATAGACCTTCAAAGCAAATGTCTTTGACTAAAGACTACACTGTAAGAAAACAAGATTAAAGCTTTATTTCATAAATAACACCATTTTCTAGATATTTATGAATTTGCAACTCACTGTACGCTGCATTATGTAGTGTAGAAGGACCATACAGTCTTCTTATTTTTCAAGATGAATGAAGTTTGATTCTGTTTTGAGTTTAGTTCCTATTCTGCACTGAATACAGCATTGGGAGACAGAAACAAAGCTTTTAATGTGTAAAACCTTTTAATGTGTAAAACCAGCCAAAACACTCCTGGTTTTTATACCAAAGAAGTATAGCCACTAAAGTCTGCAATGTTATTATTTATGGTGTTAACGGAGGGCTAGTATATTAAACAATTCGAAGAATATACTCAAATTCATTACATATACCATAAGAAATAATTTCTTATGTAAGATTGGAGTCCTTTTTTACCACAATAAAAATATTTAACTTTTTTTTTGATTCTGGTGCAAAATCTTTCCAAGCTCACTACTTCTATATGTTTTTATTTACCATTTCAATGAAAAAATAGTACAGTGTTGATGAGTTCTATGAGGCACTAATGACACCACTTTAGTATGGACTGTGCTGCAATTGAATTACAGTACAGGCCCATAAGGGTTTTACAATGCAATGTAGGGATGAGATTGTTTCACTAGGAAAGAGTCAAGCCTTTGTGTATTCTAGAGAATATTTTGTCTTTCCTTAAAAAAAGTTCACTACTTTGAAATGAAATATTCTTTACTTGAGTGATTGATTTTTCCAAGGAATTTTTACAAAATCAATGAATTGATATTGCTTGTTGCCTTTCTTCACCAAACTAAGGTATCTGATTACTGCAATTTCCCTTTTTCCATTGACATAAAAAGCCTCTTCAGTTGATCCATTGCAGATTCTCTGGGAAGTATTAGAACTCCCGATAGTTCTAAGTTTGTGCCATGATCAGGACTAATTTTCTTATAAGACCTGCATGAACTTACACCTTCCTAACAGCTGCAGACTGGTTAAATATTTGGAATCATTGTTTCATCCCATATGAAGTACATCTCAGTTGTAATCATTTTATTTGAAAGGGAATTCTTTACCTGAATCTTAGAATATATGTGTCACAGCAAATTCCACAGGTTTTTATTGTATACTGTGGGCATTTGTTTGATGGGACTTAAGACTGTTATTTTTCCTGAGCTGAATCTCAAATCGTTTTGTGAAAGTTGTGACTGCTACTGGTAGAAGTTAGCTTCTTTTAGATCTAGTATGTAGCTATCTAGTTTAATCTAAAATCAGTCATAAGGCTAAGGTGCCCTATGCAATTTGAAGTTTCCAAGCTACGATCCTTTTTGTCTGTACTTTTTGCAATGCACTGAGAGACATTACCTGTCTGTCCAAACCAAGTGAAACAGTCAAGATGATTTTATTCCAGTTAATGTTGCAATTTCTCTCTCCTTTTGTGTCTCCCTTTCCTTCCCAACTTCTGTAATCAATGTAGTTTATGGAAATTTCCATAAAAGAAGCTAAGGTATTTTATTTATTTTTTCTATGCAACACTTGGTGTTTTTTCTAATTCTTCTCCATCCTTTCATTTGTAGAATGTAGACCAGCTTTCTCGATGTAACTCAGGACCAGCAAAGTGTTACTATCAGATGAGTAGGCATATGCTATATATCCAATTCTATCAGCCTCTCCATTGAGGTTGTGCTGATTCAGTGATGGTCAAATTTAAACGTGAATCCTTTTTTATAAGAAATGTTTCTGAGAAAATCAATTTTTCACTTCTAGATACTGAAGATAGCATTGTATGGAACAGTAGTGACAGTGACAGTTTGTTGGCTTACACGACATAACCTCAATGTCAGCCTTGCAGGATCATGGTAGAAGAAAGAATATAGACATTTGTGTTGGGGTCCATGACAATTTTCTCTACGCTACACAGATTATCTCTCAGAGTAGCAATTTCTAAGGATCCCTTGTTAAAGCTGATACATAAGTAGTTCCTATGTTCTATAAGACTCTCTGCAGACTTCAGTGGCTTAAAAGCAGCTTATACAATTAAGTCCAGATCTATCCATTTATCTGTAAATGCTAGCATTTGGCCTGATTAGTTTCTAATAAAGGAGGTCAAAACTACAGGTACAGATGTTTGTAGTAATATGATAATGCCATGGAAATGATGAGGAACATGAACTTGGGTTTACTGCTAGTGTACTGGAAATTCCAATTTCTAACACCAAAGAGGTGGTGTAAATCTCTACTGCTCATTACAGGCAGAGAATCTCATCTTTCACACAGTAATACTTTACAAGAGATCTTTACATGAAACTATCACCATTAAGACAACAAAAACATTCTAGCTTGATTTCCAACTGTTTGTTGTGGGACTGTAAATTTCATTAGGTTTTCAGATGACAAATTATTCTTACTAATACTGAAAAATTTAAGGAAATTTGATGCATCTTATTTTTTGCCTTTTTTGATAGTGAATACTTCCTTTAATTTTTGTTGGTCTGGTTGCTTTTGTATTTGTTTCTACAGGTCTGTTTGCAACACGACAATCCTACTGGAAATCCTCTTAGACTCTTGTAGTTTCTAGCTGTTCAGATCTATTAAATTTCTTATAAAGTAATTTTGGCATTGGAATTAGATGATATAAGTGATATAGGTGATTAGACGATTAGGTGATATAGGCCCTCTTGGGAAGGGGAGGATAAAGAGAGTATAAAAGAATTTCCTACCAAACAGTCAGTGTCATAGTCAAAATCTCTTCGTAAATTCCCTTCCCCCCCCTTTTTTGTTTCTTTCCTAAACAAATGGAAAACAGTGGTAATTCATTACAGTTAAAAACAAAGGCAATAATCTGTCTTTGTCCTGTCCTTTCAACTTCTATCTAGTCTTCTAGGATCAAGCCTCCTAAGATCCTTCCCACCAAAGAATAAAACCTCTTCTCCTTCTACAGAGAAGTTTTGTTTTTTTTTGAAAACCAGACAGTGAAGACTTTCAGCTTTGGTCTGAGAAGTAGCAAAAGTGCCTAGTTTTCTTTAAACTCAAACAATTTGTTTGGATTCTTTGAAAGATCCCATATACATCTTCATTTTATGACCAATACTTCTAGTTATTTTGTGATTTCTATCAAAACACATAATCAGTATTTATTTTCACTATGTTGCCAGTTGTTCGTGTACTTACTAAGAATTTACATTGACTAGATGTTGATAATTTTATCAACAGATTTCAGAGAGTATGAAAAAAACATGTCTAGGTCTTACTGGCCTTTAGTCTAAAGAAGATGGATTGGTCTCCAAACTCCCAGGTCCAATATTCTTTATCTCTATTTACAAATCTGGTATTTTGCTTCCCAGAAGTCATGAGTTTATGCATGGTCTGCCTTAGTATCTATTTCCTCTGTTGCATCCCTTCTTATTTCCACAAAAAATGTTTAGTTTTATTCAGACTTGAGTGCTGCTTTACAACATTTTGTCTTTTGTATTCATCATACAAAGGATTCAAACTTACTTCTGAGTTTCTTGTCTCACTTAGCATAGCTTTTCAGCTATGCCTTATGGCTGTACTTGGCAGCTTATATCTCATTTACATGTACTGCTGACATCAATAACTAAAGATACTTTACCACTCAGACCAAGATTAATGCAAGTAAATTTCCTTGCTTATATCTTAAATGATAACAATTAGAAAAAATTGATCAAACATATTTGATTGTGATTAGTCTAACACCAAAACTCATAAAACAGTGGACTTTCGCTGTGCCTGTGTTTTGTGTTCATAATTGCAGGACACAGGCTGTTCTCTCCTTGAAGTGACAAAGGTGAATTCCTTTAAACTGTTCTCATTTCAAGTTTCCTATCCATAGGTTTCTGAATGTTTTCAAAGAGAATGACTTCTGAAGGTAATAGAGGTTCCACAGGCTGAACAATAGCTCAAATCTGTTTTGACATGAGTGAAGGGATTATGGTCTCAGCAAGCTTTTCCTTCTCATTCACCAGCCTGACCCTTCCCTGCTGCAAGCTTCTATTTGACCTTTGATGACAAGGCTCAGTGGTCTGAGACAGGCATTGCCTGCTCTGGATTAACATCTACACAATGACAGTCACATCCATAATGTGTAGGAAAACATAAAATTCATGTTTGTTTTCAGCACTCCTTTTTTTTTTTTTTTTTTTTTTTTTTTTTTTNTTTTTTTTTTTTTTTAATTTTTCGGGCATTAGTTCCTACTATCAGTCCTCAAAGGAAGAAAGGTACAATTTATCCCTGGTGAAACAGCCCACATATTGCATTATCTAATTTACCAAACTGTCTTTAAAAGGTTGGTCTTATATTTATATAATTTATATAATGATATAAAAGGTCACAGGCTCCAGCTGGAGTAGGCAAGGGATTTCAATATTTGATAGGAAGTTCTGAAAAGAAGACAGCAGGTTGAGCAGGTCTTCTCTGGAAATTGCTACAATAACTAAAATTTCTTGGTGCTATCTTATATTGTATCAGCTGTGTCTGTGCCTTATTAATGTCCAATTCTTACAAAGTTTCCACTAACATAAAATAACAAGATATTACATACATCTAGACTATTCCCTCTACACAAAGGCACATGTACTAGCATATTTCATCTTAATATAGTCAAGCTTTCTGAGTAAATGCAAAATCTTTGCTAAGTAGCAGACGTAGTTACTAGAAATCACAGTTTCTTCTTTTACCCAACTCTTCACAATATCAGTCATTCTAGTTAGCTCAGGAAATGCTGTACAAAATAAGGACAATTAAGCAAGCAAGACTGCAAGTCAATAACCAGCAGTGTTGCTTGAGTCTTAAAGGCACCTAGTGAGATGCAGCCTGAACAGAAGCCTTCTTGATTCTCTGGTTCCACCATGAGGAATGACCACGTGCTCCACTTTAAAGATGCACAGAACATTGGTTTTGTGGATGCACAAAAGGAAGGTTAGCCATAGATTGTTCACCTCTGCTCTTGTGTTGAAGCTCCTCATTTTTGATGTAAGGTGACCTCTGTAGCATTCACAGTAAATTGATTAGTTGCATAATTTCTTATGTTGTGTCCTCTATGTTGTGTCTCTGAGAAAAGTTGTTTCAGTCAGCACTGTTTTTTATTATCTGTGTCATGTGCAGCAACACATGCCTCATGAGAGAGCAGTAACAAGTAGGTAGTCCTTTTAAATAGAAGCCTGGCTGCCAAAAACAAGCTCTTGAGTAAGAGATGTTTTCTTCACTAAGCCTTTACAGACATCCATTATCCTCTTGGTGTCTAAGTTCATATACAGTTATTAGAGCTGCCTGGAAATTTTCAAATGAAAATATGGCTGCGCTTCTAGTTTTCATTTTAAAAAGGAGCAAAATACAAACCTTTGACTTCTCCTGTGAAGAGGAAAATCCACTGCTCAGCTTTAATTGATGGACTGCCTCTCCAAATATCCCTAGAGGAGGTGTGAGTGGATGATGTATGTCTTATACTTTTTCCTCGTTTTTCCACACAAAGGAAATAGAAGGTCTTTTCCCTCAGGAATTTTTGATCACCGGACTTATATAGGACTGTCAGTCTTAGAAAGCTGTATTTTGTCTTTGCTGAACTTAGTTGCTAATAGTGCATAAGCAAAGAATTTTTAGGAAATAAGCAGTCCCACTGCTGTATTATCTATTCTGCAGACAGAATTATTATACAATCATAAAATGATTTGGCTTGAAAAGGATTTTAAAAATCGCCTAGTTCCAGCCTCCCTACCATGGACAGAGACACCTTCCACTGGACCAGGTTGCTGAAAAGCACTTTCCAACCTGACCTGGAACACTTCCAAGGATGGGACAACTATAGCTACTCTGGGCATCTTGTTGCGGTGTCTTACCACCATCACAGTAAAGAATTTTTTCCTAATATCTAATCTAAACTTACTCTCGTTTTAAAACCATTCTCCCTTGTGTCACTATGTGCCATTGTAAAAAGTCCCTCTCCAGCTCTCTCGTACGTCTCCCTGTATCGGTCTCTTCTTCAGACTGAGTGATTCCAATTTTCTCAGCCTTTCTTCTTACAAGTCCTCCAGACCTCTGATCATCTTAGTGGCATCTTAGTGGCCTTCCTCTAGACTTGTTCAAGTAGATCCACTTTCTTCTTATGTTGGGAGCTCCAGAAATGGATGCAGCACTCCAGGTGAGGTCTTATGAGAGTGGACTAGAGTTGGAGAACCACCTCTCCTCTGTGATACAGCCCAGGGTATGGTTGGCATATTTCCAAGCAAGTTTATAATTTTATCTTTCAGTGTGCTTTTTCACTGGATCCCAGTGGTTTGCCATACACTGTAGTGGGTTTGAAGTTGAAGTTTTCTGTTTTCTGAGGGGAGAGGAAGTGTTTGTCTGTTAAATCATTAAAACCATTTTCGTTTGTGTTTTCCTCAAAATTCTTGGGAGTGGAGAACAGAGCAGGATCGGCCGTCCCGGCTCTGGGGACCTTAGGCTCAGTGGGACTGGGGAGAGGTGCAGCAGAACTGGTTCAGGGCCAGGCTCCTTCCTGCAGTTTCCTGCAGTGCTGGTTTCCTCCCCTGGGTGAGCCCCTGGCCCCATGCACCCGCTGCTTCTTGCCAAGCTAGGCAACCATTTGGGTACAGAGCCCTGGCCCACGCACCCACCGCTAAGCAGCCATTCTCTCACATACTGTGTCTGACCCTGGGATCCAGAGCGTGCTGTGAAGTGCCGCTGCTGCAATTCCCATTTTTCCTCCATAGCGAAGCCAGGCTTGTTTCCCGCAGCAGAATAGAATGGCCCAAGCAGTATTTGGAGCGGTGACAAGCTAAGCTGAGCCCAGCAGTCGCTCAGGCACAAAGCCCTGGTCCCACGTGGGTCCCACGCGGCGTGTCATAGTGGTGTGGAGCGGTGTAAACCAGCTGAGTCCTGACTTCTGCCGCTGTCCCCACCCTGAGCTCCCGCGCAGTGGGCTGCAGGGTGCATGTGCAAGGTTTTCATTTGTCACTCGCTGCCCCTGGCTGGAGTGGGAGTGGCGGTGGTGTTTTTCCCAGGTGGGCAACGGTGCCTGGTCCCATCTGGCAGCTTGCAGGGGCTGTGCAAGGCTTCTACCAGTGGCGGGGGGGGGGTGTGTGTGTGTGTGCTACACGGTTCCTCTACGTTGGCTGTGGCGTGGTGCGTGGCTTGTGGCTCTGGCTGAGCATAGGTGGCTGTGCTTAGTGTACGTGGAGCCAGTTGCCATGTTGTGTGGAGGGTGGCCAGCGCCTGCCCAGGAAGGGTGGCTGGCACTGTCGGCTTCATGCTGCCTTGGAGGCATGTGGCAGTGGTTTCTCCTGGCAGGCAACTGGCAGAAGACCCACCAGGCCCTGCAGCCCCTTCCTTCGCAGCCGGGGAAGCGTGTGGTGGCAGCTACCCCCATGGGCAGTCCCCCCTCCTAGCCCCACTGCCTGCAGCAGAGTCCCAGTGGGCAACAGGGGTCCTGTGGGCAGTGCTGCCAGTGCCTCTGGGTGCTCTGCAGGCGGCAGCAATGACGGCTGCCGAGGTCTGGAGCCTGGCCACATGGCAGTTTTGGTAGGAACCATCATCTTGCCTTAGGCTGAAATCTCGGGCAGAGGGGTGGTGCCAAGTATAGCCACCCAATGAGAGGACAGCCTGCTCAGGAAGAAGACGCCAAAATCTCATGGGATTGCCAGCATATAAAAGCTAAAATCCCTGAAGTTTCTGCTCCTTTTTGCCAGCTCATCATGGTCCAAATAACATCAACTGCTGCTCCTCCTGGTCCTTCCTGGTTTCCTTCACCTTGCAGTAGCACTGGAGCTCCAACAGTGGCACCAGGAGACCACCTAGCGACAACGCAAGTGGTATCTGTCCCCTTGGGTGTCCCTGGGCAAGGTGTTTTTCACTGTTTTTGTCTTTCAGAGGCTCCAAGAGCTGGGAGATACCATCTTCGAGGTGGCTTTACCTTCCTTTCCCCTGCTCCTCAGCCCACCAGTCTGCTTGGAGGAGCAGTTTGTCTTTTTTTTTTTTTGTGTACTATTGTTGGGTCTGCTGTGTGTATTTGTTTAGCATCTGGTAGGGTCCTATAGTTCTATAGAGGCCCATAGAAAATAAACCTGTTGTTTGCTGTTGCAGCTCTCTGTTACATCTCTCATCCTGTTGCACCCCCTAGTGGTAAAACTACCACATACATGTAAGTCAGAATTTAGTCTCCATTGACAATCTTTATAAGAGAATGTTTGAGAAGACATGTCTTGACTACCACACAGTGTGGTTGCAGCAAAGGGAAGTAGGAAAAAGAAGGCATATAGACTATATTTGCCATGGGAAACTAAGCATATTTAGGAACAATCTCTATCACTGATGTCACCAGCATGGAACAGTCTCTTCTAAGAGATTTTAAGTTTCTGTTTGATAAAAACAAGGCTGACATACAGTCAGCCTTGATCAGATTGAAAATTTTCTGACACAGATATAGACCTAGAACATATTCCAAAGGCTTTAGTGACCGTTTGAAAGTACAGTTATCCAGTGCAACATATCTGCTGTGTTCTGCTGTTATCTGCTCTTGTTACGCCCCCCCTTTTTTAAGAAAGAGCCTATCCTCACCTTTCCTAGGTCTACAGGCCCTGATGAGGTTCCAGTACTCCTATATACAGCCCACAGCTGTTTTCAGTGTGTCTTGGGGCATTCTAGCTCCTGAAAATCCTGTTCTCCCTCCCTTTTGCTGCTTATCTTCAAGGTAGATGACTTTCTGTGTCTCCTTTATACTTTGTAGAAACAAAGCTTTTTTTGTTGTATGGCTCAGACATGTACTGCTATCTAGTGTCTTGTCACATTTGATAGACATGTGAAATTACTCTGACACTATTGGGGAGCAACAGGAGAATGAAGACATTGTAGTGACATAGTACCATCTTTAGCAGCAAACAGGAATGGTCTCCAGAATGTGGACAACAAGCTGGATGTGCAGAAAATACACTCAATGTCAGGGCTCCATAGAATAAAAGAACAAGCTAGCAAAAGCCACTTGAAATGGAAGATAGACAAATGCAGTCTTACACTAGGAATGGACCTACTCCTTGCCCTGGTACAGTACAACGATGGATTGATGGAGTGACAGATCCATGGAATAGACTCCTAGTCTATTAGATCCATGGAATAGACTCCTAGTGGACAGCAAGAAAAACATCACTCAGCAGTGTGCTCTGGCAGATAAGGAGACCAACAGCATCCTGTGTTGTATCAGTGGGAAGTAATATCACTGGCAAGTGATCACTTCTCCTTCACTTAACTTCCACAAGACCGTGTCCTAAGCACAGCAACTAGTTTTGATACTCCATAACAAGAAAAACTAATAAACTTATATATATGACTATTGGAAGGCTGTCAAGATGGTTGGGGACCGGAGCATGTGTCTGTGAGGAAAGACTGAGGGAACTGGACTTTTATGGCCTAGAGAGAGGACCTTCCAGTAGCCTTCCAGCTCCTACAAGGAAGTTGTGAGAAGACAGAGCCAAGATTTTTACTGAGATACATGGCTGGAGGATAAAAGACAATGGTCTTAAATTATGACAGGGCAGATTCCAAGTAGATATTAGGAAAAAAAATTGTATAATTAAGAACTGGAGCCAGTTGCCACAACAAATTGTATAATCTACAGCTTTTGAGGTTTCCAAAACTCAGCTGGATAAAAAACCTATACGATCTGATAAGAGTTATATATTGAATTTGTTTTGACCATGAGGTTGGACTAGATGACTTCACAAGACCTCTTTTGTGGGGTATTTTTACAGTCTATCCTTGGCAAAACACATGGATAACAGCATCTGTTGTGTGTAGTATCGTGACACTATTTAACGTGTGTGTTGGGTTGAATATGCTGAACTAGAGAACATTTGCTCACAACTCATTGTGCTAAATGGAAAGACAATTATTAGCCTCCAAATAGTCATGTAAAAGGGGAAGACAGACATAATCTGGAAAAATAAATAAGGAATTATAGAGGGACATTTTGAAATGAAGCAAGAGTCAATATGAAAAGAAGTATAAAAGAAGCATGACAAGTTGCAACATGTGAGTAGAGACCCTGGAGCTGACACAGTAGTAGTGACAACCCGTTTTAACACTGCTAGAAGTCATCCTACTGGCATCACAGGCCTTCTGCAGCCAGACAGAGCAGTCTGGTCAGATGCCATAAGCTGAAAGTTGTTTGACCTGGAATAACAGCAGAAACTACTGCAAGCAGAACCCCCCCACCTCACCGGATGCCTGTGAGATTATAGATTCATGTAGGGTTGTGCCTCATTAGCTGCAGGGAGCATCATAAAGTCCAACAAGATGAGAGCACTCATGGCTCCTGCAGTGTGTGGGTACAAGTAGGAGAGGCTGTACCCACAGACAGAGCATGGGGTATTTGCAATACACAAGTGCTGTTAGAGAGGGGGGTGTGTTTGTAATACTGTGTTTATATTTGTGATTAGAACTCCTTGGGGTTAGTTACATTAGACATATTAAACATATTTTGAATTTTGTATGGATTTATTAACATTTTGTTAATGTGTTCTGCTTCATCTGCTATATTCAGCCTGCATGTATAGTTCATTGTTTGCTGGTTAATTAGATATCATTAGCAAACTAATAAACCATTTCAGACCTGTTCTTGGTATAAAATATGTAAAATTAGTAGTCTGTCTCTGTAACACCTTCCAAGATGAGTGATTCTTTGATTTTACCCTGTAATAGTGTTTTAACTGTCAATGTATTTGGCAATTCTTTGGTAAGGCAGTGATTAACCCAGGACAAATTCATACCCAAAATCATTTCTGCATGTGCTTGAACTCACCGGTACAGAGGCAGCAAGTTCCTTGCTACATGCACCAGGCATTATGCCTTAATACTAACATCCACATTTCAAGGGTACCAGATTTCCCAGAGCTAGGTCCTGTATACCTTTAAAATAGAAGCATTCAGTGCAATATTTTTTCTTGTGAGCACAAGTCATCTGCAAGAGTCAAAAATGGGGAATAATCTGACCTCTTAAATATTCCTGCTTATTTGACCCGGCTTGCTTAGATGATCAAATTGTACAATTTTCTATCAGTGTTGGGGTAACTGAAAAGGCAGAAAAAAACAAAGGTAGAATTGCAGTCTCAGAGCATTCTGCCCTGTCCTAAAAGTTTTTAGAAAGAAGCCTACTATTATTCCTTAAGGAACCTTTTCACCGTGCTTCTCCCTCATGTTTTTAAGACACAATCTGATTCTTAGTATAAAGTCAAATTGAGATCATGCTCTCACCCCCTCATAAGCATGTGCATATCTTTTGGTTGTAAGAGCAGATATATCAGATATATTCTTGAGCTGAAGTTGCCCAGTCTTGCATAAGAACGGTTCTGCTCATTCATCTTTACATGGGAAAAAGAGAAACGTTGTAAAACCTTTTTTCCAAAGCTCAAATGCCAGATCACACCGCTGTTCAAACATCATTGCAGTTCTCAAATTTATATAGACTGCAAGAAGCTGTATTTTAGACCTGTCAACAAAGCTAAGAATCATAGCCAACACAGGAAAAGTTTTAAATTCCTGGCAGTACTGGATGTTGCTGGAGCCAAAAGATTAAGAGAGAAATAGGAAGATTAAGTAATGGACTCTGGAAAATAGAGATGAAAATCTGAGTCAGGATAAAGGCAAAAAAGTAAAGTGAAAGAAGCATTTAGGAAAGAAATTTCCTTGTTAACTAAAAGGGGAACTACATCTTTACAGAGACAGGGTCTCCACAAGCCCTTATACCTAGTTTTGCTGGTTTTCATTCTTGTGAACTCTTTCTCTTCTTTTTGACTTCCTGTTCTCTTACAGTGCCATATAAGTAAATGCTGAGAGTTACAGCTAATCCTCACAGAAGAGGTGTAAAGGTTCTAAGTGAAAAAGAGAAGATTGGCTGAGGCAGAAATGTAAGTATTATTTTAGTATCACTGGTACAATTTATCAGATTAGAACAACAACAAAGGAGATAATTAACTAGATCTGCCACTCACACAGAAAGTGTATGCACTGGAAGAAAGACAGTCTCACATCAGGAACATGGGAACATAGGAATATACAGTAAATACGGAAAGACAAATCATAGGTCTGTACAGCAGCAACTCCTGGCTCTGGAGACAGGATCTGGACAGTATTACTGGAAAATAAAAAACAAAATGGCCTGGATAAGCCAAAGTAAAGTGAAAAGTAATAAGGATAAAACTGTAGGCAATTGTTTAATACCTGTTTCAGGATTCTGAGCAACATTTTGCAAGGTCAGTGCAATCAGGATGTAATAAAAGACATGCAAGATAAACAGAAGAATATGTTGCTGTATCATAGTTCACGAGTATAAAAGTCCAAATAGTTGTTACCTTGCCATTTTGCATCTGAAAAAGAGGATGGGATTCCTGAGCAAGATACCCTGCTGAAAAATTCAAGGACTGCTTCTGTCTGAAAATTGGCTTGACCTAACTTTCATTTCTACTGCCAAAAAAGAGTTTATTTTTCAGAGTTCATGCCTGAAATTTCCATCTTTTTCTTCTGTCTGTACTAAAATGTCTTTATAATTCTGATTAGAGATGCTTTGATTTCTGGTAGATATTTCTCTAATAAGTTTCACTGAGTATGGCTTGTGTGTCCTTTGTGGGAGACAATTGTCTGGTTACGTTTGCAAAGTTTATTTTTTAACATGACAGATTGCTTACCTATACTGATAGATCAATGAAATTATTTCCCTCTTTTTCTTATCAACTTGCCCGTCAAAATTGAATGACTGCTCCTGGAAAGCCTCCAGGGAAACAGTTCTTGTGGTGAATGGACCATAAAATCTCATTCTGCTGCTGGGATAAAAACACATCTGAATTTTTCTTTTAATGTAATTTTTTTTAAAAAAAACAAACAAGCATAAAATAAATTTTGTCAATAAAACACAGTTTCCATTTTAAGAATATAATTTTGCAAAGATGACTGCTAAAGGAGAAAAATCTAGACTATTTCTTACAGATTCAATTTATTAACATAGATTGCTAACAACAGCTATTTCACTGCAACAGAAAAATCCATTAAGATCTTGTAAAATGCATGCATATCACCAAATCTGACTCTTCTCCAAGAAAAAAATCTGCAGAAGACTTTTGTTGAACTCCTCCCACAATTTTAAAGTGGAGTCTACAGACAGTAATTTAAAAGTTAATGTATTGAGTTTTTTCAGTTTTACATTCTTGAAGGGGTATTTTTTTAATTAGGAATGTCTGACTTAAATTCTATCATCTAAATAGAACAGGTGACACAGTAGTATAATTTGTGGCAGTGCTAAGATATTACTCAGGCAAATTTATTTTTACAGGAGTCTCTTTATATATGAAACATCTAATCACGACAAAATAATTCTATATCTGGCTCTGCAAGACTGATTGGCTTATATACCATTAAAAAGAGAGGAAAAGCTCTAGCTGCTTTATATGTTCAGGAACATCACTCATTTCAATCACCGCATTGTCACCTATAGATGTAAGTTTGTTATCCTTTCACTTTTAGTGTTAAAATTACTGGCCTGAGGGAAAAAAAACATTTTTATAAAGATTGCTATCTAGAATAAATAACTACTCTAAAGTTCACTTTTAGACCCATATTTCTTTATATTTTCTGCATGGATAATTCAACATTCCCGTTCTACATTGTATCATATCTTTTGACATTGACAGCTTCAAAATATAGACTTAAAAAGAAGTTGAATAAGACTTTTAGGCAACTTATATACTTCTCTTTTCATTCCTCACTCACTTTTTATTACCATAAGAATAGAGAAATTACCCTAAGTAATGAAAGACTCTTAAGACAAATTTATGTAACAAGCATAAACACCACTGCACGTGCCATATTCTTTTATAATATTATGCATAAACTATTTTTAACTACAGGTAGGGATATATTGATGATGCAAGGCCAAATTAATCCTTTTTGTTTTCCTTTGATACATTTGAAAGAACAACAAAAAAAATGGACTGATGACAATATTACTAAGTAAGGAATATATAATTTAATAAAAATGATCTATAAGCACCTATGTGGCTCTCCACAGTTGCAGAATTTCGGTCAGAATTCCAATTATAGAGAGCCCTTTAGGGAATCTGAAAGTAAAGGAATTAATTTTTCTTTATATCTACTTATTTCTTTCCTTGGCAAGCTCTCTCATTGACAGAAGACACCTCTTTAAGGCAAATTAAGTTACAGCAGCTGACAATGTATGATTCACACAACCTGGGATCTTTTAGTAGTTGTGACAAGCTTCTTCTATAGGACAGAATGATGGTTTTGGGTGTATTGGTATATGGTCCTTATCACTCATCGAGCCCATCATTGTTGGCACAGATTATTATTATATTAATAAAAACAATAATCTTCCCCTTGTTATCGCTACAATTGCTTACTGTCAGTTGATGGACTTTAAAGAACAGAAAACATGAAACATACTGAAAGTACATGAAGAGTAATACAATTATTGAAGAAATATAAATTAGGTCCATATATATATAAAGAAGGTAAGGTTACATGTTTAATATAAAAGAATATTTATTGTTGATTATTGAGAAAATAAATGTTTTTTTGCTAGGATTTATAAAAGAGAGAACAACAGTTCTTCTACGGCATATTAGACAAAAATAAGGATATTTTATGAAGAAAAAAGGAAAGAGTTTTTTCCATTGAATTTTACTGCCAGAGCCATTATAGCATATAGGATATTTTCTTCAACATAAACTGTAGAATGTAAGCCATTTTACATAAGATATTGCTCTAAAGATACAATTCTATTTCCACATCTGTAGCTGACTTGGAAAGGCAGAAAGGGTTGGAGTAGATGCATTTTAGTGTTTCCTTAAAACCCTTTTTTTTTTTTTCTTAAATTAAATTCTAGCATAAATCTCATCAAAAACACAGTATCTAAAAATTAAATTCAGAGTAAAAATGTAAAAGATCTTGCCTGGCCTTTAAGTTCCTTATCTGAAGTTCAATAGATTTTGCATGAGGTATTTGTGCCTTTGAAAACCTTCTGTTGTTAAATTCACTTTACTCACAACAGAATAGGAAAATTACATAAAACTCATAACAAAATTTATCTTTCTATAAAGAGATTGAAATACTGTAATGTTAAATAATAAATATATGTTGATAAATTATAATGATAATGTTGAAGGAGTGGTGCTCTAACAATACAATGAAGAAAAAAATTATGGGTAAGTTATTAAATTATTAACCCTATTGACTATAGCATTTTTTCTCAGGCCTGGAATTTGCCTGTTGATTCACAAGTCATCATCATGAACAATCCAAATACCTTACGAGATAGACTTGCAAAATAGTTGTCCCAGATACTGTGGAAGCTGAGGCAGAAGCCCTGAGAATTATTTGCTGAGCTCTGTTTCTGGGGAGTAGTGAATCGACTTGTCTAGCACATGATGGCATTGTCAAAGAAGAGTTCCTTAATATCTAGTTTATAAAATAAGTCAAACTACTAAGTCAAAATGTCTCCTAGTAGTACATAACTACTGTAAATCGGGATAATCTTTGTATTTATTCAGTGATACTGACCATGAAGATGAAAGTCAGGCTGTAACTATCCCCAGTGCCAACAACTTGCCAGAGATCCTATCTAAAGATGGAGTAGCAGGCAGAAACTCTTAAACAACTAAAATGTAATAGAGTTTTCTCAGTTACCTGAATGTTTGCCAAATCAAGACTACTCCTTACCATGTAGCCCTTTTTGGTACTTTGTCACTGTCAAAATGAGTAACAGTTCCCTGTTATCTCACTTGCAGTAAGATAAGATTTCTTTTAAAAACCACTAAATAAATGTTTCCGTCGCATAGCTGTCTGTGTTTTTAAGCAGTTTGTGAAAACTGAGTTGCAAATACAGAGTCATTTTCTTGTATTCAAAACCTATGCCCTCTTATCTTATACATGGATCTTTGCAGTTGTTCTACACTTCCACATTCTAACCAGGTGGATCCTAAAGGGATATACACGAAAAGAAATGTTTCTTAAAACTGAAAAAGGAAGAGCTGTCTTTTCTGTTCAGCAAAATTATGGTTTGATATGAACATGAAAAAAACAAGAGTCCTTTTAAGAAAACAAGGAACTCCTATTTGCTGACATTTTGTTGGGAATATAGTTAATGTTATCTTGAGGAAAGCAGAAGAAATCTGCAAACATTTCAAGAGAGAGCACTGTAAATATAAAAGCCAACAATAGACTAAAAGAACCCCTAATTATCATGATGGCAAACATACTGTATAGAAATGAGAGGTTGGCTGTCAATATGTTTAAAGCAGAAAGGTCACTTTACAATTACAATAGCTTCACTTATCTTTTGTCTGAAGCTGTCAGCAAAAGATAAATGCCTACATCCACCCTTATCACAACATGAGTTTTATCATGTGATGACATGCTTGCCAAAAACAACAATTTAAACCTTACCTAGGTAGAGATGCTGAAAAAAAAAATTACCTGGTTTAACTTCTAGATGACTTAAACAACGATAAACTCTTACATAGAAACAGTAATTTAGGATTAGAATGTCTGTAATTTTAATTTATTCTTTTTTCCTACCTAAAGGAAAGTGAATCAATGAAGTTGATTCTGAATGAAGTTATGCAAACTTTGAATGAAGTAAAATATAAGTCATATTTTCAAAGTCAAAGGGACAGATCTCTTTCATGCCATAGATATAAATAACAGTATTGGAAAGAAAGGGGTATATCATGTTCTTTTGTAAAAGGTGCTCTCAGACTTCCAATCTCTGCGACACTGCAGACAGATAATTAGGAGTAGCATTTATGAAATTCCTTGGAATTACAAATTAATTGATTTTCTTTTATTCATGGCCTACCGTGAGTCGAGAATGAATGCCACCATGCTTTTTAAGAGATGTGTTGTGTTCAAAATTATGAGAACCTAGATGGCATGTGTGAAACCCCAGGCTGATATGTCTAAATGGCTTCTATGAGTGGAGCTGGCAGGTACTTTTTCCTCACGGTATGCTGAACATTTCCCAAAAACTCTTGGAAGTCTTTAAAGCACAGTTGTATGCTGCATTCACAATATATTCACAATATAGCTATGTAGTTACCCTACTCCACCTCCTGCAATAGGTTAGGAGATAAGGCTTATTCTCTACTTCCCATCAGCAGTTGCTGTCCATCCAGTTCCTGGAAAGTAGGGTATCAGTATGCCTGGTATGTGCTTTGGAAGACAAACACCTTAATAAGGAATATCCTTTCTATTCTTCCTTTCAAATAGCTTTTATTGCTGAGCATCATCTCATTTGGTATGGAATATCCTTTGGCCAGTTTAGGCCAGCTATCCTGGCTATGTTCCTTCCCAGCTTCTTACCCACCAACAGCATATCAGCTTTTTTGGGGTGGCTGGTGTTGGAGAGGAATCTCTGATGGTATGTGAGCACTTTTCAACAGTAGTCAAAACACCGGTGTGTTTTCAACACCATTTTAGCTACAAGTACTAAACACAGCACTATAAAGACTGCAGCCATCCTAGTTATCTCCATCCTAACCTAATGCAGAGGAACAACTTTGCTAAATTCTCTCACCAACTAAAAGCTATGAAATCCTTGTCTCAGACAGACCAGAACAACGGTCATTGGGAACACAGTGAGAGCTGTTAGTAAGTTATTCCTCCCTAGGAAACACCAAGAGCAGCATGACAGCATGAAAGAAAATAATACTGAAACTAGAGTGAGACTTATGAAGTCAGAAACTCATGCGATTCTAAGACAAATGTCTGAATATTAGTAAATAACTCTATAATGAAGGAAGCATTACTAGTTTGCGTATAAGAATATGAAACAGAGTATAGTTTTCCCAGATAGGGAACTAAAAACTGGGCCAAATAGCAACTTCTAAACAGTTTCATACAGTTTTGAAGTCTGTAGAAGAAAAACGACATTGTATATTCTCAGCAGACAGGAGTTACAAAATATGCTGAGCTGGAAGCAACCTACAAGAACCATCAAGTGAATGTCCTCTTTAATGAATGGCTCATATCAGGATCAAACCCACAACCACAGCTTTATTAGCACTGTGTTCTAACTAAGCTAATCACATTATCATCAAATTTAAATACAATAGAGTTTTGTGAGCACATGGAAGTGTGGTTGACACTGAAGAAAATTCAAATAAAATCCAAAATTTTTTGGAAACAAATAATTTTTTTTGTAGCAACACTTCAATTTTAAAATATCTTCCTCTGTTTCCTAAAATTGTTGAATTTATCCAGTACCAGCTGTCTAAGACTACATAATATTGCAGTATCATCTCCTTTTACAGGAGAATATTTTGATGGTCCTTGTTACTCACTGTGAAAAATTATTGTGAAATATGTGCCCCTGCCTCATATAATTTTAAAAAAAGTTTTCTAAATCAGAAGCTCCATAGCTGTTATCCTACTGGATCTCTGGGGCCATTTGTATCTTGAGGTAAGAACATGTAGCAACCTCTGGTATTTTAGGCATATTTTCTTTATGTAGGCATCCTTCCTGCAGTACCTCATCAACTTTTGTAAAATAAAGAATATGTTATATCAAATCTGATGCAGAGAGGAACTCTTATTTTCTACCACTACAGAGCATAGAAAGTGTCACTTAATGGCAAGAAGCCATGAGAGTTTTAATTTCCATTTATCTTGCTTCTGGGTCACCTGATTTTCCTTCTCAGCAGGTGAGATCTGTAGATTCCACTATTCAATAAAAAAGTATTCACAGCTAGATGCTATTATATTTTCCTGGTCTTTGGACAGTACATCATCTATTAATATTGTGTTAGTGGAATTTTTAGCAGAGTAAAATTTACATGTTAACCTCTATAATAATGCTGAATAATTGCATTGTTTCAGCCATCTTCCTTACTGCATTTTTTCCAGCCTTCTTCTTTATTGTATTTTTTCTTCATTATTTTTTGTTTTTATTTGGACTCTGAGATATGGAAAAGACTTCTGCCAGAAGTCTTGCAATGTCACTTCTTAAAACTAATTGATGAAAAATGAGACTTGCCTGGGCGATTTCCATGATATATGTCTGCACTATTCTGTTCTTCTTCCTTAAAAGAGGATTTCTTCTGCGCTTTCAAATAATTATGAGAAATATGTGCTAATATTAGAAATCCAAAAGAGCAAGTAAATAGAGATTATCTTTTCTCCAAATTAAGATTCACCTGATTAATTCTACCCATTTTAACTACTGATATCATAAGAAAACTTTTAGTATTCTAAATCTCTCCCTTACCATTCTGAGAAGTTCTACTATTAACTTTTTTAGACTGTGATTTAAATAGCTGTAGTAAGAACACTTTGTAGTAATTCAAAACATATTTCACACATTTGACAACATATTTAAATTACAGACTTCATATTAGTTCATAAAGTAAGCTTATTTGTTCTTTTGGGGCCCAGAAAATACGGCATATGAAACTGCTTAGCAAATTTGCTGAAACAGGGGAAAAAAAGGAATCTTTGTTTCTAATTTCAAGCACATTGATCCACCACGAATGGACTAAAACTGCAAAGAAAAGAAGGTGGTTAAAAAACAATTATTGTGCACTTCTTTTGTAATAGGCAGAATAACCTTTACAGCATCCTATGATTCATTAGTGAATATGTCAAGAACCTGTAAATAACACTTGAAGCTTGCTTTTTTTTCTCTTAATTAAACTAACAGTGAAACTCTTATCTCTTGAGGCATATGCTGCTACCCTGGATATTTTAAGCAATATTTCATTCCTTGCCATTGTTCTCACTTTAAACATGAAGGTGAATTTAGCAAGTAATAATATTCTATTCAAACTCAAATTATTGGATTAAATATCTTTAATAAAACTGATTTGCTTTATCTACGTCCAAGGATCCAACCTTTCTGGTTTTTATAGAGCATAAATTGTTTTATATTACAGGATACATGTAGTCCCATTTACAGCTGTTTAGTAGCTCCAGTCATGCAATAAAGTGAGTTTTTTTGCCTTCTTTTGAAATAATGAAGTTGCATTTGAATTTTGATCTAAATTTCAGCATCTCCTTTCCCCTAAAGAGAGACTTTCATGACTTTTAATGATTTAAGTCCTTAGTTTTCTGTTTTTCTTACACCCAAACAGATTAAGTGGCCACTGTTTCACCCCCTGTTGAAAGAAGCCGAAATCTCTTCAGCCATTGTATAAACCAAAATTAATTTTGTAAAATTCTTCTGTATTTCAGAAACATATCCATCAAGGCTTGGAAAGCAGCAACAAGTTTCCATTGCCCTTAGGCTCTGTTCCTTGCTTCGACTGTATAATGTAGTCAGCAGATATTGAAGGTAAGATATAAGTGGAAAAATAAATGCTGCACCTTCTCATTGTTTTCCTCCAAACGCATGGCAAATACAGCAACAGTATTTTCCACTAGGTGTCTTTGGCATCAACAGGACTGTTCTTCCAGCAACTTCCATCAGGCACTATTTACATGCTTCACTTTCAGTTGCAAATACTCTTGTTTAGAATTAAGTCCCCACTGTACTTTTATGTTTGCGTGGCTTGGTCAAATTCTTTTGTTACCTTTGAGTTAAATATTTTACATGGTAACCAACTCTTCCAGCTATATAGAAAAATATCATATATTCATCTTAACATGACTTTCATTACTAGTTTTTATTTAAAACATCAGAGATGTAATTCTATTAATTTCTCTTCATGTGACTAATCAACTTAAGTCATTAAAAAAAAATATTATTTGTATGCAGGATTCCTTCTTCCATTCCTCCATTTGCTTCCATCTTCCATTCTTGATTCCAGCAAGTTGTCCCTCAGTTATGGACTAAGAATGTCCAAATTCCAATATTCAAATATTTAGTCTATGCCTAAGGTGGGAAGGAAAGCTAACTAAATATATCTCCCAATTCTTTACAAGCTCAATATTACCTGGATTACCTATTGTTCTCTTTTAATTGACTTGAAAATTCCAGCCAGAATACTTTGACTTCAATGAAATGGGAAGATATCGAATGAGTATCAGGACCTTCAATCAAGTCCCTGGTAGGTGGTAATCTTTTCTTTTTCTGAGTAACAAACTCAGTTGTGACTGTCCACTAACTTTAAGCTTGAACAAGTGAGCACACTGCTAAAGATCATGACAAATTCCTAACCTGCTCCCTCTGTATATAGAAACTTTCATTTTTGCCATAAGAAAGTCAGGAGGTTTTTAGGTCTTCACCCAAAGACCCTTTACTTTAGGTCTCATAGCTTCCCTACAATGTTCCATAGTGGTCAAGAAGCCACCAAACCAGTACTGAAAAATAATCATTTAGGGTCAGATTTTACTATGTCCTACTTAAAGATGCAGTGCCTTTCTTATACCCTAAAACTACAAGCAGAGCTATAGTTCCTTTGTCCAAATATGCCCTCATTTAACCGTAACAGTGGACATATAATAATAGGTTAAAAGGGAAAGTCAAAGCAGTAAAACAGAAGACTTGCAAGACTATAATGTGAAAATTTCAAAGTTTTTTAAAGCTTTTCATAAGAGATTGAATGAATGTCATGATAGACATTATTAAATCATTTTTGAAGAGCAGGAGGCACTCAAACAGGTTGTCCAGAGAAGCTGTGGATACCCCATCCCTGGAGGTGTTCAAGGGAAGGTTGAATGGGGCTCTGAGCAACCTAGTCTAGTGAAAGGTGTCACTGTCCATGACAGTGGGATTGGAACTAGGTCATCTTTAAGGTCCCTTTTAACCAAAGCCATTCTATGATACTATGATTTTTCTGAAGAAAATTTACTCTAGGGCAGCCAAAACAGGGACAGTAGGGGATGCACAACTACAAGAAAAAGGCAAACAAGAAAGCACAACCTCATTTGCCTAATACTGAAGATGCAGCCAAAGTGTTGTTATGATCTGGTGTGGTAGTTTAATCCACCCTTTAGCATTCAGGGGGCAGGTTCAATAAAGGTGACGGAAAACTGAATAGAGTTGTATCAGGTGAACAGTTTATTACAAGGGATTTGAATTAGAGAGGTGGGGTAACCAGGAAACCTCAGAATTACATCGAGGGACCCCCAACATGCAAGGAAAAAAAAAACACACAAAAAGGGGAAAAAAAACAAAACAAAAAAGAAAGGGAACTGTTCTTTTCAGCCAGATGACTAGTTGAAAGAAACAGGGAAGAAGGGTAGGAAAAGGTGTTTTTCCCTCCTCTCTCTCTCTCTGGAAGCACTTCTGGCCCTTCAGCCTCTCTGAAAAAACACAAAAAAAAATGGAAACGATTCCCTCCCACCACCTTTCCGAAGGATACTTGCTAGCAAGATGGAAATGGCTCCTGGCTTGAGAGAAATGGGCGGAATCCCACGTTGGCCTGTGGGCGCTGGAGACCTGGGCTCTGATCTTTCTCCTCGCTGCAGCAGCTGAAAAAGAGAGCGGGGCGGGGTCATGCCTCGACTTTTAAGCCTTCTCCGTCTCGTGTGAATATCGTCACCTTCTTCCTGGTCCAGCCGGCTTCCCATTCGTCCAGCCAGTCGGGCCCCGCCTCAGTTTCCGGTGTTTTCTTGTTGAAGAACTCACAAGTTTCAGTCGTTAGGCACCATCTTTGTTTTCATGGTGGCAGCACCTCAGAGATGCCACAGCACCAACACGATGCCAAGGCCAGCCCTCCATCACTGTCCAGAAGCAGCAGTGGTGCTGAAATTCCCGGCCAGGCTGGCCCGGGGCGAGGTGCTGCTGCCCACGCTCTGGGGGCGAGGAGACACCGCCCTGGAGGGACGCTGGGGC
>VXBA01002804.1:607893-647404 GCA_013399895.1 Serilophus lunatus | reverse complement strand
CAGCAGCATCCCCCTCATCTCCTTCTGTAGGCACACCATTACACACAGCAGGGTCTCTAGCAGCAGGGGTGCTTTATGTTACTAAAAGCTCCTGTGATGTCAGAAAGATTTAAGAAGTAAAAAAAAAAAAAAAAAAAAGGCCTGAAAAAGAAAAAAAACTCTACAGCTCCGCTTGTCTGTCGATGGTGTTAGGACTGAGCATTCCTGTCCCCCTCCCTTGAGAGGAGCCTGCCTTCACCTCCTCTTTGCACCATGTTTGCCTTTATGTATGTGCTGTCTAATGGAAGTGTCCCAAATAAAACTGAACTGTTGCATACACATCCCAAAGTGCTTGTGAGCTAATTCCACATGTTACAGTGATAAATGTTAACCCCTGGGTTTGCCTCTATAACCCTCTGCCCATGAACAGTTCATCTCCTGTCCTGCCAGCCTAGATTTGCAAGAGATGTTTGGAGGTTAACTACTTTAGTTTTCCTTAGTCTTTGTTGAAGCTGGGGAGGAGTGTATTCTCTCTTCTGCCTTTACCTTGTGACTTCTTTGAGGGGTGGACAGGCTGAGACAACACAGCAGTCTTTAGGTGAGAGGTGCTCATTCTTTTCCATGTACTGGAGGAGGAGGAAGACTGAAGAAACAGTATTGACAGTCCTGCTCAGACCTCCCTCTCTAAATGCATCATTGCCTGGCAGCTGAGCCCCTGTCAGGCTGCCAGGTGAACACATGGGCACGGATGCTGGTCATGAGGGGAGTGAGCACAAATCAAGGATGGCAGGATGGGCATCCCAGCTGGATGCATCCCCAGGACCAGCTACTGCTGAGGGCCTGTGTGTCCCTACATCTGAAGGCTGGAGCGGCTTCAAACAGCCTCCATGCCTGCTAATTCAGGGCATGGGAGAGTTGCCAGGATGAGGAGTGTGTGTCCCTGAGACCTCGGGCTTTGGCTTGGCCGGGGAGTGGGCAGGGAGTTGGCAGCAGCCACTGAAGCTTCCTTGTGCCGGCTTGCTGACGTGCTTTGCCCAGAGGGGCTGTCACCTCAGCGAGTGGTGGATGACGGCTTTTCCTTTGTGCCTCCTTCTGTCTGCACCTTGCCCAGCCTGAGGGCATGGGCCAGACAAGAGGCTCAGAGAAGTGGGGATCTCTACAGCAGGTCCTGGGTGTGGGGGCAGGCATCTGGAGCACAGGGGTGCCAGGGTGATGCCAGCACTCTCCCCAGGAGGATGAGGTGTGAGCTGGGACTCCGCCAGGCAGACGTGAGTAACAGCGAAAGTCCAGGGTGTTGGTTTGAGGAATATTGCTGTGGATATATGCACTGTCTTCCAGGAGATAACTGGCACAGCTGAGGTCAGTTGTGTCAGGAGGTTCTGCTGTATTTCCAGGGCATGACCTGAGCTGTGGTTAGCAGTGCTGACTCTCAGAGTAAGTCACTGAACTGACACTCGGCAGTTGTGCCTTGCTCCTGACTTGATCTGGAACTGAGCTGGGTGGGGAGATCAGGTGTTTCCTGAGAGACAACATAGCAGCATCCAGGGGAAAGCATTACACAGTGTGTGGACATGCAATAGTTGTTGTTGGCTGCCTCCAGCCCCCTCTTCAGGCCCGTGTGTGTAAAAAATAAAATATAAATGAGCAAAAGCATTTTTCTTTGCCTGCATTGTTGAGGAAGCAGGACTCCTTTAGGGGTTTGGGGTTAAAGGTTTTTATTGGTGATACCATCCCCATCCACATGATGAAGACATCCTTCTGCCCTCCTCTTCCCTGAGATGCTTTAAAATTATTGTACTTGCCTTTGTTTCGAAGATACGGAGCTGGTTCTTTGATAAAATCCCCAGCTCTGCTGTGCAGCTCAAATGTAGTGGAGTTAAGAGATGTTTTCTGCCTGGTGTCAGCTTGAAGCCTCGCAGACACTGAATCCCTCTAGAGGAGGGCACATCTGTTCAGGAATTTGATCTCATTTCTGACTTATAGGTTCTCCAGCTAAATGGAGCATTTGCTTTCATGAAAGTAATTGCTTTGAATGCTGCGGAAAAAAGAAGCCAAAGCCACAGACAGCATCTAACCTTGGTAGTGTTTATTTAATAAATTAATAAACACTAATAGGGTAGCATTCAAGTTCACAACTGTGCGCAGCCTATTTTTAAGCCACCTTGGGTATTACTAGAAGAGCACATGGCACAGCAGCCACTATCTGTGATGTAAAATACCTGGCTAGGGGTGCAGCTAGGGGTTGTAGTGCACCCACGAGCATCGTGGAGCCGGGGCGTAACAGCTCCATAGAAACACATCTGTTCCTGCCATGCTGATGAGGAGCTGCTCTGGCTCCACTGCCTGTTGCTGCTGGCACGGAATTTGTCTCCATGGCCTTACTTACCTGAGCCTCGGGAGATGCTGTAAAATACAATGCTAATAACCAGGATGCTGTTGGCCTTGGCACACTGTTTCTGAGGCTGCCCTGACCTTCCCCTTGCTCGGCTGTTGCGCAGGCAGGGCATGTGCTCCCAGCACGGAGCACAGCAAGCTTGTGTCCCTCAGTACGGGGAAACCCGGGTCACTCAAACTCCATGTCCCTATGACTTGTGTGCTTTCTCTACAAATCAGAAAGCCATAATTACATTCTTGCTATAAAACTTCTTCCCTTCCCCGCTGCATCACCCTGCCCATCTCTGCCACATCCATAGACCTGCTCTTTGTGGATCAGCAGTACTATCACACATCCTGTCTGAAAGGAGCTGTGGTACATCTTCCCCACGGCCAGGAACCCTCTCCTGCCACTGCATCCACCTGGCTCTGACTGTTCCTGCGATGGGGAAGATATGCCTTGTTCCTGCAGGCACCACAGCTTCTGTGGTGACTTGACTGTTGAAGGCCATGTCCACTCAAGCTGGCGGCATCCTTCCCTCATAGTACTCAAGTCTCTTCATATTCTAACTTTGGTAAGAGGTTGGGCATGTTTTTTTATATGCTTAAATAATAATGGATGTTATTTGCTAAAAATATAAATTACATGTTATATCAAAATAGTGTTATATGCCTAATTTTTTATTATAAATATATTAGTGTGAATTATATGTAATTATATATATGTATATTAAAGTATACTATTATTTAAGCACATGAGGTCAGGCACACGATTTTTTAATGCTTTATAATAATGCATTTTTTATTATAAATATGCACTTAATTGTATTTAAAATAATTTCCTCAATCTCATACCGAAGTCACAAAGGGAGAGAAATGGAGTATTATAATGGAAGGTTGCTGCTAAATCTATATATCTAAAATGATTTTATTTTTTTTTCTGCAGGGCTGGTAAAGGTAGTTTGCCATACACTTACTTGTTATTGTTGTCTTTCCTACATCTTTTTTTTTTAAAAAGTGGCAAAAGTTAAGTGGATTCTTCATAAAGAAGGGACATTTTTGCAGACATACAGATATTAAAATGCCATTAACAAAACCGTGGAGCTCATGATTATCAACCAAGCTACAGCCACCAGGGGCCAGCCCAAGCACTATTTTTTAGAGGGTGTGAAGTGTTGCAACATGAAGAACGGTGATTTTTCTCCCTCCTATTTATGTACCTGCTGTCTCCTCATTTCTTCCAAGAGCTGCTTTTGCAGTTTTGAGGCAGATGTAGAGCAGTTCTAGTGATGACTTTTATTTCTTAGGTATTTGTTATTAAACATTAGAAGACTCCTTTTGTTTCTGTAATAGTCTTCCATCCTATTGAGATTCCAGCACGTGCTCTGCAGAGAAGCTCAGTGTCAGGGTGTGTGCCTCAGCTTCCAGCTTGAGAGATGGTGTGTGAGGGAGATAAGAATGGGATACAGTAAAGCCAGTGGCAGAGCAAGTGTTAGGTTTCATTAGGCTCCTGGATTTGGACTCGCACAAAGATGTTGTTTACAGGTGGATGAAGTTGACTCCAGCTGGGGACCAGAACTAGCACTTTCCTCTTCCAGCATATGGACTATGCATATCCATCCCCAAGCTGGAGGTTCTGTGATAGGTGTCATTTCAGCCTCTGACTCCTTGACCCTGCCCAGTACACCTGAGGAGAAGGCAATGCAAAGCAGTTTAAATTGCTAAACTTGCAAAAAGGATTCAAAAATTAAAATAGCACATGAAAATTCCCAGGAAAAGTGTTTTAATTCAGGGCCTCCAGAAAAGTTCAACAACAAACTAAAACAACCATCTCAACACTTAACTAGCAGAAAGAGCCTTGTCCACAGCTGGGCTGGCTGAGGCGGTACCAGGAAAACCCAGAGGTCTTCCTTAATGTAAGATGTGTTTGCTGGCTGTGAGGTCCAGCTGAACCTGGTGCTTATACAATACCACAGCTGTGACTAGTGTTCCACATATTGAGGAAGAGCCTGCTGGAAACAGCTCTTATTTTTATTATATTGTTATCAAATAAACCCAGGACCAAGAACAACAAACCACATGGTGGAGAAATGTGGAGATACAGAAGTGTGGTGGAGGTAGAAGCAGAAGATGAGGACTGAGGAAGACCTTCCCTAGGATGCAGTCAGCACTGGGGCAATAAACACACAGATTCACTCCACGAGCCCAGGAGAAGGTTTTCTCTTTCCAGTGTTCCCCCTAGCATGACTTTCTCAACAGTTTTGGACTTTTTTTTCTCCTCTAAAAATTAGGTTGCTGCTTTTATGCCCTTACAGTAGGGATGGAACAACTGTTCCTGTTTGCAACATGCTCCGAAGAGCCAACCACTGTGTGACATTTATCCCAGAGACAAGGGGTTTAGCTACTGAATTGCACCCTCCTCTTATAACAAGTCCTCCAAAAGCTGGAATCAATGCTCCACTGTTGGCAGAGCAGGAATTCGGGTGGGACCACAGAGGTCTCTCCTGGGAAGCTCAGGGAGGCGTGCTCTCCTGCTGATGGAAATCGCCTTTCAGCAACATCCCTGAACTCCCTTGCTGCTTTAAATGCTGGCCTAGACGTTAACAGTGATGATATTGCATTGCTGAACAGATTCAAACAGTGGGAAATACACCCACCTTATTTAGAGGTAACTAAATAAGCGTATTTTACTTAATAAAATGTTGTGAGGCTCTTCTGGCATTAGACCTGTTCTCAGTGTCCCCCACGTCAATTCCCGTGTCTCTGTAGGGTACAGGGCTGCGTGGCGCCAGCATCAGCTGCCAAAACTATTTGTGTTTTGGTTTTTTTTCCTGAGGAACCAACATCTTTTACAGAGGATTTTGGCTCCACTTTGAGTCTGCAATCAGCCAGTGACAGTTGAAGATTATGACATTAAAAATATATTTTTTTAACTACAGTTAATTGATCCTCATGGGAAATTAGCATGCAATGGACCGTTTGCTCTCTATCTATCACTGTGCTTTGCTGAACGAACTTATCTCTGCTGTCTGCTACTGTATCTCCACTGTGATCAGTGAACCTCCCCGTGCCTCTCCGTGGTGCTGGGCTCTGGAGGGGCTGGGTCACTAAGCAGCCGCCCGGCTGTGCAGATGCCATCAGAGGACCAACACTGCTGGAAGGTTTCAGATATTCGGTAGATGCTCTGCCATAACCTGCATCCCCGTATTTCCAACTGCTGCTTTCCCTCTCCTGCCCCTTCCCTTTCTCTGGGAAGCCGGAGCCACGTGTGTGTGTCTCCAGGCTATACATCAAAACTCGGCTTTCTGCGGCCGTGGCTCTGCAATAAACAAGGAGAGCATGTCCCTGCTTGACTGGTACATTAAGCAGATGTTCAGCACCTAGATCTCATTTCAGGCAGGCAGAAATGAGAACGAAGCAGAAGAGGATGACTTTTCTCCCCTCCCCGACAGCCAATGGTGCTGTTGCAAACCTTCTGCGTTTGAAACGCCAGCCTGCAAATTTGGCATTAACAGCTGTGCTTGAGCTGCTGGCTGGATTGCAGGGACGCTGCCTCCCAGGATATCTGAGTGTGTGTGACGCTGGCTCCAGCTGCAGAGATGGCAAGGGCTGAAAGTGTGGTTTAGAGCCACTGAAGAAGTACTGAAAGAATACGCTGGAATCTTGGGGGTTATGGGGCTGTGTCACAGCTGAGCTGACCGCTGTAACTCTCCTTCAAGCTGCTACTCTGTTTCTTTCAGAAGCAGCTCAATTTTTCATACCTTCCCTGTGTGAAAGGCTTGTTATTTTCTGTTGTTATTATTCTCCGAGGTTACACAGCATCCCGGCGGCAAAAATGCAGCCCTAAGGATGAGCTGAGCCATTTTGGCTCCCATTTTCACATCCATCCAGACACCTTTGCTCTCACCCACAGGGAGCAACAATGAGACATGCCATCGACAGAGGAATGGACTAAAGGTTATAAATATAACAGGTGTTTCTATGCACAAAACAAGAGCTAATTAATGTGTAAATGTGCTCTAGTTAATTGAAGAGACCATAAACAACATTCTACCTGTGCTAGACACAGCTAAGCTGAGGTGTCTTCCTCCTTTTCATTTGAGAGATGAGGAGTGGAGTAGGAAGTTCTCAGCCCTATGCTCCAGCCTGGAGGTCAGCCTTCCTCTTGCCAGGTTACTCACTCCATTCCCACATTCATCTATGCAAATATTTGAGAAAATGAGCCTTCATGTTCACATTTAAGTTGTTTTAACTGCACAAATGACTCCTTGTAAATTTGAGAAAGACAGTAGTCAAAAATACAGGCAGTGGCTACTTGAAGAGTAGAGCATGCACAAAGTAGGCTGGTAAGTTCTGAGTATTTCACGGAAGCAGGTGGAAGGGCAGCAGTGTTCTTTTAATGATATCCCAGAATAAATCCATCACTGAGAAGAACCACTTTAATCCACATGCTCCATTAGGACAACTTTCCTTTCAGCAGAAGCACAATGGTCAACACAATGGCATGCTTCAGAAAAAAAAGCATCTCAGGGCTGCACCAGGCAGAGACTGCAGTTCACAGAATGCTGCAGGAGTGACAGAGACTGGACTGGTTTCCTCTGCTTGGCTGCTCACAGAAATCAAAGAACATTGGTTATAATGACAATGGTTGAAGGTGGTTTGGGTAAATTCTTCAACTTTCCATCATAACAACAGATTTCTCCTATACTAAGGTTTCTCCTTGGTCTTAGGGACACCCAGAAGAGTGCCACTGGAGCTCCTCTGGAGGCACAGCTATGCAGAGAAAAATATTTCCACTGGTTAATACAGCAGGTACTCCACTCACCAGCCAGGCAAGGATGTAGGAAGCATGCCCGTGGGGACCTCACCAACTCCTGCTCTCCAGATAGCACTTACTTGGGGGTGACTTCAGTGGGACATGCAAGTGAATCATGTCCTGGCATGCATCCAGAGAAGTGTGGCCAACAGGCCAGAGGTGATTCTACCCCTCTACTCTGCTCCCTTAAGACTCCATCTGGAGTGCTGCACACAGGTCTAGAGCCCCTAACATAAGAGGGACATGGTCCTGCTGGAGTGAGCCCAGAGGATGGCCAGGAAGATTATAGGGCTGGAGCGCCTCTCCTATGAACCCAGGCTGAGAGAGTTGGAGGGTTGTTCAGACTGGAGGTGGCTTCAGGGAGACCTTACAGCACCTTCCAGAACCACAAGGGGACCTACAAAAAAGCTGGAGAGGGAATCTTTACAAGGCATGTACTGAGAGGAGAAGGAGGAATGGCTTTAGACTGATGGGGTAGGTTTAAATTAGGTATTATTAAGAGGATGGTGGGGCACTGGATGAGGTTTCCCAGAGAAGTTCTGGATGCCTCATCCCCGGAAGTATTCAAGGCCAAGCTGGATGAGGCTTTGAGTAATCTGGTCTAGTTTAAAGTTTGGAACTAGATGACCTTTAAGGTCTCTTCCAACCCAAACCATTTTATGATTATTCTGTAATTGGCTACTTTGCTAAAGTAATTGAAAATTGTTCCTGCTCATTATGAATCCACTCAGGGAGCAATGTTACTGACGAATGTAACAACGAGTTACTTGGTGTGCACCAAGACAGTTTGGGCAGTTTTCTTTTAGCAATAAGGCAAAAAGAATTGGGGTACAGGACTCACATGGGGCAAAAGCTGCTGAGGCACAGAGTCAATTCAGAGACTGTAGTAGAGCACCTGCATGCAGAGAAGAAAGTGATTTAACAGAACGTAGGACTCCATTTCCAACAGGGTGGAATACCTTGAGCCCAAGGGGAAGTTTTCACAGGAGCTGGAGCCTTTGACAGTGCTCCTAAGGGCAGTGGCTGTCCCAGCACCCACCTGGCTGGGCTCTGGCTGCCAGGGTGCCAGTGACAGTCACTGTAGCTTCACCAGAGCACCCAGCACTGATCAGTCATCTGTAGAAAATGGCAACTGGTGTTAAAAAGGACGAAGTGGTCAGACTGGGAGGGTATTTTGGGTAGCAAGGGGAGAAACTGAGAGTGTTTACTCAGCAGATGTCCTGGGGTTACCTGGCACAGGGAAAGACGGATCCCTTCCTTCCTCTGAGCCGGACTCATCAAAGGAAAACATGAAGAGGCCAGAGAGGTTTATGGCTGGTATGACTGAAACAAATCAAAGGAAAGAATATTTGTCAGGGAGAGTGCCAAGTCTTTCATGTGGGAGCATGAACAAGGTGTTGCTCTGTGCTGTGTCAAGGTGGCAGGAACTCATGGGCAGGGACTGATGACAACAGAAGGAATGGGCCAAAAGTGACAGAATTTAATTAAAATCTCTAGAATAAATGATAAAGCTCAGTGGGACAGGGTTGGGAACAGAAAGCTGGATGTCACCTCAGGGGACTGCAGTCTTCCCTAGGGACTTCCAGTTGCTTATCTCCTGCTTTCCCAGTCCCTTCCCCATCCCTCCTCTTTTCTGTGGCAGAAGCTGACTATATAAAAGGACAGGATTTCAGGGACAATGGCCTTTTGTTTCCATCCAGTCTGTCTGACTTCCTACTAATTCCTCCTCCCAACCCCTCTACTTCTCCTGCCTTGTGATTTGGGTTTCCCTGACCATTACTCTACTCCCTGGGATGTGAAATTTCCTGCTACGGGCGTTACTTGAACTTACACACATAGTGCAAGGGCTAACAAGGGAAGGTGATAAGCATAGAAGCCCTGTGAGCAGTACACTGTTTGAAAATCTTCCAGAAATGAAGGAGAGCACTGAGCTGGATGGCAAGAACGGCTCTCTGCAGCCTGAGCCCACCACAATGGGCCAGCTTTGGGATGGAGATGGGTATCGCGCTGGAGAAAAACATCTCTCCTTGAGCAAGTTTCTAGAGGAGCAGCAGAAACTCCTGTGCTGAGCCAGACAGAAAGAAGCATTAGCGTATCTATTTTAGGATTTTGTGCTGCTGCTCCTCACCACCCTGTCCAAATACATCCCTTTAATGGATGTTACCCGAGAGGAAGCACATACATTCTCCTGTAAGAGGGTGCCTGTGCTCATAAGCCTGTTTCTCCAATGCTATAAATTGGCCCTATAAAAGATGTTATTTCTCCCTGCCTCCCCTTAATAACTAGGTGCTGTGGCTATAACAACGCTTTGCTACCATCATATTTTTCACTAGGACTCCAGTACCCCGCTCTTTTTTCCTCCGGGATGCTGAACAGCTCTTAGTAAAACCAGACAGTTTAGCATCCCAGCATCCCAATATTACAGCATCCCAGCCTCGCTGGCGTTTGGTTGTGAACAGAGAGGTGTGGTGAGGATGCTTTGGGTGGAGGAGGGACACTGCGCACAGAGGGGAGTGGAGTGGCAATAGGGCCACAGGAGAATTTGGGAGATGAGAGAGAGTAGCTCGGGTGCATACTGTGGGGCCCTTGGCAACTCTTCTGGGCCCCAGCTCTGCAGTCACAAGGGTGAAACCACTGCTTTTTTAGACTCTCCCTCCTGGGATGATTGCTCCGACGATCCTGGTGCACTGTGGGAAGCACAGCTCTGAGGCAGTAGCTGCAGTGAAGGCTGTGGGTTCATCCTCAAGGACTCAGCATTCCTTATTACATGAGGAGCATCTCTGCTGCCCTCATCAAATGAAGGCACCAGGCACTTTCCTGATGGGTGGTGCTGCCCCATTCCAAACAGTGCAAACCTTGGGGTGAAATGCAGCAGCAAGAGTGCCCAGCTGGCACTATGGCAGCCCATCTCCTTCCCATCCCAGCCCCAGTGCACCCTTGGCACAGCACCAGGGCCTGCAGACAGCACTAGAGACCCTACTGATGGCCCTTACAACTCAGAGCAGGGAGACTTTCAGTTTTATTTTAGTACATGTCCAACTACAAGCAACCAGTTGGGGAAGTGCCCATCTGCACCTCTGGTACCACCAGCAAAGTTAGGTCCTCTTTGCATGACAGGGGACCAAACTGTCAGGTTCTTCTCTGGCTGCTGCTTGGGGCTGCTCCTCTTCCTCACACACACAGGACATGTAGTGACAGGATAAGGGGGAATGGATTCAAACTGAAGGAGAGTAAGTTTAGATTAGATATTAGTAAGAACTTCTTTACTCAGAGTGTGGTGAGGCATTGCAACAGATTGCCCAGAGAAACTGCAAATACCGCTTCCCTGGAAGCGTTCAAGGCCAGGTTGGAGGTGGAGCTTTGAGCAACCGGGTCTAGTGGAATGTGTCTCTGCCAACGCCAGGGCAAGGGGAACTAAATGACCTTTAAGGTCCCTTCCAACCCAAACCATTCTACGATTGTATGAAATTGCATCTGGAAATTCACATGCTCAAATTTGTTTTTCCCAAGGACCTCAGAGCCCTTTTGCTGGACTCTGAAGATGCAACATGTGCTCCTTCAAAAACAAATGTATTCCTTCAGTGCACAGTGTGTAAGCAGAGTGTAATGTGACTGCTGAAAATCTGCACCAAATCAGCATTATATATTAAGACAATAAATGTTTAAAATGAACCCTTAGAGGTTACTCTTACAGCTGAAGCTTTGAGGTATCCTTTGGTCACTGTGGTTCATCAATTCTTGCATCACTTTATGCATGTCTGGGTGCCTTAGAGGTAACATGGCAGGGCTGTACGCTAGAGAGGACTCAGATATCAGGGGTCAGTTGCATCTTGGTATGTAGAAATGGGATTTAGACATGCATGAAGGAAAAGGGGAACATCTAAAATCCAAAAAGCCCTGTCAGCTCACATCTGGCACATCCTGGCCAACAGGTTGAGCAAAACCAAGCAGTTGCAATGTTGTCTCTTTCACTAGTGCCCAAATTCTTTTACAGAATATTTCATCCTCTTGCCGTTTTTCATTCCCTCTCAGCTGATCTGTCACCCTCCCCTGCAGGAAGCTGCTGTCAGGAGCAACCTCCTTGCTTTGTGCTCTTACAATAGAACATGGCCATATAGTTGCATGAGGGCAGCTTTAATGAGCCAGTTTTCTGACGATGCATGTAATCTTATCATCTTCCTGACAAATTAATGCTTAAAAAGTCCCCTTTTTTAACTAGCTAAAGCATTAACCATTATTGTTTCCTGGCTCATTAATATTTTTGTGTACATTAGCAACACTGGGAAAGTTGTATGTATTAATTCTTCATTGCCTGTCAGGGTATTTAAGTCCCAGGTATGGGACGTGGGTGATTTAAATAATTCCCATAGATTCCTCAGCTTCCCTTGTCACATGCATGGGGACAGAAGAACACACAAGCACGATTAACTAGTGAGCAGTCTAACGAAGTACTTTCAAATACAGGCATTCACCATCTACTGTCAAAAATCAGGGGGAAAAAGGGCATAATCCTGTGTCAAAGTTCTGTACAAAGTTCTGTTTTGCTGTCTTTGATGACAGCAGCTGGTCCCACCCCACACATGAGCTGTGCTCCCAACAACACTTTTGTGTTCAATGTATTCAGCCACCAGCAAAACATAAGGGCTACGAGTAAAGCAGAGCTGGTTAGTGAATATAATGAATAAAGTAAAAAACTCTTAAACTGCATGAACTTAAGAAAAATAAAAAACCTCCACCTAGTAGTCTGATGGGATGAGGCTTATTTAAAAAACCTCAATGAAAAATTTTAATTTAACAGCTTTGAGCAGGGGATTGCCAGCCACAAAAACCAGAAGAAACTCAAAATGAATAGCCCATAAAATGAGGAGCAACTTAACACAGAAAAAACCTAGTCATAATTTTTCATAGTTGTGTGTATTCAACAGAGGCTTTCAAAAAGATGCCCTGACAACTCACCTTTCCAACCCCTAAGGGTCAAATATCTGTAAGGCCAGGCCCTGCCTCTGGAGCAGGGCTTGCCAGCTGCAGGCAAAAGGGGACTGCAGGGCCAGGACACCAATGTGGCAGCAGCTTTGCTTCCTAACAGCACAGTTAAATCCACAACTTTCCATGGAAGCAGGAAGAACGCTATCTGCAATATGCTGAAAACCCATCCATGGGCCAGCAATGCTGCTGGGGGATGTGAAATGTCACCTGCTGCTGTGGGATGCAGATAACTGCATCAGGCAGCCACCAGCTCCTCCAGGCTTGCTGCAAGGAATTAAGGCTCCAGCCTTTCTGCCCTCTGTGTTGGGACCGAGTCATTTATCCATACATGATATTTCTCAACCCATAAGTAGTCTGTCTCTCTGTTTTCTTCCTGTTGCAAAGGGGGAGTGTTGAAATGAGGGTTGACTCCTTACTGGGCTGGGAGAGGTTTGGCTGCTGGGGTGGGATGTAGATAGGGGTCCTGGGGAGTTTGATCCACCTGTTTTCTGAAGCGTAGTGCATATGCTTTTGCCATTCCAAAATCCAGGACATGTCAGGTTGGAATTTTACTGTGGATGTGGGCTGTGAATTTCCATTTATTTTCCTGTGCTTTAGCCTAGTCCCTGGAGGCTGTTTGGGGCCCTGCTCAGCCTGGGCTGGGCATCTCTCCTATGTTTCCTGACTCTCCATGTGCAGGAAGCAGTTTTGAAGGATGTTGAGGAAATTCTTTGTCTCCACTTCCTATTTCTTTTCCTGCTCGCCTCCCTCATACAGGCACACGTGCTGCCTGCTTGAACAGCCTTATGCTTTCTTCTTCTAGTTCATATCTGGTATTTTATATTTCATAAAAGATGGATAGGGCTGTTTTTCAGTTACTGTTGTTAGCCTGGGCAATGAATGCCCTGTGCACTTGGTGTGGTTGTCCCTGGCAAAGCACAGTGGCTTTTGGCCAGGCTGCTCCATCCTTTCCAGAGACAGCATGGCCCTTGTTCTGCAAAATGCCCTCACCCTCAGGTGTTGGGAGAGTGGAGTGGGTTTTGGTGCAGGCTGGGGGCACCCTTTCTTCCTCTCGTCTAGGCTAAATGGCTTTATTTCCACAAATAACAGGGTGTGGCACACTGTGAGTGCTGCCAAAAATCCTGATGCTTTCTGATAGCATTGTCAACAGCTATTCCTAGGTGCTTGTGTCCTCAAAAGGGAAAGGGGTGGAAGTAAATTGGTTATTAGGAAGTAATTAAATGCTACAAAGTAGGTTTCTGCTACACATAACGCATTCATCTGTGCAGGGAGAAGGCAAACGGTCGTGCCTGTAGTTTGTTTTTGGTTTATAATCCAGTAATTATCAGACTATGGCAGAAGAGATGCTGATGCTGGTGGGGCAAGGGTCAGCCCAGCTCCTCTACCTCACAGCAAAAGAGATGAGATGGGCCCATGGCAAAGGGGTCTTAATATGGCTTGGCAAATCCTGGGCAAGTGCTGCTCTGTGTCTCATTACCCCCTCACTGACATGGAGGTGCTGATTCCCCCAAAGATTTCTCAGCTTGGTATAATTTTGGAGCATCAGATTCTTCAGACAGATTATTTTTTTTCCCTGATCATTTAGCTAGTACCTGCAGCTTTGACAGTTCTCTGATTTAGGTGAGGAATTGGTGGGACTCTTTCTGTAAGCCAAATGGAGCCCTTGGACAGATGGGCACCAGGCATCTTCCTTTGCCAGGGCTCTCTCCCATTTCTATGATCTATGTACTGCCACAGGAAAAAACAAGGGGTATTACAAGAAAATTAGGGTGGAGAAACCTTGTAACACTAGGACTGGACACAGGTAATTTGGTAACTTCTCCCACCTGCAACTTCCCATGGACTCAGTGGGCCTCCCATCCCTCCCGCCATGCCCCTGCATTCCAGAAGCATTCACCAGCTGTGGAAGAGGCTCAGGTCAAGGCAGAGATGGTCAGTACTTACCTGCTGTCCCTGGACAAGTCTGGGATATAATTTACAAATCCTAATTCTTTAACTATAGCCCCATCTAATGGCATGATCCCAGCTGCTCCCCATGCAGCGCTGGTGTTTGGGTGGATGCGAATCCTCCTGCAGAGCTGGGGGTTCCTCAGTGGCATGGCATGCCAGCAGTGATGCTGAGCCATAAGCAGCCTGCCAAATATTCCTGGTTGGGGACACAGCAGCAGCTGTCACCTCATTTGGGCACACTGCCGGCTCCAGCTGTTCTCCAGGATGCTCCTTGGCAGTGCCAGTATGGAGTTCTCCCCTCTCCCTCTTTTTACTGATATAAAAAAAGCAGTGGTGCCTGTGGCTGTTTTGATGAGGCATGCTGGGCTCTGGCTCCTGCTGCCCAAGTGCAGCCATGCCAGGCTGGACACTCTGGAGCCAATGCAGGAGGCTGTTGGGAGCAGCAGGATTTGTGCTGTGGGGGCCTTGCATCAGAGGCTTGACCAAGGTCCTCTTCTGTGCCTGGGCCAGCACCCAGCACGTCTTCTGTTGGGCCTCCATTGCAGAGCAATGCAGAGGCAAGGGTGCCACCAGTGCTCCCACAGAGGCTGTGGGTAAGCCACGGAGGAAAGTAGGTGAGTGTGAGCAGAGGAAAGCATTCTTGGGAAAGCCCTGCAATCCCTTGTCTAGAGAGTCCCCTGCACACATGCAGGAGCCACATGTCCTGGTTGCTGCAAGGGTGGGGGCATTCATGGAATCCCAGACTTGGCTGGCTCCCAGCCCTTTCAAGCAAGGAAAATGGGGAAAATCTCCAGCAAATCCACGTGATGGGCTGTGGAGTGTAGAGCTGGTACAGCCACTCACTCTCTCAGGGCTACCTGCTCCTGGGCCAAACCCCTGCAGCCATGCAGAACTATGTACTGATGTCCCAGTGGCAACAGAAAGTTCACCTGGTGGTGATTTTATTTGACTTTAAATGCTATCTATAGTTGGGGTACGAAAAGCCATGAGAAATAAGGGTGAAGGGTCTTGTTTTGCAAAGATGGGTCAGTCCAGCTACTGCCCAAAAGGCAGAGTCTTGCATCTGCTTTGTGCTTTGCTGGATGAAACATCCCTTTCCCCACTCTGCAGGCAGGGATACAAGAGTGATGACACTGATGCTGGGTGTGAGGTGCAGGTGGAGGCTGTCCCAAGCCTGAGTCACCTGTTGCTGCTGCCTTTGGAGGACGTTTTCACGCTGGACAGGTTAGTAGCTGGTTTAGAGTGATTTTATTTTTTAGGAAGTGCATTTGCACGTATCTTCAAATGTTGGTGATGGCTGAAACCCAACATCCAGAGCCAGATGTGGCTGACCTTGTCATCTGAAGCTAAATTGTGGCATTGAGATGAACTAACTGCAGGCAGGAAAGCCTGGATGCTCTGCTGTGTCCACTCAGGGTGGGGAGAGGTGAGATACCCTGTCACCCTCCACGATGCTGTGGGGATGCTTTCGTCATGTTATCCACATGTCACAAGGTGTGCATTTTCCCAGTCTGCCTGGGTAGCTCTGTTAGAGACTTTGTGCTGCTAACAGTATGGAGAAGGAAAATGAAGGGAATGGATGCCCAAGCAGGATCCAGCTGCTGGGATGCAGCTTCTTGCCTTAAAAACCACTGAAGCAAGAAGCAGGATTTTTCCAAGCCTGGCTGAAAGAAATGCTCCTATGGCTGATCAAAGCAGCTCCTCTGTGCAAGAGAAAGTTTTCTAAGCCCCTTCCAGGGCTGGGGGGTATTTCCTTCACCTCCTACTTTCTCATTGTATGAGATTGTGCCCTGATGTCCCATATGACATGGTCCCTGAGACCCTCATGCTGGTTGAGTCTGAGTGGGGATGGTGATGTTGGGGCTTTTGGAGAAGCCTGGGGACACAAGGGCATTGAGAGGGAGGTGGCACCATTAGACATCATCCTTTTGCCACTATGGTGAGAGTGAGCCCTAGCTCTCCCACAGCCCAACCCCAGCTCCAAGTTACACACTATCTCATAAAAGCACAGGAAAGCAGCAAATCAACATCTGAAGCCTTCTGCTATTACTTTTTTCCCCGCTGTTATGAGTATTTGCCCTTCTCTTGGCTGTGGGGAAGGGGCTCCTGCAACAGCTGGGGCCAAACAGGCACTGCTGTGACTTGCCAGGCTGGGACTGACAGGGACAGCCAGCCCTGGCTGGGTGGCGTGTGCCAGTGGCTCTCCCACTCCTCTACGTTTTTCCTTGGCTTTGTGGCCACTGCAAGCCCCACTAGGAGGAGGGGACAGTGAAGCCTGGCACACCTCCCCGGGGGCTGCTCTGTGGGAGCAGAAAGCGGCTCTTTGTGGGGTCCCTTCTGCTGAGAGGGGCAGCTCACTGCTCCAGCCCCCTGTTTATCCAGTAGCAGCGGGCTGGCTACCAAAGTCTGCCTGTAAAAATTGGTTTTGGCACAAGTATCCCTGGGAGAGCCTTTGCTAAGGAAAAATATTGTCGACGGGCTCTAGGAAAACAGCATTACTCATCCAGGGGAAAATAACCGAGCCAGGTTGAGCAACCTGCAGATATATTTGGCACAGCTTTATCTCCAACTGATACATGGGTGTCTGCAAAAGGATGGTGCTTTTCCTAAGTGTGACCCCATGTCACCCAATTTGCCTCACCCTGGGTTGGTGCAGCCTGTGGATCCCCACTCCCTGCTGAGGGACACGTCTGAGCAAAGGGGGATATTTGTGCCATGTAGCTGGCTGGGGCGGGGGCTGATTTCTGTGCAGGGGCTGTGCTGGGTTTTTCCAGGTTCTCTACTGTGCCAGGGCAAAGCCCAGCCCTGGGGCACTGGCTAGGGGGCAGCCAAGGTTGCTTCCTGCCTTGTTCTTCCCATCACCAGGCCTGCATGAAGTCTTCTCCCTGAAAGTATGAAGCAATCCAAGGCTTAGTGATTTTTTTTTTCCTTCTAGACATTAAAAACCTCTGTTCTCTTCAAGCCAGAACCAAATTCAACGAGCTACACGCAAAGCTCTCCAAGTTGTTTTGTCCAGATGCAGGTTGCAAATAACTTCCCAGTGTTTCACAACACCGTGCTAAAGATCAGAGCCAAAGAGCTGGGATTTGAGACTGTCAAAGCCCTCCAACACATGTAGCATGTAGCTGCCCTTTGGCTCTGAGCACTCCCAGAGTGCCAACCGAGACACAAAGGCTGGTTTGCTACATCTGATATAAAAACCTGGCAATGAGGAGGAACAGGGTTCCTCTCCAACAAAGCTGAGGTGTCCCTGCCTCGAAGGGTAGATGCCCCTCACTGCTTTCCTGGGGCAGTGGGTGTAGTGAGTTGCATGGTCTCAGAACCACGGCTTGGAGGCTGGGTTTGCAGGAAGGGGCATGAGCAGAGGCTTTTCCCAGTGCGATGGTGCAACAGGCAATGAATATCAGAGCTTGTGCTAATTTTAATTTTAGTTTGTGGTAGTCTTGGGAGTTACTTTCCCCTAGCAAGGCAGTGCATAAGGTCCGTGCAGGCAGGTCTGTTAAGCACACCTGGGTCTTAACTGAGTGCTTGTGTGGCAGAGGAGGGGTTTGGAGGCCACGGCTAAACCAGTTCCCTGAGCAGTGGCAGCCAAACAGGCCCACGCCCATTCCCGGGATAGCAGAGGGTTTTGCTGGGCTCCCCGTGTCTGCGTGGGCAGAGCTGCCCCTGTCTGTACTGCAGAGCTACATGCCCTAAGCGCTGTCTCACACACACTGTGCTGTAGCTTAATGGTTGCACAGGCATTTTACCAATGAAATCCTGTAAGAAGACCAAGCATTTGTTCCACCAGGCGAGTGGTGGCAGCCCTCCTGCCCACAGTTAGTCAAGAGTGCAGGGGGAGAGCCTGTGTTTGAGCTTCCCGAGAGACAAGATGCCAGCAACCCTGATCAGGCTTCCTCATCACGTTCCTGCCATGCCTGGCAGGGCACAGCCACAGCAGGAAAGGGGCTCCAAGCTGGCCTGAAGGAGTGGCACAGGAGCTCAAATGTCCCTGGGGAAAGGGACCAATGAACTGGCCAGGCCAAGGGAATCAGTGTTTTCCATTCAGACCAAAGACTTTATCAGGGGAGTACAGCCAAGGGGAATTTTTGTTCAAAAGCCCTTTGAGGGATAACATCAAATCTTTTTCTGGACCCCAGCACAGACCAGCTGCCAGGACAGGTGAGAGCAGTGACTATCACCGAGCAGCCACTCCCTTAAAACAAAAAGGTATGATCCTGAAGTCCAGCACTGAGGAAAACACTAAATTCCAGAAGGGAAGTGGAGGCTGAAATAAGGGATTACTCCTCCAAATCTGACCACCAGCTAGATATGCCAGTGTTGAGTCCCCTGACTAAAAGGAACAGCTTAATGATGGAGATGGTACAAGATGAAAAAACAGGGGTCAGGAAGAGAACTTGTTATGGAGAATCACTGTTCTCTTTTTTTTCCCTCATTCCTTGCAAGTTTCTTGTTTTTAGGATACCAGATGATAACTTTGCAATGCAATATCTATACTGCATTGCTGTATCTATATCAATACTAGGTCCCAGTAGTTTAATACACTTCCAATAATTTAACATACTTCTTTAAGCCAGTCTGATAGTTTCAACAAAACACCTTTGAAAAGCCTTTGATGTCCAACTGGCAGGTCTCAGATGAGCAGTACCTGGGGAAAGATTTGGGATGCCAGTTCATGCTTTTCTTAGTCTTCCGGCACATGGTGCTGGACGTAGCTGTGGCGTGAGTTTGGAATCACAGAATTAACTAGGTTGGAAAAGACCTTGGAGATCAATCCAACCTACCATCTAACACCCTCTCATCAACTAAACCACAGCACTAAGTGCCATATCCTGTCTTTTTTTAAACACTTCCAGGGATGGTGACTCCATCACCTCCCCGGGCAGCCCATCCCAATGACCAATCACTCTTTCTACGAAGAATTTTTTCCTAATGTCCACCCTAAACTAAACTAAACGTTTCATTTTTTCAAGCAGTGGACCCAAAAGCAGGTAGTTAACATTTGTAAACTGCCCTGTCAAACCAGCTGTTGGTGTAAGCACTGCTGGCACAACTGAGCCCAGGGCAAGCACGTTGCTGTCACAGAGCATGGGGCCAATGTAACTGCAGAGAACTGCACATCTCTGTGACAAATAAAGCAGTGACCCAGCCCCAAAGTTTTGTCTTTTGTATGCTGCCTCCCTGCACAGTGAGCAGGAGTGAAAGCACAGGCAGACTTGCTGTGGAAGCTGAAAGCTCCTGCTGCTGAGCTTGGTCTGCAAATGAACTAACAGCAGGAGCTGGGCTGAGTAATTTGAACTGTGTTTTGCGGCGAGAGGTGGAACGGGGGAAATCAGAGCAGAAATAGCCAGGGAGTAGCAGCTTGCAAAAGAGAAACTGTAATTCCCATGAATCCTGGAGGTACGTGCATGTTCGCTGGGCTCGTGCCCTAGCTGGCACTTTTGAGCAGTGCCATGTGGAAGGTGCTGGCCAAATCCCCACAGTGTGCGAATGAGGCAGCCAAATGTGGCAGAGGAGCTCAAGGAAGGCTAAAAGCAACAGGGCCCAAATCCAGAGTACAGGAACGTGAGTCAAACAGGCGGGGAGGAATTAGAAATCTCACTCAAGTGAGTTTCTTCCAGCTTCTCCCATAGTCTTTTCACTGGAAATGTAGCAGGAGGTAGAAAGAAAAGGATGGGAATCTCAGGAGCTGATGCTAGAGAGCAAGAAGCTGTCAGAAAGCAGCCTTCACATTGCTGTTTTGGATTAATGAAGCTAACAATTGCCTGAGCTGTCTGAAGCTTAGCTGGCACTTAGGTGAAGGGTGGCTACTTTGCTTCTTTGTACCTCAGCAGGTCAGTGCAGCCTGCTCTTACACCTCCTAAAGCAACTGCATAACTAGGAAGAGGTAAGATGGCTAAACTACCCCTTAGACCTCCCGTCGAAGCAGACCCGTGATTTTGATGACCTTGCCCCTTAGTTACCTCTAAGGTTGTATCCAGCTGCTCTAAATCACAGAGTGTCTAACCTGCAACTTACAAAGCAAAGTACAAGGCATAAAGTGCTAAAAGCCAAGGAGTGGGAAGGGCAGCAAAGGGGATAGGCAAGGATAATTTCACAGAGCAGACAACTGGCCTAACTAGTGAGTTGTTTCAATTGCACTGCTTATCCTTCTGGGACAGCAGTCAAGGGACTAAGCCTTGCCATCTCTCACACAACAGCCTCGAAGAACCTGCAGAAGCAACATCCATGGTGATGGTGCTTTTGAGAATAACATCACTTCTAACAACAGTCTGTCCCTTGGATTGTTCAGCTTTTCTCGAAGGACCAGCCTATCTGGAATCTGTTATGTTGCACCACCTGGAGTTACTGCCAGTGACTCAGTTAATTTCAGAGACTATTTATGATAACCCTCTTATGGAAGAGATCTGCCTTGAGTGAGCTGTGAGGAGGCAAAGAAAAAATTCACTTTAAATTGGAGAAAGGGGAATTTATACATGCACAAAACAGGTGAAATAGGCCCAACCGAGGCAGGCTTGCTGCTGTAATTACTTTGGTTTTCAATGCACTTGCACATCTCACGTGAAATTAGCTTGTAGCAAACCCAGACTATGGTACATTTTACTTCTCAACATCTTGCTTCTCACAGCACAGCACTTGCTTTGTTCTCTCTGAAGACTTCTGCTCCTCAGGTGAAATCTGGGAGCACCAGCTTGCGAGGCTGCTGTCTACAGGGGCGGATGGGGCCACGGACCAAACTAGTGCACAACCTACTTGCATCCTCAGATCTGAGATAAGCTACTTAGCAGCAGCAGGTAAGCAGTGAAGGGTGATTTTGGCCAACAGAAACCTCAGCATAACTTGCCTTTTTTGCCTCTAGGTCCTTGCTTTTCTTCTTGTTCAGTCTAAACTGTGCATGGCCTTGCCTGTCTCTTGCCCCTGGGGCCAAGGGCATCTCAGGACAACACAGCCAACCCCTGCTGCCCCTGGGGGCTGGCTTGACCAAGCCTTAGGGGGAAAGGTAGGCACTGTTCTCCTCGAAGAAGAGAGCTTACAGGTCACAACCAACCCCTCCCGCTGCACATTGAAAAACCAAAGCAATGATGCAGTTTAAGTTGGGCTCTTCCAATACTGACAGATGGCCTCATCCAGAGAGCCAGTGACATTCTCGTGCAGAGCCTTTGGCCCGAGCGATTTGGCTGCTAAGACCACAGTGTGAGCACAGCACTGAGCCTTTAAACATCAGAGGGAAGATGAGAAGCTTATCTTAGCTCAGTAGCCATACACAGCAATTGCCAGGGTTTGCAAATTAATAAAAAGCCAACAGCATTACAGATAAATGTATTTTAATTAGGATTAAATACTATCTCAAGGTATCTTGAAATCGCACTTGTACTGTACTAATCAACAGCCAGAGGCAATAAAAAAAAGTCTGAAAACGTAGAAGTTCTAACATCCAACACATGACAGTAAGTGCTGCCATTTAAAGCGACAAATACCGCTCCCAAGAACAGACAGTCTTAGAGAAAAAAGTTGTAACATTTTTGTATGGACAAAAAAAAAAAAGTAAATTGAAGACCAAAAGAAATATATTAGTGCCTGCCTTTTTTAAAAGGTGTTTGGTGGTTTTTTTGTTAGTTTTTTTTTTTTTTTACATTAAATACAGTTTTCTTTAAAAGCAAGGTACTTTCTAAAGTCATGGTTTATATACTGTATGTACACAAGAGCAGAACATTGTACAGTGTTTTTGGATAAAGCAGCACTAACTAGCTATAAGCTGGTATGGTGTTGCTGAACCAAAAGCAAGATGACAAGTTAAACACTCTAGGAGAAGTATCTCCATGGTTGGCATGAGAAAAGTATCATGTATGTACAAACTGATTATTCAAACAAATCCTGCAAACTCAACATCATTTGCCGTGAAACTGCACATGCTGCAGCTAATCAATGGAAGTCTTACTGCAAGAGCTGATCTGAAACCCAAAGTAACCATTTCCTTTCAGTAACAAAGTGCATTACCCATGCAGAAAGCACTTGCACAAGTCATTATTGCAACATCACCCCTGGGCTCTGGGGGTGCAGGTTCTTACTGCTGCCTCAAGCCAAAAAGCCACCTGCATTTTTTTCAATATACAAAATGCCCCAACCAAACTGTATGAAATTGAGATTAAAGCTATGTTAAGTATCTGTATGTGCACTCTGCCTTTCTGCCAACAGTTACAAATTAAAGCAGAAAGTTTACACCCCAGTATCACCAGTTCAGACTAAAATGGAGTGGCAGTGACTCTGTAATTAGTGCAACATTAACTCCTATACTTTATCAAAGTGACTTACTGCTCTTCAGAAGCACAACGTGCTTCTTCAGGTCTTAGAAAAACAAACTAGAACGTTGTACAGAAAACTGGTTTGTGGACTTTTTTTTTTTTTTAAAGTCTACCCCATTAACAACCCATCAAACTCAGAAATGATTTGTGCCCTGGCTCAAAGTCGATTGCATTCAAAACATCACTTTTTATTTTAGGGTTAGCACTGGGGCAGACATTAAGGGTCTTCTTGTAACATATACTTTTAATTGTCATTCAGTTTCCACCTTCAGAAGAGGTTATTTGCTGAACTCCGTGGATGCTGTTCATCCTTGTCTTAAACACTACACTGGTTCAACTGTTTTAAAATTCTGTTAACACTCAGTTAACAGAACTGAATGTTTCTTTTGATGAGGACAGAAGTGAGACAACTTGTTTCTAAACTGCATCAACTCAAAGTTTCAAGTTTTAATGGTGTAAAAAAATCTGACATTCAATTACAGTTAAGAGAAACTTGCTACATAGCAAACTGCATCCAAATCTAACCAGTTATTGATGGGACCTTTAAATTAACTGTTAACAAGTTATTCAAAGCATCCAGACTCGGAAATACCAGATCACCCAACCAGTGAACCAGCAACTCCCTCCCCCTTTTTCATGAGACTTTAACAAATGCAACTGATGTGACCTTAGCACTGGAGCCAATGACTTCCATTGGTTAACTCCAATCCCCAAAGAGGTTAGGGAGATCCTGTGTTAAGCCCAATGCAATATGCATTAGTGTCATGGAGCAGGAAGATCCCAGTGTCTACTTGTTAAAAGTTCACACAAACCATACAGATACAGACAGGATAAAACACAGACTCAAAAGGATCCATTATGCTTGAAGAAAATTCCAAATAAAATGACATCTTCTGCACAGCCCAGCCTCAGACACAGCCACACCTTTATCTAGTATAATAAACTCTGTAGTAAACTGTTTTTGACCTCCATAGAGAGTAGGAGTTGTCAAATTTAAGAAGATAAACTCCTCTCCCTGGGTACTGGTGGCTGCCAGCATACACTTCTTCGTGACAGTCTCGTCTGTACACAGGCACTATTTCATCTAGCTGAGGCTTGTTGGCATTCTTTTTGGCTTTTTCTTCACTGCTAGTATTTTCTGCAAGGGAAAAAAAAGGATGTCAGTTAACACGGGTGGATGCTTTATGAAAGCAAGACTGATCTACAGTGGAACAAGGCACTCCTTGTTAGTTTAGGAATCATAAGTTGAAGGGATTCACAGCAAGGCCGTGGCTAAAGCACTCAGAAGCAGGAGGAACAGTAAACATGCTCACTTTATCATAATTTTTACCGTTTGATATTAAAACTCACCACGTCCATTTCTTCAGCACAGCTGGGTCAGTTTGTAGAGATGCCAAGCTCTAGTTTTCAGCAACATATTACCCCACACTGTCTGCTACTGATCCAACATACTTACTACTACAGATTACTTGGTAGTAAAACCCAGAAAGCCACCGCTTCCCATGTCAGGGTAACTCCTTCTGAGCAAATCACGTGCTCGTTTCAAACACTTTTTGTGATTGTATGCTAGACTCCCCCTCAGGCAAAGGCTGTGACCTGTGTCCCAGCCACTATCAGGAACTGCTATTTGAAGCTGTTTTGCTGAGGCCTCAAGGAAACTTCCTCCCTAAAAAAAAAAATCTCATGAACAGCAAGGCAGGATTTTTCTTAAGGTTTTCAGTGTGCAGATCTTCTGGGCTCTATTATGGCACAGGTTTCAGCCTGGCTTACTGAGTAGTTGATTTAGGCTAAAGCACTTGAGACTGGGGAAATCCTTTTCCCATCTGTAATCAAAAGAGGTGACTGAAGTTACTTTCAGAACTGCACTCCCTAGTCAAAATCGAAAACATGATTCCAGCTAGATGGAAGCCAGGGAAGCTACATTACACAAGACAATCAGTGGGGGTTTTCCCTCATGGCAAACCCTGACAGCTTACCTTCCTCTTCCTCCTCCTCATCACTGGATTCGCTGACATGCACACTGACTGCAGTATTAGGGGAGTCTGTCCATTCAAAATACACCCCAAAACCAATGTCATAATTGTCTGTAGCAAACTCCCAAAAGAGATAAGACCCCTCTTCATGAGTTGGTACTCTGACTGTAACCACTTCTCCTCGGCCCACTGTGATCACAGAGTCTGCATCCTGACGGATTTTTTCCTTAAAGTCTTTTATCTGGGGTCGTGTCCACATCGAGGGGGCAGCTATCACTGGAACAGAATCTGGAGAGAAGGGAGGAAATACTCCAGTTAGGCTTTTTTCAGTTATTTATGCCGGATACTTAAGGGTACCTTGGGAGCACTTGAAGACCGCAAGCATCAGAGTTGCTTCCAAGTAATTTTTTTTTTTTAGCTGAAGAAGCAAGTTTCAGCCCTGAAAAGATGTATGAAATGCAGTGCAAATGTAGTTATAACACTACTAAATGCTACCAGTTTACCCATCAGTCACATTTAAACCAACAGTGCTTACGCAGAAAAGACTCAGAAGACAGATGTACTGCCACAGGGAACCGGTTTATATTGCACAGAACCCTTCACTGAAAGGATCTTTAACCAGTGTTGACCCAAGTTCAAATAAGATTGAACGTATTCCTGCCCAGAACAGCTTTGTGCTAGAACTTTTATACTCCATTCCTTCAAGTTCAGACTGAAAGGAGGTTCTGGATCCCATTGGCTTTGCCAAAACGATTTGGCTGCTCCCTCTTTCCCTCCCCTTGCAAAACTGAGTTTTGCCTACACAATATTGCTCAGCACTGAGAGACAGCACACACAGCAGCCAAACCTAGCTTTTCCATAGCCCTGTGAAGCCAAGCAAAGAGCCACACTAACCACACTTAAAACATCTGAATCATAAGAAGAGCTCTTGGTATTTATTTTTAATTAAGAAATCTAGCTAGTCCTACCTTTTGGTCCATTTTCCAGTGCTTCTTCCAAAGCCTCTGGATCCAACTCTTTTTCAGAGCTGTCTGCATGTGCACTGGCCTGCCCATTAATAGATGGGGTGTCCCCTGGGGCAGGTGTATTCACCTTGGATGCAGTAGTCAGAGGTGCTCCTGTTGCTGCCACCACTGCCTCCTGCTGTTTTTGTAAGGCTGCCTAAAATGACAGAAATTAAGTAAAATAAAACCAAACCCTCACAAGATGTCAGCTTTATAGTTTCTAGTAGAAGACAAAGATTACAGACAAAATTTCCCCCTGCAGCCCACAAGGGGGCTTGACTCAAAAGATCAGAAGCAGCACACATCAACCAGTGAGAGTTACATCTACTTAGAATGTGAAGCCATTCTTTGTTCTAGGATGGTGAATACAAGCTGAACAAAGAAAAAAAATCAAATTAATTAGGATGCATACAATAAACTCCTGCACTTAACAATGGAAGTTCTGCATTCCTATAACATGTCTTTCAAAATGGGAAGTGGTGACTTATTTGCTGGACTTTATTAATGGGCTGAAAGGGTCCCAGCCTAAGCTCATCCAGGTCTGAGGAGAGCTGGAGTATTTAAGGTCCATTCTACTTGCCAATTTGCGAGTTAAATACAGAACAAGTTCTCTGCCTTTTGTTATCAGTCCAGAGAGATTACACATGCTGTCTTGTGTGGACAGGGGAAAGGTGTGACAGCACCAATCTTCAAAGAATAGCATTGCAATAATGAGATTTTGATGAACAAATGGAATGTAAGTATCCTGCAGGAGTACGAAGACAATATAGTTAAACACTAGTTAGATTTCAGATTTGAGCACTTGTACAGATGATGTCCAGATTCCTCTTCCTACTGCAACAGCTCTGTGCACTGAACAGTTCTGAAGTGGTGACAACTTTTCCACAACAATATTGCATACAGCCTTTCCCAAATTAATTGCGTCACAAGCTGATCTGTAAGCAACCATGACAGAACAGCACTTTGTAACTGCACTGATAGATCCCAGGGCAGCTGAGTCACAGGCATCCACACAGAAAGCACTCTTCAGAAGTGTTTTGGAAGCTACCTGAGGTTTCAGGAAAAGTCCAAAGTAGAATTAGATAATTTTAGCTCTGTTGCGTGCTTCTTTTTCATCTTTTTCTCCACATGAGTTGCCCAAATAAAGATTTGAAAGATAAGCCTCGGTGCCTGGCAGGATTATTTTGTAAGCCTTTATAAAGGAAATACTGTTTTGCCTGGGTTTTGGAGGTTACTAGTCTTCTGTGCACAGTAAGCAGCCAGCTGTGATCAAAAGGAGCAGTGCCAAGAGCACTGGAGAAATTTGGCAGCAGCGTCTCTGACACCTCGGTCTCAAGGGAGCAGCATCAACTACAGAAGGCACAGAGGTCAGGACTGATGACGCTGTAGGTTTTGCTTACTACTGTGACACCAGAGCATTGGTAACAAGAGGTCATTAAGCTGCAAGGGCAACTAGAACTGCAGAGAAAGTCTCTGCCCTTTCTATACCATTTCAACTCCATCGAATTGCGGCTTGGCTTGGAAGGGAGCTTTAAAGATCTCTAGTTTTACACGTGTACATGGGAAGGGACACCTTTCACTAATCAGGCTGCTCAAAGGTCCACCAAATATGGCCTTGAACACTTCCAGGGATGGGGCTTCCAGAGCTCCTCTGGGCAACCTGTGCTGACCACCCTCATTGTAAAAGAAGATTTCTTTCTTATGTTCAATCTAGACCTACACTCTCAGACCACAACCTTTGTCCCGTGTCATGTCACTACAGACCCTGGTAAAAAGGTCTTTCTTCATGTTTCTTATAAGTCCCTTTTAGGTACTGAAAAGATGCCATGAGGTTTCCTCAGAGCTTTCCCTTCTCCAGGCTGAACAACCCCAGCTCTCTCACACTGTCTCCATAGCAGAGGTGCTCCGGCCCTCTGAGCATCTTTTTGGCCCTCCCCTGCTCCCACATGTCCGTATTCTTATGTTGGGAACCTCAGAGCTGGATGCAGCACTCCAGGTGGGGGTCTCATGTGAGCAGAGAGAGATAATCATCTCACTCCCTCCCTCAACCTCCTGGCCACACTTGTTTTTATGCATCCCAGCATACAATTGGCTTTCTGGCCTGCAAAAGTCCATTTCCAGCTCAAATCCAGTGTTTCATTCACCAGCCCATCTCTGCAGGACTGCTCTCAATTAATTCACCTCCTAGTCTGCACTGATACTGGGGAATGTCCTGAACTGATCCAGGTGCAGGGCTTAGCACTGGCCTTGTTGAACATCATGAGGTTCACATGGCTTCCTTCCTTGGACATTCCTTTGCTGAGGGCATCAGCCTCAATAAAGGACAAATGACTTAACAGGAAATTAGTTACTGAATTTTAAGTCTTTAGCTCAGCAATAGACCTCAGGCTGTCAGCTACAGTCTGTCCTCCCACCCAAATCACAAGCAGCTTATTGCAGGCAAGTAACTTCATTAGGTACTGCTGTCAGACAATAGATGCAAAAGGAGAGAGAAGTCAGGCGTGCTGACGCTGACAGGGAGGAGCAACCTCAAACCCAACAGTGATGCGACAGTGCTGCATGTTCAGCTGGAAACATGGGGCTGACCAAAGCCTGCAGCTCTGTACAGCTCTTCACACATACAGGGAGAGTTACCTGAAGAGGTCTGCTCACGCTCAGATGCACTGGTATGTACCCCCTCTAAATTACACACCTCCCACCCATGCTGCAGCACAGTGTCTCACATCTGCTCTCCAAAAATACTACTGAACCAAGTCATTAGCAAAGACTGCTTAGAACTTTCTTAATTAACAGCTGCTGCAGAACAGTCCCCAAAACTAAAGGTGCTTTGGAGTTTGAATATGAAGTTGCATTAGTCACTAGCACACTAGCTCTCCTTGCAGCAATTATCTTTTCAAGGAGGTAACAGCAGACAAAGCCAACGCCTCCCAGTGACAGCCCGGGACACCAAATCCAAGTTTCTCAGCTGGTCAGCCATACCTGTTGCTGTGCAAGCTGGACTTGATACAACTGCTGCATGTACTGTTGGTAGTGCTGCTCCTGGAGCTGCCGAATGAGGATCTGCTGCTGCTCGTAGTTGCCCGGGTACTGCTGGGCTGCATATTGCTGGAACTGAATGGCAGTCTGGGAGTTCAGAGCTGCCATTATCTGCTGCCTGCATCAGGGGGAGGAGAGGACCAGATTACAAGCAGCTGAGGGTATTGGGGAAATCCCTGTACTTAAGTGATTTAAGTGGCCTCAAAGACAGTTAATTCCATTCCTGCAAAAAACCAATTCAAATAAATCTACATAACAGAGCAGAGCCCACAGCTAAGCAAATGGGAATTTCACCTAAAGTATGCTGAGAATATATAGAAGGAAGCAACAATTTCTACCCAGTGTTTGGAGATGTCAAATGTTAAAACAACAAGAGCTCTTACATAATTTTTAATCTGTAGTTTCAAGGGTGGTGCTACAGAAAAATACACAACTAAATAAAAAAGAAAGAAAAAAAACCCCAAATGTAGTTCTTCCAGAAAACATGCAGAAACCATCCTTCCAGCAGACCTTCTACAAGCACTGGTAAGAACAAAGTTGCTGTGGTACAGCAGCACATCAATACTTTTGGGGAAATATAAGAAAAACACACACCACATGATTAGCTTAGTTTCCCAGGTCAGTATGCAAACAAGTATGCAAAACATGACTGATAGTGGCCTAATTCAGGAGCAACAAAAAAAAAAAATGCTGCCAGATAGGGCATCAGCACCTCCAGCAAAATCAACTGCTTAAACCTCAGGAGAACACAAGGGTTACTTATGCACAGGCTAAGTTTTGATCCTCTCTCTAAAGGACTGACAGAAACTACATGGTGAAATTACAAGCTAGATCCAGGGTTTGTCTCACATGTTAACCAGCTATCGATGTTTCAGAGGAATAAAGAAGTATCACACAAATGCAGAAGTAATTCTTTCCTTCCCACTCCTCTTCCACCCTAAAGAGCAAGATTTACTCCTTTTCAGCAAACCATGACCAGTTTAGATACACTTGGTTGGTACATAAGTATCCAGACATCTTTTCCATCTAAAATCTTTCTCTAACTTGCTACAACCACTTAATGCACAAATCCCTCCTGATGTAAAAAAAAAACCAAACCTCTTTACCTCACAGCATACCACACTTCTTGTTACTTAGCACTGCAACAATTTTATTGTATCTGTTAATTTATATCTGTCTTTTACACTCCTCTGGCTCTCACCATGTTAAACAAACAGCAGAATTTGTGGATTAATTATTTGATCCTTTTTCAAAACCACTGCATAGCAAGCACAGGATCTACTTCAAAGACACCCCTGGCAAAGATGTTGTTATTGTGGAGAATGGTTGCTGACTGACGTGGAACAGCTTTACTGCCCTCTTAAATATTAAATGTGCAAAGTCAGATCCATGTTTTCAGCATCGGGATGTGAGGACAACAATCAAGCATAACTAGAGCTGTATATTCCTGGTAAACAATTTAATTCAGGCTACAAACAGCAGTTCAGGGAATTTGAATGCAAATTTTGTACTCCCTTTAGAAAGATGGTAAGATCCAGTCATTGCCAGTGTACAAGTGAGATCTGCAGATGCTTCCTAGAAGAGGAGCACCTTTAAGGAGGCAGTGTTAGACTATCAAGATGGAAAACTCCATCAGTGCATTCAGAACACCCCACTGAACTGCTGTTATCCTTTCTCCAAGGCTCTGCCTTCTGTGGCAGGATAGAAACTTTCAAGTCGCAGTTCAAGCAACACTTCCAGCTGGACACTTAACTCTGCTCAGCCCAGAGCGGCATGAATCATTTAAGAAGCAGAATCACAAGTTTTCATGAGATGCAGCCCTTGAACCCAAAAACCACCAGAGCATCCCTTTAAACAAAGCTTCTGTGGCACTTTCATCTGAGAAAGCTGCAAACAGCAACACGTTGGGGTAATTTTTCTCTGCAAACTGTGTCCCTCTTAACTAAAAGACCCAAATGTCACTGCCAGGCTTGAGTGCTCTGACCTTTATGTGTTCCACTTTAGCATACCCACTTAAACAGAGTCTCAAGTGCAAGGAAGTCATTTTCTTTGAAGTGTCCTTTGTTTCTGCTACTCACTTCTGTTGCTCCATCCGAAGTCGTTCCTCCTCTACTCTCCTCCTCTCCTCTTCTTCCCTCCTCAGTCTTTCCTCTTCTTCTCGCCGACGTTTTTCTTCTTCCTTCTGCAAACGCTCCCGCTCCTCCTCCTCGCGCCGCCTCCGTTCTTCCTCTTCTCTTCTGCAACATCCACTCAGTGAGCTATTGCAGCATTCCTACAGTCTTAGCACGACTTATTTTCAACATGCTGTAACCTGCCTCTTGCCTGCCCGATGAGGCTTTTTATTTGGTATCATCTCCTCCCACTTAAATTGGCCTGGAGAAGTGTCTTATTGGACTGATGAAGAAAACACACTGTTGTACAATTTTGCTGCACTCAGCAGCACAACAAGTGTAAATCCTGGGTTACAATTTCATATTCGTGCTGATCTGTTACTAATACTATCTGTAGCAGAGGGCAGGAGAAAAAAAAACTGCCTGAAAAATGTACAAACACATCTTCCAAGCTTTAACACATGTTCAGTAGTGATGTGGATGCTATAGCTTAACAATCATTTGATGTTTAAGCAGTAAGACAGCCTTTGTCAAGTTGTTAACCCATACTGGGAGTTAAAAACACCTGACCATTTAAAGTTCTGTGTACATTTAGTCCAAAGACATTGGGACAGACATTTTGTGAAGCATTTCTTCAGCAGACGACAGGATCAGCAAAAATTTTAACACTCCTTGTATTTTAGCTGTCTTCACCTCAGAGAAACTATCATTCATTACTAGCAAAGTACAAAAAGGCTTAAAGAGATCAAATGGCACCACAGCCACCTAAACTTCCTGCATTTCTCTTCTCAAGACAATCTCAACCTAGGCCAGCTGTCATACTGTCCACAGGTCAAGAGTTACACAACATACACCAAAGCACTCAAATGTTACCTTTTCTTTTCTTGTTCTTCTTTCTCTATCTTGTGGGAGGTGACATACGTTGAAAATAAGTGGCAGCACCTATGTAGGAGCTTGACAAATTCTGTCATAGCTTTTTGCTTTGACATGTTTCCAAGAGCAGCCCATTCCTTCCTGAGAGAAAGAGAGAAATCACCTGAAATAACACAACTCAACTCTTTTCAAGTCAGTAGTGAACTCTGGAGAACATAGAAAAGAAAAAAAAACAAGTTGGAAGACCAGGGACCGAATTTGATTGTATTCAGTTTCAGAGAACCAACCACTTTCTCCCAAAGACAATACTGCCTGCATCCTTTCAAACAGACATAATTCAGCTCTTCCATGAAATCTCATACATACCATCAACTCTACTCTGAATTCTGAACTATATCCAAAAACGTCCCAGCTACAAGTGAACATGATGCATTTTTTTTACCCTTCTTCAACTCCGGTTTGTGGGGAAAAAAATGTATACATTTTCCTGAACAAACAAACATGGCAACAACTATTGATTATAGAACTTAAGCTAGTTGAAAGCAACAGCCTGGTTCTTCCTAAGGAAAGCTACTTCCCTTTACTCAAAAGTAGTGCAGCTTCTCTGGGTCCAGCCCAGAGAAGCCAGTGCTGTGTTGCACATTGCCTTCACACCAGAAATAGCAACTATGAACATGAGAAGTGCAGCTTGGGCTGCAAAGCAATACAAGAGACACACCTGAGACTGCCCACATCTCATAAAAAATTTACTCAGAGTTTGAGTGCATCAGGTATCTGATTTCAGAAATTATCTTTGGTATTAGGACAAGCTGTAGTGAGTGCTTCTACCATCAGCAGGAGGCTTGACCTGCTGTAACCCTGGTGTGGAGTTAGGATGCAACATGGGTCTGCACATTAATGCAGCCTTAAACTGCTAGGAGAAACTGGGCTGTCTGCACAGCAGCTTCTCCTAAGGTGGTTGAAAAAAGCCAATAATCTTCTGTTAGTTCCTGTACTGAACTGACTCAGATTTCCAAGATATATTTGAAGAGGCCACTTTAACTTTCCATTAGCATACACACACACCGAGGCAACCTCCACACTTGTCTTCTTCTTGCAGAAATTAGGTGATGTTATCTTCAGACAGGAAATGCAGAGTTAAGGTCAAGAAAAGCACCAGCCCTTTTACCTTCTATCATTCCCCAGCACATCAAAGAATCCAACTTCAGGGCAAGTGTCAGGGTTGTAAGGTCCCAGCAGAACCTGCTTGTGCAGTGCCACAAGTTTGAGCTTTTCTTCGTATGTTGGATGAAAGGCTTTTCCATCTTTTTCTGCAGGGAAAAAAAAAAAAAGAAAATGTCACTGTTGTGATTAATTGATTAAGCACAGGACAGGAAAGAGAATTTTGTAAAACCATTACAATAATTTCCTCTGTAAAAAAAGAATAAGTAAGCCAAGTCACATAAGGTTAAGACAAATTAAGACAGGTCTATTCAAATAAAATACAGATCTGTCCAGAAGAAAGGCATCTATTTCAGCTGCTGAAGCTTCACTGTGAAATATTTGTCACCATATTACATATGTTTTCATCATACTATCTACAGACAATCTTAGCTACTTAGTTATCACATAAATATTTATGTTAATTTATTGAATGTCATACCATATGGATCTATAGCTCCAAAAATGTTTAAAAACCTTAACTGAATTCAAATGTGTCTGCCAAGTCTACTGCAGTGTGAATAGGAAGGATTTTCCACAAAGAAATATGTGATGTTAACTTTATAGATTGCTCTCCTTTCATGCTCTTCAAATGGATGAAAGCAGAACAACCAAGGCTGAAAGCAAGGAAAACTGCAAAGAGGAAAAATGAGAGTCAAGGAGAGTCTTCCTAAAGGGAATTTGATTGCTGCACTTTGCCAAGGCAGCTGGAATAGCCCTTCACAATGAAAAGCCTTAGTGCTGGCTCCACCAGCACCAACACACACAGAGAGCTCTGACCATAAGGAAAAGGCAACATCAGCCTGAACATATCCCCAGGGCTCCACACCAACACTTTCTGAAGCATTCCTGGTTAGATCCTGCCATGCATTCACTGGTAAGAAGAGACTTGCATTGATTTAAAATGATATAAGAATTAGTCAGCTAGGACTTACCTCAGCACATTTAAACATTTAAACAAATCACAGACATAGGCACTGCTATATCTGACTACACTGCTCATTAACAACCAACACTTCTCTCCAACAGGAAAACAAATAAACAAGCATCTTCTCCCTTAGGAAGGGCTGAAATGAGGATGCTATTACCAGAGGTAAATACATGATAGTCACTCCCCATGACTATACTGCTCTCCATGCAGTCAGAAGCAGGAGGGAGAGCTGCCACTAGTTGCCAGTTCTCCTTCAGAGCAAGTTGTTTACAGCCCCAAACTGAACTGTCCACACCTTGGCTTGGCTGATGCTTGTGAGCAGAGTTATTAACAGGAAAAGAAGCAGATCTAAGAACAAGAGAAAGTACCTCTAGTACAGTTTATTGAGAGACTGAGAGCAAATACTTCTGGAAATCAGAAACAATCCCAGAGGGAAAGTGTTTGCAGGTCCCAGCAGGAAGCTCAGTTTTTGACAGAGACAGTTCAGTACATTACTGGACTTAGTTAAAACATCACAAGGAACCACTACACGCATGCCATTTGTTTTGAAGCCAGAATCAAATGATTAGGAAGGCAAACATTTAGTCACTTATTATCCATTCCTAGAGGCCCACATCACTCATGCAAGAATCCTAACTATTTGCTCTTGTCCCAGTGTCACACAACCATACAGCAAATATACCTTCCAGCTTCAAAAATGGAAGCCTTTCTCCCCAAAAATACCTGGAGAGAGATCTGCAGATACATCTGGTGGAGAAGGTGGTACGTAAAAACTGAACCAGAGCCTCCTCAGTGGCACACAGTGGAGGGACAGGAGGCAGCCGACACACACCGACACAGGAAATGCCACTTAAGCGTTTCTGTTGGGTTTTTTGTTGGTTTGGTTTTTAACCGAGAGTGACCAGGCATTGGAACAGGCCGTCCAGAGAAGTCTTTATGTCTCCATGACTGGAGATATTCAGGATCTATTCGGAGACAGACCCGTGAAGCCCCATTTAAAAAAGGAGAGCTAAACCTCACGATGCCCAGCAGTCCCTTCCCACCCCAGGTCTGTGATCCTGAAGAGATGCAAATCAACACATGCTGGTAATGCTTCTCCAAGAGTCTCAGATCTCCTGCTCTCAGGCCTCCCACAGGGCCCTTTGGCTTTTCCTCAATTCTTCACAATTCCCATTTAACTCAGAATTTACTTATTAGGTAACAAGCACTTCCATTAGCCTCAATAAACAGCACACTCTTTGAAATCATATCCTAGGGCATCGTGCTAGAAAGCTGGTCAATTGACAAAGGTACTACACCGAGATTTTGCCAGGCTTCTGAGCAAAGTATGGCTCCCCAGAAGGTCCCTATAGCATAGTTTACCTCACACAACCTGTGCACCTTCAGCTGTCTGCCAAAAAACATAGACTGCTCTAAGCCAGATAACATCATCAGTATTTGAACTCACATCTGAAGAGAGCTAGAGCAGAAAAAAACCTTTATTTCCCATGCTTTGCACAGCACATCTGCATTTTCACAGAGCAGAGAAGTCAGACCTCATGCCCTAATTACTGGGAGAAGCCAAAAATCTGCATTTACAAAGAATGGTGACCCAAGGGAAGAACAACAAACAAGTTAAATAAGAGGAAAACTGACAGATGAGAGAAGTTTGAGACAGTCAATGATTTGTAGATAATGCAGATTAGAAGCAAGTTACAGGAAAACACTTGGAGCCAGTCAGACAGTGAAGCTGTACACCAGTTATCTTTCAGTTGAATTCTTTAGCACGAACCACATTGTATGATCACCTCCCAAATTTGGAACTGTTGCTGTTTAACTGAACCAGAGGACCTGAATTCATCTGCAGAGTTAAATATGCCAGAAAGAGCATTAGTGTGTCCAGACAAGTAGAAGTGCCAAATTTATCCAAGCACCATTTAAGCAGGCATTCCCCACACACCTAATACAGCTGGAGCTCTAGGGAACACCCACTCTAAACACCTAATTCCTGAGGGATAGCATTCACTTGAGTCATCTAGAAGAAGATACAAAACTTTGTGAAGTGTGATTTTTCACCTCTGCTTTTAAAAGCAAAAGTCACATATGTTAATTCTATTCATCTGCAAAGTTTTAATGAGCAAGACCAAAACTGAGAAGTGTGAGGACTGAACTGCTCCTGCACGTCCCAATACACTCTTACACTCCTAATTCTCCTTTCCTGAAAGGTGTTCTACATCAACAGAATTACCAACTGGCCCTTCCAATGAAATATGATCAAAGATCAGCTTCACAAATGTAGATAAGTTATGGAGGTTTTCATATCCTTGAAAACCAGAGCCCACTTAACTTATGAACTGCAATCATGCCATCAATTAATAAGTGCTCAAAAAAAGAGGTCAAACAGTTAATTCAGAATGACGTTCTGCTGAGGTTGGAGATGCATTCTTGTCAGGATAAGAAGAAATAACTTGGAGCAGTCAAAGAAAATTGGAGTACTTTACATTCCAGGAGAGCTTTTAGATACCAAAATGATACGGTTTGTGTACTGTCTACTCAGATGTGCAGCACTGCAAATCACTTTAGGCAGAGTAGGAACACTTTGGGGACTGTCATGTATTGAAGGTTGGGTGTAACGGTATTTCAATGACAGGACATGCAAAACAACAAAGCCACTCAGCCTGGAAGATTATTTTCTGGCAGAATTATGCAAGCCACCATCTCCTACTCCAGGACACTGCTTACACCTTGAACAGCTTGCCTTCACTGGGACAGTTCCTACAGCTCAACAAGCAGAAAAACCCACCAGAGACACTTGTACTCTGCCAGCTGACCTGGGGCTCACAATTACAGACAATCTCAAAGACAAAGAAATGACTGTAGCATGACTGTGCAGCCAAAATGCTGGTTGACCTGCACTAGGCTCGACAGAGCAGTAAGGGAAGAGTGCATAAGGGAAAGCAGGCTCCTGTTTGCCACAGAAAAATGGACTGGAACACTACTGCCATCTATTTTCTATGCCTCGGTTATTCTGAAAAGCTCTTCACAAGCCATTATGGATGCTAAAAAAAGGCAGTGCACATCTCCTGCAGAGCCCAAGGCCTGACAGTGGAAGTGACACAGGGTCAAGCATGTGAGATCTGCTTTAGATCTGTCTTTATCAGAGTCAGAATAAAGTAGCTCTTGAGTCCCTTTAATATCCTTGCCCAGCCTTTTGCACATTGTTTATATGCACTCCCACTCTGCCTTGTCTCCAAGCAGTTTTGCTACCTGAAATATGCCACCACAGACAAGTGTTAGCAGTCATTGTAACAGGCAAATCTGGAGTATCTTGGTCATATTCAACCTTTCTAGGAAGAAAGTACATCGTGAGTTACAGACAACTTGGTCTGCACACTGAAGCTGCTTAACTAGCGGTTTGCTGCTTACCCTTTGACCTCACACAGCACTCCTCTGGCATCCCAACCCAAGCTCCTTCCATCCCAACCACCAGAGCTAAACCAGACACCACCATTCTGCCAAACTGCACTGCTCTGAGTCACCCGTGTATTCCATGGGAGCTCTGTGAACAGGCAACATCACACACTGGGGCATGGGCATCATCTGTCTGTAGGAAAGATGAAGCTTTTCAGAGCCGCCTCTACCTCCAAATCAGCAGTTTTTAGAAGAATGACCACGATCAAGGTCTCTGCATTGACCTATTAACTTGGGGCAACCTTCAGATGCCTCCCACCACACTTTTGGAAGTACAGGAGGAATCTGTATTTGCTCTTTGGCGTGTACAAAGCTGCTAAACAAACATGCCCACTCCCACATTTGTTTTGACAACGGATGCATGAAAATCATTTGGAAACGAGACCAATTATTTTCGGAGCCATGCAGATATAGAACAAGCTGGCAGAACCAGTAACCCAAGTATTACAAGCTCCTGCAACTCACCATCACCTCTATAAATAAGAACTCTCGTGTTATGTCACTCTCAGGAAAAAACTACTGAGGAAATGATGGCCAACGACTTCGTGTGAGTTATTTCAGCCATAAGGACAGAGAAATAAGGTCTTTATTGGAAAGTCTGACAACCCAATACAATATGGAAAATTCTCCTCTTTTTAGTAAAACCATGAGTCACAAGAAATTGCAGAAGGCTAAAAAAGGAGTAGCAGTATGTTGAAACATGTTGATAATTACGTTCTGATTAAAAGGACAGCAACCAAAAAAACCACTGCTGAGACAACACAACGCAAGGAACTGGAACCCACATACAAGTAACTGACTTTTCACCATCCAAGAGGAGATAAAAGCTTGAATATAAATTCCATTTAAACATGTGATATAACAGATAAAGGTTACTGCTTATCTACATAGCAATTAATGTAGATAAACTCATTCACAGCCTGCAGTTTTTACGCTGTCAATACAGGCTCCAGTAGAATATTCAACCCAAGGCACAGTATGACCACAGCTGACTGAGACAAGGAATTCACTACAGCAGAGACATTTCTTTCTGCACCATGTTTGAAGAACAAACACTCATTAAACCAAAACAGAACTCTTTAAAGCAACTTGTTTTACAGAAGAGAGAAAGAGACAGAAGACACAACGTTTCCACAATCTGATAACCAGTCGCAGCAGCTTCTGATACAAGGAAAAAAAAAATCAAGATCTTAGGATGGGGTTTTTTTTACAGCCTAACAAAAATAGTATCTGTGAATATCAGCATGCTAACAAAATGCTTTGTGGAAGGGCCAAAGAACCAAGGCTCAAGAAACAGCTTAAAGCCTTACATGCTTCTAACACCTCAACCAATGTAAAGAAAACAGACAACTTTGTCCTTCCAGCAGAATTTCCACGTGCCAGCAACATTTGCTTCAGAAGAGACAGCCTTCCTGGGAGGTCACCTGACGACTGACTGCCACCAGACTGACCTTCCCCAGGACAGAGCTGTGCCTTCCCCAGGGCAGGCATGCCATGGACTCCCAGCCCCACACCAAACCCCCGGCGCTCCCATCGCTGCAGGGTGCTGAACAGAGTGCCACAGCCAGCACAGCTCTGCTCTGCAATCACACAGCCCATTCCCTCCTCCCGAGGAAATCCAGCGCGGCAAGGCACCCCCGGCTTCCCGCGGATGCCAACTCAGCCCCAGGGGATGCCGAGGGAAACGCTCCACGTCTGTGACCCCGGGTGCTTCACCCCAGGGCTGCCTGCTGGAGTCACGGCGGCTCACAGAACCACAGAAACGAGCGGGCTGGTAAGGGCTTCTGGGATCACTGAGTCAAACTATCACCGTGCCAGCTAGACCATGGCACCAAGCGCCACGTCCAGCCTTTCCTTAAAGGCCTCCAGGGTAAGGCGACCCCACCATCCCCCTGGGCACTTCATTCCCATGTCTGACCACCCGTTCCGTGAAGAAATTCTTCCTGACGTCCGACCTAAACCTCCCCTGGTGCAACTCGAGAGTCCGTGCTCTGGTTCCGAAACAGCGCTGCCCCGGCATCCTGCGGAGCCGGCGCGACACCTCCCGCCAGGATGCGGGCTGGCAGCACAGCGGCACCGCTCGCAGCCAGCGCTCCTCGCCCCCGCCGTGCGAAGGGACGAGCTGCCCCTCCCCGCGCCGCCGGCCGGGATCTCTGTCACCCGGGTTTTAGGCCGGGAGCTGCGGACCCCCGGCACTGCCCCGCCGGCCCCGGGCAGCCCCTCCCGCACCAGGGAACGCGCATCCCATAGGAGCCGCGCCCGGCACACCGGGACCCTCCTGGGGCCGCTCCCCGAGGAGCCGCGGCTCGGGGCGGGCGATGCCGCCCGGGGCTCCCCCGGTGCCGGAGGCTCCCTCGGCTCCTGCAGGGGCCGTGCGGGCCGGGCGGACGGGCTCACCTTTGAAGAAGCGCAGCGCCAGCCCGTACAGCTCCTCCAGCGCGAAGCCCCAGCTCCGCTCCAGGCTCAGCGCCGCCTCCTCCTCCGCCTCGCCGCCGGCCTCCGCCGCGCCCGGGGAGCCGGGGCCCG
>VXBA01002804.1:582983-607568 GCA_013399895.1 Serilophus lunatus | reverse complement strand
GCATGGGGATGGGGATAGGGATAGGGATAGGGATAGGGTGGGGTGAGGATAGGGATGGGGTTGGGGATGGGGCACTGCCGTCACCAGCAGAGTTTGGGGAGCTGCCGGCCCCCATCCACAGGCCTCTGCCCGCCACAAATCCCGAGTGACATGGGTGTCTGGGGCAGCCGCTGCTGGACATCCTGTCTGCGCTTTTTGGTCACTTAATAGAAGGGATAATGGATTTTTCAACAACGTTAGGTCACAGACCTAAAGAAGAAGAAAGACAAGGAGCTACTGGAGAGGGTCCAGCAAAGGGCCGCAAAGGTGATGGGCGGTCTGGAGCATCTCTCCTCTAAGGAGAGACTGCGGGAGCTGGGCTTGTTCAGTCTGGAGAAGATTGAATGGGGATCTCATTAGTGCACATAAATATCTCAGAGTCAGGTGCCAAGAGGACGGTGCCAGACTTTTTCAGTGATGTCCAGTGACAGGACAAGAAGTCACGGCCATAAACTAAAACACAGGAAGTTCCACCTCAACATGAAGAACTTAACACTGTGGGTGGCAGAGCAGTGGAACAGGCTACCTGGGAAAGTCATGGAATCTTCCTTTCTGGGAACATTCCAGACCCACCTGTATGTGTTCCTATGTCACCTGCTCTATGTGACCCTGCCTTGGCTGGAGGATTGGACTGGACAACCTCCAGAGGTCCCTTCCAACCCTAATTATTCTGTGATTCTGTTGTGTCACAGACTGAAAGCCTTTTGCTCCAGCAGGAAGGTGGCGTGCGGTCTGCTGCTGACCTCTCTTGCTCCTCTCCCAGGAATCATGCTTCAGGCCTCACACAGGAAAGGAAAGAAATGAGCCAGAGAAAGAAAAAAGAGCACAAGGCAATTACTTCTCCGAGAGCTGTATCTGCAATTAGCTCACTCCCTTGTGACCATGAAACACTGCTCACAATAATACTATTATCGTGTGCTGTGGAAGGGCAGAGAGTCACTCCCATGCACGGCTGAGGTTTATTCCCAGCACATCCTCACAGGATTTCGAGAGAGACTGCATTAGCATGGGCTGCTTTGGGGCACAGTTTGCACCCAATCCGAGATGCGATGTGTCCCTGTCGGGGGGTTCATGAAGCCGATGCCAAGGGAGAGAACAGCACAGCTCTGTAGCCCCCTGAAACTCAGGGAATCAGGGGCCTTTGGGATTCCCCCTGTGTCCTCCTGTCCCCAGTGATTCGCCAAAGCTTATGCCCCTTTCTGAGCTTATCCCCTGAAATCTGTCATACTGCCTTGTTTATCTGCCATTCAAGGTACTTTTGGATCCGTCTGTTAATCTCTCATAATACTGAAGAGATTTTATTGTCACTCTTACAAAGTGTTTTGAAGCCTTTGAAAGGTGAAAGGGAGGACAAATGTAAATCTTTAAATTAAAGTACTTAATTTCCAGTTAGTATTTCTTGAAAGAGCGAATGCCAGGGTACACAGGGTACCATTTACTGTACATGGGGCAGGATTTGACTCAGATGATGAGTCATCTAAGCTACAAAAGAAATTTTACAACTCACTGGAAATCCTTTGCAACTTCTTCACTAGGATTTTTTTCCTTATTGAAGATCAAATGTAACTCCATATTGTTTGCTTTTTCCTGCCAAGGACTGCAGAATGAGTGTGTACCATCCTCTTTTGGTGGTTGGAGCTCTCCATGGGACACAGTTCTCTGTACTGACTATTTGGTGCTACCTTATGGACAGACTAAGAGTGAACAGATTGTTTATCCCCTCATATAAGCCTGCACTTCGCTTTGCAAATCTTATCACATCAGCATCATATCCAACTTCACTTTAACATTTAATATTTCATTTATAAAATCACTTGTGTCGAAATGTCTGTTTTCAAAGTTTTGATCTGACAATTTCTCGCTTGTCTTGAGGAGTTTGCACTTCATAAATATTTTCTTATTGTATCAATTCTATACTTTAGTTTGTAGTTCCTGCTTTGAGAAACTCTAAATTCTTTATCCTTAAAACACATCCTTAGAGTAAAAGAAACTGAAGTTTTGATTGATCCTTACTGTTTTGCTGTTTTTCACCCAAATGGAAGAAAATACTCACTTTATATACTGCTAAAACCAGTGGTGTTTCTGCTTCACAGTTGGAGACTGGCCTGAAACCAGACAGCCCTTAGTTTGCCTGTGTGCTTGGAGACCAACCTAAATCCAGGATGCTGACAAGCTGATTTTGGGAATAATTACAGAAAAATGATTTATCTCCTCACAGGCTCTCTTCCGAAGTGAATGTTTGGTATGCTTAGCAAATGTGTGACTATTCCTCTCTTCTCATGCCAGCGTTACTATACCGTGCAGGAGGCATGTGGGCTGGCACCAGCAGAGCAGGTTCCTTCATAAAGGGCAGCATAAACTCTTGGCGAGATCCCAGCTGGAGAGTCAAAGCAGGATGTCTTTGGTAGCGCTGTGTCTGACTGAGGCTTGGCCAAAGCAGTTCTGCAGCCTGCTTTGCTTCCAGTCAGGGAGACACCAAGCAACAAGAGAGAGCACGGACTGCTGGAGAGTATGGATTGGACATGTTACATCAACACTCCTCTCATGTTTCATGGTGCTTCCGAGTCTGTTTATAAATATAGAAACTTGGTGTTACATTGTGGTGTCGGTACACTGAGGCACAATGAGGCACTGTGAGTGCCTGATCAGGTATGCGAAGGGGAATAGCTGTGGGATGAAATATTAGAAAAAACTGGACATTCAAATTGTGAGAGCAGTCAGGAAGTCCTGGTGTGTGATAATGCAATAACAAATGATGAAATATTTTTCCAGAAGAAAAAATTTTGAATTTTCAGAGGTGGTTATTTGAGTTACAGCATGGAATCCTGGTTCATCTGGTATAAAGATTTATCCAGAGCTACATGTCCAGGCAGCCACGAGACTCTGAGGACATCCTCCTTGCTGCTGAAGGTCTGGCTGCTGGAGTCTGGGCTTGCCTGTGGCCACAAGGAGTGCTCCTGGACATCTTGGTGGGGAGGCCACTGCCGGCACCAACACCAGCTCCCTGGTCCTTAGGAGCTGGTTTATCTGAAGCTCTTGTCCTTGACCACCATCTGAGCAATGGCCACAGGCCTCCAGACCCTTACCTGAATCCCAGTCCACCAGCTTGCACTCCCAGCCCTCTTGGCTCCCTGGCCCTCAGGGAGCAGCCAGCCCTGACTGTTCCTTGCCATGCAGCCGCTATGATTTCCAACACCTTCAGCGAATTGCTCATCAATCCTGTAAATTAAGATGTATTTCCCAAATGATTATGACAAAGATTTCCCAATAATTTATGTATTTGAGAAAACCCTGAACTTAATTGACAGATAAGATGAATATGCTAAGTTAAGCCAGTAAATTATTCATTTCTTTCTTGGAACAGCAGGTTCCACATAGGAAAAGAAACAAGAAATACAAGTCCCAGAGAGATAGTCTGGTCCAGCTACAGTGCCCTCCAATAAGAAATGTAGGCCTAGAAATCTTGTAGAGAATAAGTCAATTATTTAATTCGAGATGCTGACTTGTATGACAGTTAAAAATACCAACCTACTCATTGCAATTATACAATAAAGCATTACAACATTTGTAGGGCATAGGCCTCATGTAAACAAACAGCTCTTCCACTCTTCCTGGTGGAAGAGTGAGGAACCTCCCTACCTCTTCCAGGTACCAGACCACCAGCCCTGCCTCCCAGACACCCCTGGGTGAAACCTGTGCGCTTCCTGTGGCTTTGGCTGTTCTTTGGAAGTCTCACTTGCACGGTGGTGTCTAACAGGGGAAGGAGCCTCCATTTGAGATGTGACCTAACGTGGTGGTGTTTGCTGCAGCAACGGCTGCTAAATATTTGTTAATCTCAAGTGAACGTCTCTGAGAAGCTGGGTCTGGCACTGTGCTATTGGCTCAGAAATGCAAATGACTTACTATGGAAATATCGTTATCAGCTTTTCAAGAAGGGCTATTAAACTGGGTGTGAACTTCACTCCCAGCCCTGGTGCTATCGTACCAGCCCAGAGCTCCCGCACCTGGGAGGGAGTGGAGTGCCTGGAAGGAGGGGGACGTTTATCCCTGGGAAGGTGACCAGGTTCGTGGAGGAATTAAATTCCCCAGCATTTGGCAATTGAGTTGTATTTGTGAGTATTAACAGAATTGACCTTTTTCCAGAACATAACATTTCTGTTCCTCTTTGTACTGTCTCCGTTTTCTATGCATGAGAGTTGTACTGTCTGAACAGACCAGGACTAGAAGGAGGAAAGTGTTCACGTTCTTTTACTTTAATTACAGGCATTCTCTTTGTCTGCTTTTCCTTACAGGACAGATCCAAGCTGTTTGGTTAGCTGATTTGACACTCTAAAATCACCCAGGGAGGCACCGTTACAGTGTAGTGGATTCCCAAGTCTGCTAGCAACATTATTTTCTAAACTTGATTTGTGCTTATGTCTGATATAATCTGGACTAAGAGTATATGTAAATATTTTTGCTTCCCCTTAGAGTTCTCCTGACCACAGTCATTTTATAGAAATTGACAATTTTTTTGGGAGCATGCTGGAAAATATCTTTGTCCCAGGACTTACAGTGAATCATAGAATCATCATTATCATCTTGCCAGTGTTGCCCATTTTGGTAGCCACTCAAACTCATCTGCTACCAAGCTGCTTTTTTGTGTCTGCTTGTTGGTTTTCCTGACATGTAGTAGCTCGTGGTGACTGTAATGTACATGTGACAGACAGCAGATGTTCTCAGTAACTAATGAGATGTTCAGGACATACTAAACTCAAGGACTGGACTCCAACCATCCATGTGTGCACAGTAAATTGGGTATAGACCTATTGGGATTGGCAGGTATAATGGCAACACAGGATTCACTGAGAGAAAATTCTCTAAAGTCACTTAAGTATGTCCTCTTTCATTACTACTTGTTTGTTCAAGTGTCATATGTCTGTGGAGAAAAATAAGTCAACTCAAGATTTTGTGTTTCTGCTTTTCAGCAAAGCAAGAGAGCACCATGAATCCACTTCTGCAAGACAAGCACCACAGTCTCCTCTGGACTGAATAGTTTAAGTTTTTCTAGGAACTAATTACAGAGTAAGAGAATTGTTAGGGTTGAAAGGGACCTCTGCAGATCATCCAGTCCAACCCCCCTGCCAAGGCAGGGTCACATAGAGCAAGTGACACAGAGATGCACCTACATGGGTTTGGAATGTCCCCAGAGAGAGAGAGACTCCACCACCTCTGTGAGCAGCCTGTTCCAGTGCTCTGCCACCCTCAGCATATAGTTCTTCCTCATGCTGAGATGGAACTTCTTGTTATTTAATTTATGGCCATGGCTCCCCCACCTATGGCTGGGCACGGCCTGAAAGAGTGGCACCAACCTCTTGGCACCTGCCTTTGAGATATTTGTATGCAATAATAAGGTCCCCTCACAATCTTCAGTTATCCAGATTAAACAGGGGCAGCTCCTGCAGTGTCTCCTCGTAAGAGAGACTTCAAAAACTGAGAGAGGAGGGGAAAAAAAGAAGAAAGGTAATTTTTCAACTAGAAACCTGTATGCAATTTGAGTCAAAATCTGTATGCAGTTTGTGTTAATGCCTAAAAATAACCACAATTCCGTTTTCTTGCTCCTTCAGGAGGTTTCCATTTTCTTTTTCCTTCAGGAGGTCTCCTTTAAAGTATGGATTAATGTTACCTGGCACACAGAAGCAAACGCCATGTTCTGCACCTCCTGTTGGGCAACTCTGAAAGACGGCAGTAGAGCCCCAGTTTTGGAAATGACTTGTGGTTCCTTCTGGGACCTCTCTACAGCAGGTGGAAAATAGTTGTCTCTACTTCATAGCCAACACTGTGTCACTGTGCTGCTGCCTTGCATTTGTGTAGTTAGTTATGGTGACATTCACACTGATTAATTTACTCTATGAAGAGCAGAATAACAGTTAATCTGATGTAGGATCTGGCAATACCTTTTTAGCCATGTCAGCAAATACTGCTGAAATCAGGTTTATTGAGAGAGTGATGCTAAAGTCCATCCTCACTTAATATTCCCATTTTGACAGACAGCAGACATCCCATAGCATGGATGCGGTTATACCAGCTACAGGTGGCCATAAAAGAACAGTTCTGCCTAATAAATGGAGTGATACCAGTTTAATTATCTTACGCTGATACGATTGAATCTACTGCAGCAGAACTGTGTAAACAGTCAACGCCTTTCAAAGCACATGAGCTGGGAGAAGTACTACAGCACTTTTATCAGCAAGTCTTTGCCAAACAAGATATGGCCAGGAATTTGAGCACTTCCTGAATTTAACCAACTCCTCTAATAAAGTGATTTTACAGAAGAGAGAACAGGGAAATTGGTGCAATTAGCAATTGCATTCTTGGCTATCTGCCCAGAAAAAACTGTGAACCAGCAGCTGGATGAAATGATTTCTATCCATGTACATTCAGAGCACTTATGGATGCTCTTTGGAAACACCTCCAGAAAGCAAGTTGTACCTCTGCATCAGGGTCTGACCCCAACTAGGATGTGTCCCCAAAGGGGACAGGGATGGCACACACATATCCCTAAGCTCTGATGCTCCAGGCACATCCTCCTCAGCCCTTTTCTTCCTACCAGCTTCTTCCCTCCTGCATCCTTTCCTTTTGGTTTTATTTTCAAATGAGTTGTACCTACCTTTGGGACTCCAAGCTGTCCAGTGGCATGGGAAATAATAGGCAGGGAGGAGATTTCTTAGCAAAACTGCTGCCCCTCCTGCCTTTCTCTTGGGAAGAGCAAGGCTATGTGTGCAGTATGTGGCACTGTCTGTGTAGCTCCCTCCATTCAGCAAACAGAAGGATAACACACTTTTCAAAAGCATGTGTTAAACTTGTGCCTCTCCATCTAATTATCAGATGTACTCTTTAATGGAGAGCATGCAGCTGGTACCCAGCTGCTCAGATATGGCTCATTTTTGTATATTGTTTGGGATTGTTTCTCTTGCTTTGGGTTAAACTGAGAATGAGATTTCATGAAATGACTGTATCCCTGGCCTGCTCCCAGCCACACACCACAATCTGCTATCAACATCCTGGTTGCCAGCTCTTACGCTCATCAGACCTTTCAGCAGTCCCTTGCACCTTATCAAGCAGCCATAAAATGATTTGCTTCCTAGGTTAGTTCTCTGCTAGCTTAGAAAACAGGCCTGGTTCACAGGAAAACACTGTCAGCAACAAGAACATGCTGCCAGGGGCAGGAAAGCAAGGATGGGTTGTTCTTTTGGGGGCAGCTTGCAGTTAGAGCCATGAGCTAATGCCAAATAGTGGTGGTCGCATTCCAATGCTTCTCCCAGTTGTGTTTCCTGCCCTTTCCTTTCCTTTGCACTGAATCTACTGTTGGAGTGGCTTCGGGGGTGAGTTGATTCAGCTGGCTGATCTGACTGAAAACTACTTGTTTTTATGGCATGGTTAGATGCTGTTGTCAGCCAGATGAACAGATTCACCCTGTGGCCACACAGTTACTCCATGCAATGTAAGGAAAATAAGACAAACAGGAAACACAGACAGAAATTGGCTTGTAGATACCTCAGCTGCAATACCAAACTGCAACCTAAAGATCAGCCACACCAATCCAGCTATCCTGCTGTTGCTGCAATAGTCAGATCACTGGATAGTTTTCTTCCCTGCCTAGGCTTTTCTGCTCTAATGAACATCTTTTCAGTACAGCAAGTGTATTTTTATCTCCCTTATTCTGTGTGAGTAGAAGTGCACTCTGGCAGGCAATTTCAACCTCTTCTGATTTGTGGGCTGCTAGTGGAGAGGCAGGTCCTGCACAGCAGGACTAAATCTATTGACTTCCATTTCTTTGTGGCTTTTGTGGACCTTGGGAGTTACTCACAGTGGCAACAACCATAGACTGAAATGTACTGTGCAGCAGAACTTCTGAGAATCACACAGGTCCCACCAGATTGGCAATAGTCTTTTGACATCTTTTTCTTCTCTCATTTCTATTTCTCATCAAGGATAATAAAATTGGAACAGATCACGGAGAGTGAGACTGGTGAACAAAATGGGAAACTTTGAGCTAAAACCTCCTCAGTCCAGCTTCTTAATGGCAGCATGAAACAAATAACTGAGGAATTCCCATTCTTTCTATCTGTGAGCAGGCTGTCCTCACAAGGGACAAGCAGCAACATCCTTTTTTAAAAAAAGAAGTGCAAGATCTTTTGTTGGAAGGCAGAGTCACAAAGCTGAGTTTGTGTAGGGGCTGTACCAGTAACTGTGCCTTCTCTTGGCTTATAGATGCTCCTCTTGGAAAAACTGTGGCTTCTCTCTCCATCACTGCAGAAGGCTGTCTTTTGGTGTGAGGGGGTTTTAGTAGCAATACTGACTTGTAGTGAAATGCAGCCTTCTTCCTTTTATCTCTCTCTCCCTCTCCCTCCACTCTTTCTCTGTCCCTCTCCTCTCTCTCTCTCTGTCTCTCTCCTCTATTGTCTCTCTGCCTCTATTTCCAGATCTGGTTCGCAGCCCAGCCATGTCAACTGAATCAGTACAATTGTCAGAGTGAAGGGTTGCAAGGAAAGGATTGAGAATGAGAAAGATGGCAAAGGGAGAAGAAGGAAGGATCTCCTTAAGCTGCTGAACCCTCACTTTTCACTAACCCAGAGTTCAAGACTGGTACGTTTAATACATCCATAATCTGACACAGCCTCTTTGGCTTAAATTGTCTATAGTTTATTTACACATCTTTTGGTCCCTATCTTGCTGATGGTTGAGAGGAATGGCTGCTGAAGAAGGCATTTGTTTTCCTTTAAAATACACGCAGATGTAAATCCTCTTCCTTTCATGTGCTTTGCTGCAAGATAATACCTTTGAATGAGGAGGGAAAAACATACTAACATTTAAAATAGTCATAAAGTCATCAGGGGACCTCATCAGGTACCTCTTGTTAAATGGGGCTGGGATGGCTGGCATATGTGGGAAAAACAGGGCTAGAGTTCTCGAAGGTAAAACTTAACCAAGAAGATTACATCTAAGCAGACAGATTCCTGAACCATATTCCCAGGAGAGAAGGATCTAAATTGCTGATTCAGTGGTGATGCGCTCCTACACACCAGTCCTAAAAAAGCAGAGGTTAACCACACTCTAAATGTCAGCACTGGCCCTCAAGATAAAACACTATCATGATGACAGTCTCTGGCGTCTTTCCGCCTGAAGAATCTGTATAAGCTGGGCTCCACTCAAGGAGCCTTACCAGTGCAATTATGGGAGTTAAGAGCTGGGTCTTTTAGTGATAAAAGCCCTCATTTAGGTGTATGTATACACACATAGGAAGGAAGAGTGTGTCTTAAGCCTCACTGAAATACAGCAAAAACCATATATCTGTAGTACAGACAAGCCCTTAGGATCAAAATGACGTGAATATAATACCTCCTTTTGTGTGTGGCTTTTATTACAGGCCTCCACAGAGTGCTCATCATCCATGTGCTGACCCTTCAGTAGCCTTTATATAAAGGCAAAACAATTGCATTTTCCAGCTAGGGAATAGCCTCTGATTTTTGCAACAGCAAAGACATTTCTTTCCAGATCAAAACTTGTGGAAAGAAATTCTTTGACAAATGTGAGTCCCAAGCATTAGTAGCAGTGTGCCCAGTAACCTGTTATCCATGACAGGCAGCTAGTTCTTGCTAATCCCCACTACTCAAAAAGAGGGCAGTAGCAATCTTTGCCACTTGAACCTTATCACTGTGGTGTGAGGTGCCATTTGCAGGTCAGTGGCTACTCTTTTCAACTCCCTCATGACATTTTACCTGCAAAATGTAATTATCTCACTGTTGATCACTCTAAGAGAATGAATGACCCAGTCCTCTAGCTTTAGTGGTCGTGTCAGGAAGGGGCTGGTCTGGATTAGGACTCCTAAATCTCACAAAAATAAGTAAGAGTATCCAATATGACTGGTTTGATGAAAATAACACTTTCTGAGAGGCAAGTAATTTCATGTACAACAAAGTATCTAATAATTTTTATCTTTTTAACTATCATCAGCAAGTTGGAGGAAAATCCTTCATGAGGGCTGGAAAATCCTGAAGATCTGAGGAAGGAGATTTCTCTAACCACACGTAAAAGAAACAGTATGTTAGCTTTAACATCACATTCATTGCAACAGGATCCAAATTTTTGGTTAATTTTACTTTTTGGAAGAGATTGTTTTCCTCAGCTTCTTTTGAAAGAAAGTCCTTCTTTTTTTCCCCAGTGACACATCGTAAGATCTTCCCTTCTAATGTGTTGCAGAAGTTGGTTTGATGATTCCTTCTGGCACCTCAGAGATCTGAGACTCTACAAAGAGGTAGTGAAAGGATTAAATAAATTACTTGGGCACCGTGGAAAATCATCGCCAGGGAATTGTAACACCAGGAGCCTGAGGTATCCATGGCTATTGTACGAGACAGACAGCTTCATCTTGTCACCCGTCTAGGACTGCAGTACCATTTTCTTCTCTTCTTTGAACAAATGGGCTCATGGCCAATGATTTATCAATCTCACTTCTAGAAGTGTGGAAGCCACTCAGTTGTCACAAAGCCTCAGACAAAGGTAGACAAAAGCTTTGCAAAGTGTCTCATCTGTCCCTGCTTAGAATGGAGGCTGCTCAATAGCTAAAAAACTGAGCTCTTCGTTATCAAGGGATATAGTAAAACCTTAAATAATCTGCAGACTGTTAGAGGACCAATAAGGCTCTGGCTGGGAAGTTATTGAATCCTCAAGGATTTCCAGTATCCTGTTTCCTAGTTGCCATTAAAAACCTACAACCTTTAATCCCACAGCAACTCAGCTTCCCCTGTGATACCATTACGTGTACATGGCCGGACACAAAAGATGTGCCAGCTCTTACCTGACAGCGTATTGCTACACATTGTAGCATGTAAATTAGTCTCTTATGTTGACACAAGTCACCCTTCTTCAGTATCACTTTATTTAAACAACTATACATGTGTATTTACATCTGTACATAGAAGAAACCATCTCCCCAGTCAGCTCCTCTTCCTGCCACAGCACAGCGAACAGCTGAGAGCCCTGGCACAGTGAGGGAGTCTGAGGGGTTTCCAGAGAGCTGCCAGAGAAGGATGGGGACTGGGGCTGCCCCGTGGCTCCTTCTCAATATTCCCATCTCACTGGAGGCTGCTTGCTTTCACTTCTGGGTGCCTCTGATTTCCTCATGGGTAAAATACTCTTGCTTTGGAGCTAGGTGCAGCCAGGGCTCAGAGACACGGCCAAGGCCAAGCCTGTCCTGTGGTGTGTGTGTTTCCATCCCAACGGATTTGTCTGGTGCCAAATCATTCCTCACATTGCCTGACTGTCCTGTCACCTTTGGTAACAGCTGTGTTTGGCAGCCAAGCATTTCCTCTCAGACTGGTGAGCTCACGGCTGCTTCAAACTGTGTCAGAGAAGTTTACACGTCCCTTGGAACAGGCTGTTCCTCACCCACACGACAAAGGCCTGATTTGCACTACAAACCACACAAAATCAACCTGCCTACAACACTGCAGTCATGTTTAGTCTTGTCAAGGATGCAGAACTGGAGCTCAAGCTGATCCACTTGGCTCTGCGAGGCAGGAGGGTGCTGTCCCTCAGTATGTCTGGTCCCCACGCTACACCCCACCAAGCCAGAGTACAGCCCAGCAGGATTTCAAGCAACCACTACAGCAAACTGAGCACTTGTGAGATTTTTTTCTGAAGCCTTTCTTGTCTTTTTCTTTCTTTTTTTTTTTAATTTTTTTTTTTTTTTGTAGCTGGACTCGTTTATGCTTCCTGGACTCATACTATTTGAGCTGTCTCATTTGGTTGCAGAAAATGGAATTGGATGGGCCACTGGTAATGTTGGCTCACCAGAGAGCAAGCCAGTGACTAAAGGGAAGAGGGAAGGCAGAACCAGAACAGCCAGGCTCCCCTTCTTACTCTATCACTCACTTTCACGTAACTGTGGGCAGGTCACTCAACGTTCCCATGTTCCAGTGAAACAGAGACACATTCCTAGAAAACATACCAGAGTCCTCAATGGAAGAAAGTCCACAGAGAGAACTGCAGAGATTACTCCTAAATATTTATTGTTCAGATTTTGGAAAAGAACTTGCTTTACTATAGCATCCAACATTTCAGGGCTCTCCTTAACAAAGATCCAGCTAAGACCCCCTCTCCAGTGCGAGCACAATTCCACAGTTGTTCACTTCTCTCTGTTTACTCTACATTAATAAATCCCATTTTCTTAAACAATCCTGCTTTTATGGGAAATTTTGGCCTGATTTGTGTTTTTTTGAAATGTATGTGCCACATCCAGTTAGGGATAAAAGTAGGTTTCATATATTGGATAACATATCGCTGAACTTATCCATGCAAGAGCTCAGTTTACTCTAGGTGAACAACACCCAACAAAGCTGCAAAAAAGGAAAGGATTGCTGCACTGTTGTCACTGTGTAGGGATCACTGATAGCACCTAGTCAAGTGTGAGGTAAAAGTCAGGCTATGTTGCAAGGCTGGGTAAAATTACCTTTCTGTTAACAAACTGTGTAAAATTAGCCAGTTTGTCTAACCTTGAATTCCTCCTGGTTTCTGGGGAGATTATGTTCCAAATTCCTTGAACTATAAAATGATTGCTATCTTATTTTATTTTGGTTGTGTGCACATGAAGTAGGGCGGACTTGTAATACACCAGGGACTGTGTAGAGCAGCAGCTGTTACACTTTCAAAGAGCATTACTGAGCTTTTTATAGTTGACTGCAGTTGACATCATGGCTAAATTGAGTCTTGCTCTAAAATATATTCCACCCAGCCTATGTATCCTTAAAGCCATGCATTGCTGGGAGAAGAGAGGGTTACAGGGAGCAATGCAATGCCAACATGGAAGTGAAAGCCTGGAGATGTGTTTGCTTCTTTTTCCTGCATCCATTACAAATGAATGCTCTTGAAATATTTCTTCAGGAAGAGCAGCCGCCTCTGGAGAAGAAAGGCAGGGTAAAACCTCTCATCCCAGGATCAGCAACCAAATCTGGCCCAGGTGAGCAGTGACTGACAGCTGGAGTGATCTTGATGTAGAAAGCTCTCTTGATGCCTTGATGACTGTCAAGACAGAAAGAGGCCCGGTACTTTTACACTGTTATCTCTGGTGCCACTGTGATGCCGTTGGAACCAAGGTACAGGCTGCTGCATTGTAAAAATAATTGGTGAGGAGCACCATACACCCAAGCCCATTTTCTGGACTGGACCTGCAGCTTCCAGAGCTTTTGGGAGAGAGCTCTGCACCATACTTCACTATTAAGACAATACCAAAGCTGAATTTGGAGAAAACTTACCCAGAACTCAAGGGTATTGAGGAAAATGGTCCCTGAGGATGTCATCTGTTGCAGCACAGGCCTCCTGAATGAAACTTCTGCATTGCTTTAAATCCTTGCAGAAGGGCACACTGCTGCCCTGAGGACCTTCTGCAGCAGCATGAGAGAGAACAGCTGGGGGGAGCAAGTCCCATAAACTGAAGATAGGGACTCACCATTCAGAGCAACTCATGCCTGTACTCTGCAATCCTTTTAGCTAACACAAGAATAGGGACTATTTCCTTGTGATTGGGCAAGGACAGTCCTCCTCATGGCAATGCTCAGTGAATTCACCTGGCTTACTACAGCAGATAAAAAGCTGCACACTTCCACTGCCTGCTGGAGATATATGGGGTGAAATAGATGATGTGCTTCTTCCCTGTGCCTGCCTGGAATTTCTTGTCCAGCTAGCAATGGTGCCAGCCCCTACAGCTGAAATCACACTGGAATCACACATACCAATCAAGTATTTTCCCCCAAAGATCCGAAGTGTTGCCCAGACTATTTCCAAGCTTCCTTTTTTCTTTTCATCACAGCTGTCAACTGACAACAGAAGTGATGATAAAAGAGTAGGAGCAGCCACTGTGACTGCTGTATGTAAGTAGTTTCTTCACATGAGATATTCAGAGGACACTTCTGGTTCAGTTTCTTTCAAAGGTATTGCTCAGGGGACTGACCACAGGGTACAAGATATGAAAACTAGGGTACAATAAAATAGGGGGGGGCTGAAACACTGCTGAATAAAGTTCTAGTGCAGAGGTTTCACCAGTGATGATTTTATGAGGTCTAGCCCCAAAATGTCTGAATCCACTCTGTGCTTGTGTGTGTCTGAGTATGTATATTACTATATTGCTGGATGTACTCCATGTGCATGTCCCGAGTTTCCTGAGGTACCTTTCACAGCTTTACACACACTGCACTTCCTTTCTGAGTCTGTGACTGAGGATTGTTTGCTTTTCAGCTATGGTTTCTTCTGAGATCCTAAAAGATTTCATAAGGGAATATCAGTATCTTACTCTTTGCCTGACTATCTCTGTTCCATCTTGCAGGGACCCACCATCCTAAGAAGTCTCTTTAAAAGACCAAGCCATGGATGTCTAGCCTACCTTCACCAGGAAAGGCTGCAAAATGCAAGGAGATGGTGCATCATCAGTCGGAGATTCTTTGGGTTAGCTGGCCTGCCAAAAATATCACAGGTAAGAGTTACTGGTACAATCTGACACTGTTTACTGTCTCGAGGATGTGATGGCACAATTTCTCCTTAAAACTAGAGACATAAGCCTCTTCTGTGTTGCAAAATGCATCAGCTTCATAGCCAAGTGAATCAGCACGTACTCAAGGCAGAAGCCAGGAATGATCAGCACTGCCTTCTCCCTTCTAAAATGTCAGATGAATTTCTGCTTAAGCATATGACACCAGCAACCACAGAAGTCTCCTAGCCTCACTCCATGGTTGTTGCTGTCCTCTTTATGGTGTGCTCCCCTTCCTATCCACACCACATTCAATGGACAATTCCCAAATGGCCCAAACTCCACCCAAAAAAAAAAAAAAAGCCATTATCTAAACTATGGCTATTCTGCAAGTGCTCCAAAAAGCACTTCATGGCTCCTTTTTTTCTCAATTCATGCCTACATGGAGAAAATCAGAAACCAAGATCCACAATGAGGATTTCATAGGAGTGGATCTTCTTTTGTCATGAAGAAAAAGCAAGTCAGTTTTTCTTACCATGTGATGTGGTTCATGGTTTCTGCAGCTACTGAAAACACCAGCCAGAGTCTGAGAACTGAAGCGTGGATAGAGAAAAAGTTCAGGCAGACCTGGAATAAATGACCTGGTCTTCTGCAGCTCTTTGTGAATACATATTTTACCCAGCCTTAAGTAAAATTCCCATTTGAAACCAGCTTTCAGCTTTGGTTAGCCAAAGAAATCTGGTAAAGCTGCACTACTGCAAGATTACATAAAGGCATGAAGACCAGGAAGCAGGCGCCAATCCAGCTCTGGAACAGGGATCTTCTAGGAACTGTCCTGTGTATCTCTGCCAGTGTGCAATGCACCTCCCCTTCAGCAGTGGAGCCACAGGCAAGTTACGATGGCAATTGGTGTGTATGTTTGGAGAGCCCAGACTTGGTTATACATCATTAATGGCAACTTGCTGCTCTGGGAAGCTGAAATGCAAAGACCTGTTTGAGGTGAAGGAGATCGGGTTGTTGGGATGAAGAAAAAATGCAACACTCAGGACTTGCTTGGGCATCTGACTCTCTGCATCTCAGAAATTGTGCTGGTCCCTCAAGCAGAAGTCTGCCCCATCCAGCCAGATGAAAGATTACCAGTTGGCTGAGGAGATGTCAAATCAAGCTCTGTGAGCAGGGAGGATCAGTCTTTGGTCTGTCAGGATTTTCAGAGGCCGCAGGTTCTCTGTTTCTCCTAGACTCCTCCGCACACGTCAGGACTCCTGCTGCCTTACCTGATAAGAAATACAAAACACAGAGGAACAACAGTTTGACCAAATAATCAGAGCAATAAATAATCCAAATAATCAGAGGAAATTCCTTCTCTTCTTGCTCCTGCCCTTATCGTGGCACGATTTGAAAGAAATACAGCCTTTTTGAAATGCTAGAAAACCATGAACACTGCTATGCTGCCACTGACCAAGACACACTCTGGAAAACACCCAGATGATGCTGTGATTGATGCGATATCTTGCCCATTTTTAAAATTTCCAGCCACTGGCATTAAGACTTTGTCTACAGCCATACTTCAGGCATTGCCAGTGAGCCCAAGGGTGGTGACAAAAGGACAACAGCAGTGGAACTGCAAATAGAAACCTACACTATGACTCTGCTCCGCCCTTTTGTGATCACTCAGCCTTGCAGCAAACTCTTATCACTCCTTTATACCTTCTCTTACCTCAAGTACCTTAGAACAGCCACCTGGATACAAAGATACAGCTTCAAAGGAGGAAAAATGTGGTCCCATAAAGGTGTGGGGGATGGCTAAGATGGCAGTAGAGAGATGCTCCAATCACTGCTGCCTGGAGTCACTCTCCATCTCGGATTGCAGTTGTCTCATTAGGAGTAATAAATGTATTTGCTCTTTGGCATGTGTCCAGCAGCATGGAGATCTTTCCAGAGGCAGGGAAGAAAAGCTGTCAAGAAGTAGTCTTAAATCCCCCAGTAGCGTGTGTTAAGGCAGGATTGGTTACATGCAAAAGAGAAGGGTAAGAATCAAGAAGACTAAAAGATAATAGAGAAAGAGATAAAAATACCAATAAAAGGAAAGAGAGGAAGATCTTTAGACAACAAAGGAGAGTATTAGAATGAGGAGGTGACAACGGTGTGCCCTTGGCAAACAGGGCCAAAGTCAAATAGAAAAATAACAAACCCAGAAAAAAAAGCAGAGGAGCTGGGCTTGAAAAGTAGGGGAAGGAAACCAGCTGTCATGGAAAATGGGAATGAGAGAATGAGGCGTTTTGAAGGTCCGGGACAGGAGCTGCCATAGCAGGGCAGCCCAGCAGGGCACCAGTCCTGGGAGGAGGGCAGGGACATGTCTCAGAGAGTATGTTTGCAGAGAGGAGTGAGGCAACACGCAGGACGCTATTGGACAGCTTATCTGAGAGGGCTGAGGCAGAAGAAAGATGGAGTTACTTTTCTATGCAAATATGTGGTGCTTCTGCGTGACCCAGGCACCAGAAAATTGTGCTGTGGGCTTGCAAAAGTCAGGATAACCCACAGAAATAATGCCCACTGAGTTTGTTGCGTGGCATTTTCTTTTTCTCTTCTTCAGTGTGATTTTAAATAGCAAAGAAATATGAGTCAATTCATATATAGAAGAGAATTGCTTCATCAAGTGGCATGGTAACCACTGCAATCCCCAGTTATGATCATCTGAAATGCTGATTTAATGATCAACTGCAAATACTCAGCTCAGGTTGAACTTCCCACTTCCATCTACATGTTAAACCTGAAAATCTTTCAAACTGTACAGAGGCTTGAAAATCTTTGACATGAAACAGCCCAGAAAAAAATGCAAGAGCAAACCAAAACCTTTTTGTTGCAAATGCCATGATACACAAGAGAATAAGAATCTCTCTTCTCCAAAACTAACCAGAAAAGAGGATGGGAAACATTTAGAATGAATGATAAGACTGAGGCCAGAGCACTGACCTTGGCACACGCCTGAAAAGCAACAGGGAAGCACAGGGAAGCCAACTGAAGAAATCTCCAGTCAGTATCGCTCAGAGAGGGAAGACTTGTGTCGTTTAATAGCACCAGGGCAGCCAAGGGCAGAGAAAGATAGTGGATCTGTGTTCATATTGTAACAGGCATCCAACCTTACTGGCAAAGCTCAGGTTCTATGTATTATTTTCTGGTTTTGAACACCGGAACAAAATTTGCTTCACATTTGGAGCCTTAATAACCATGAGACACGAACTTTAATTAAAAAAAGCCCCCACAAAACATAAAATTCTTATAAAAATCCATTCATTTCAGCAGCTCAGGCACTCAGATACCAAACACTGCAAGATAAAAACAGAGAATCCTGTGACTGTCTTTTGCTAACTTGAGGTAGAAGGAAGAGCTCACCACATGCAGGGGATGATAAGGGTTTAGGAGTCTGCCAACAAAAGGTAAGAAACAATGCCTTAACATTGTTTGCTGAGGCCAAGGAGCCTGAAAAGGGAAGAGAGGGGACTATTTGGTGCTTTTCTTGCTGTTATACAGTGCTGGTAGAAGAGGATCTGGCCTCTTTGCTATTGATCACCCTGCCTGCCCTGCTGTGTGTGAGCATTCTGGCTACACTCTGGAAAGCTGCCTCTCCTAAGCAGGTGCTGTACAAAAAGGAGGTGAACAGGGTCTTGTCTTTTTCCTTAGATCTTCTTATCTTCTTCCTTCTTTCTTTTTTGTTCATCTGCAGCGTTGTTTTTTCAGTGAATTAATTTAAGATTACTGCAAGTAGATAACAATCTAGTTATTTTATATATACAACCAACCACCTGCATCAACAGTTCTCACAAAATTGCTTATTAAGAAAAATATCACTAAGAGTGGGGTATGACCTTGTTCAAAGCATGTGATAGCAATACAATAAACTTTATTAAATGGAGGTTTTTAGTTTTCCTCACATGGTATAAAATCAGAGGGCACAGAAATTGCAACAAGGATTTATTGAAGCCTAGGGCTTGCTGCCGCAGCAAACTTTGTGGGACTGCCCATTCCCTGCAGAAGCACCAGTGAGAGACAGGTACCCTGAGAATGGCAGGATGTGTGTGTATCTCAAAACCCAAAGACAGGCTGAGGTTTAAGTGTATCTAAATTCAACACTAAATATATCCTGCTCTTTCAGCCAGCCTCTCCTATCTCCAGGTACCTTCCTCCCTACTGCCCTTTCCTACTCCCACCATTTGCTTTTATCTTCTTTCTGCTCCCAAATCCTTCATCTTCCTCTCTCTCTGAAGGTAGGGAGGCAGCTGCCAGCCATCAGACATACTCTGCTCTTGCCCTGTTGCTATGTCTGTGTCCCCTCTGAACCTAGGCATCTTGCCCCATGTCTGTTCCTGTTGAGATTTAGCAAATGCAGCTCCTTGATCTTTTCATATGCATTTACTAGGTTCTCATGCCTCCCCCACGGCTGACTTCTTCAAGGCTCTCTGTATGTCTGAAGCTCTTATCAACTCCTTGGAGCAGAATACACGAATGGCACCACTAGGTCTTGAAGTCTCGTCTCACACCTCTCAGGAAATGGCTTATCCGTCAAGTCACATCCCCCTCCTAAGCGCAGGGCTAAAGTCACAAAACACTATTAGTTTCTTGTTGCCAAAACCAAAGAGAGACAGCAGTTAATTTTCAAAGGAAAATAGATCATGCATATATCGAAGGAATCAGGTCCAAGCCAAACAAGACAGTCATCTTCAGAGAGAACACAAGCACTTGTCACATTGCATTTATTTTAACCCCGTGGAAGATTTGTGCATAGAGCTGCTGGGCAAGCCTGGCCCCTTACTCTGTGGTCTGAAATAACTGGTGGCACTGCAGGGGGCTGGGCTGCGCGAGCGGCGTCCTGTGCTGGCGACCGATGTCACCAGGCTCTGGCATTCTTCTGGTTCTCCAGTGTGATGGGATCCATCATGTATTTATTACCTGAAGGCACAAGAGCCCTGAAAGGGGTTCAGTCCAGTCCGCTGGTCACAGGTCACATTCAAGACACTGTAGCTGCATCACCACAGGTCACACTATCAGACACACACAACAGGGACTCTCTCTCTTTCACTCCTCAGCCCCAGGGCCCACTGCCCACAGGGACAGCCTGGAGTGTGGCCAAGTCAGACTTTGACCTTGTAGTAAGACACTGGCTGTATCCACCTCCCTGTCTCCCAGGTGGAGGCGAATACACTTCTTGGGCTGACCAGAAAGGCAAAACTCCTCTTATCAGTAGAGGGCTGTGGCAAGGAGGGGCTCTCAGGGACACAGCTGAACATCCACAATGGACAGGCAGCTCAGATCTCTCAAGAATATGCTTCAAGCCATCTGCAACCTATGCCAGAGCAAGGACTATATGCAGCCCACCTGCTCAAACTCCTCCATGTTATAGCCACGAGGGCTAGAAAAATAAAAACTGTTAATTAAAAACATGACATCACTGTGAGAGCTCAAAACTTCACCTAAAAGCCTGGATAGGCCTCAATATATAGATCCTGGTGTCTGTACACTGGGAAGACCTGATAAACCTCTAAAAGGGTTCAGAGGCTGTAAAAAGCTTTGTTGTGATGACTAGAAGCAATCAAAGGGAAATTAAGTATTCATCTAAAGATTTCCTCTTAGGCAGAATGAAAAAACCCTCAAACCCTAAGTCTAGCATGCATTAATGCTTTCTGCTATCAGGGCCCTGCTAAAGAAGCTGTAAATCATATGACATTTTAATGCCAGCAGAAGCTCTGGAGAAAATGTAGTTATGTATGCAACCATAAAAATGTGTCTGGTCTACAGTTAATTTTATTTGTGAGATAATTATCCAGGGATTGCTTCTTCAATATAGCTTAAAATTTAAGCTAAATCTTAGCAGAAAAAAGTGGGTTTGTTTTTCCTTAAACTTTCTCTAAGTTAATGAAATCAGGCTTGTGTGACCACTGTTCCTTTTTTTTGGTCAGTCTCCTAATATAATAGAGTCTCCTAATAAAGAGAGAAGAATTTTTTACAAGGGCATGTAGTGACAGAACAAGGGGGAATGAGTTCAAATGGAAAGAGGGCAGATTTAGACTGGATATTAGAAAGAAATTCTTCCCTGTGGGGGTGGTGATGCCCTGGCACAGGTTGCCCGGAGAATCTGTGGCTGTCCCATCCCTGGAAGTGTTCAAGGCCAGGTGTGATGGAGCTCTGAGCAAACTGGTCTAGTGAAAGGTGTCCCTGCTTATGGCAGGGGGGGGCTGGAACTTAAAGGCCCCTTCCAACCCAAACCATTCTGTAATTCTATGATAAGAATTGAGCCTGTTGGCCTGTTCCAATGTAAATGCAGAAACTGAGATCTTTTAGATACCGAGTCTTTGCAAGTTTAGTCAGGTTGACAAGATACTGCTAAATTTGCACTACTAAAAACTTTAGTCTCAGGTTTAGAGACCAGAGGATTCTCGTTAAACACAGCCATCAAAAAGAAAAAAAAAAAAAGCAGCTTTGCTGGAATGCCAAAATACTGTGCAAGAGCTATGTCCCTGCAGAGTCCTAGAAGGAACAAAGTGATGTGAGAAGCCAGAGGAGTGTGAACACAGCAAAGGCTGAACTGGTTGTTGCAAATTAGGACTGCATGGCAAAACCCATTGAGTCCCATCCCCTCCAGGACTGAGCAGCAGAACTGCTTACTTGTGTCAGTTCTCTAAAAGAAGTGTGTTTGTTTTGTCAACAAAGTCACAACTGGATGTCACACTGCTGCCTACTCCTGCCATACATTTTCTGGGATGCTTTCCAAGCTCCAGTTGCTCAAGTCTTGTAAGGCAGGATCTTAAACTGCACATTTAAGAGATGACTTTGTGGCCCTCAACAGCCTGAAAGAACCTCCTCAGTGCCAGAAGGACAACAAACCGCACAGGGCCCATCTCCCCTTTCCTGCGCACAGTCTTGGTATTTCACAGCCTGTCTTACCCCTGCTGGATGCTCAGAGCTGGCAGCAGTGACATGAGAACCTGTTCTCCGGCTGAAGCTTAAGACCATTTCCATTGCAGGTACAGGAATATTTTGTATTATGAGGGTCTCTTTGGCACAGGTTCCTCAGTCCTGAGGTACTCCCAGCACAGACAAAAGCACAAGGAGCTCCTCTCTTGATAAATATAGCAAAGATTAATGTAAACAGTCTCTGAAGCTGCCAGTAATTTCCAGTATCAACACAAGGCCGTCTGCTCTTTCCTCAGAGATAGCTCTCTCGGTTTTACCCATCCTAATTTCAAAAAGCAAGCCACTTCCGGGCTTATGTCATTGCTTCTGCATCTGGGGAGAAGTAAAATCCCCCTGTGTGCCTAGACAGGACAAAAATAAAAGCAAGTAAGCAGAACAGGAAGGGACAAAACTCTGAATGTCTTCCTAAATGCTTCCAGCCCATACCTAGGTATGGCTCCATACAGCTGTTGGCACCTACAAGGTATTGGAAACTTATCAGACGACCAGGGCCAGGGGCACGGCAGGGTGCAAAACTACTTGTCAGGAAAAGGAAACTCCACCGAATCACACTCAGCACTTTTTCCTTGCCATGAAGGATATGCTGCATTATTCCATGGGCACAGCTTTTAGGACATCAGTGAGATGACACTCTGTGGGTGCTGTGAAGTGTGCCAGTGTTGGGAGAGAGAACTGGCAGAAAGAAGGAAAGATGTCTTTCGTGTCATCCTGCTTGTCTAGGAGGAGGCAAAAACCTCCTACCCTGGTCTCCACCTAACAACACACTCCTTACAATCAGACCGTGGCCCCCCCTTACCTTTCTTCAATCTTAGATCCCTTTCAAACCAAGCCGCTACAGAAGGGTGGCCACCAGAATCTCACGAAGGAAATTATTGTGTGATGCTCTGAGCAATGGGAAAGGGAAATTATGATTCCTGGGCTCTGCTCTTGCCCCAGAATTGCTCTGCCTTTGCATCCAGCACTCATGTACAACATGTATTGCAACAAAATTTAGCGCTTACAAGTTATTTTTCTTCCACTATAACAAAGTAGACTTCTTGATAGTCTGTTACATCTGTGTCTCCTAATGAAAGCTTTCAGGCCTGGGAAACCTCAGTATTTGTTTCCTCATCAGGAGAAGTGTGACAGCAGCTGGCACAAGACAACTGTTGGAACACCTGTGGAACTATAAAGGACAAGGGAACTGAGAAGGCTTTTGGCCTGAAGGATGTCACTGCAGTCAGAGATCAAAGAGTCAGCCCATTTCCAGATTTATGAGTTGGGAACAGGTCTATTAGCTCCCAGCACTCACTCACTCTTTCCCGAGTACATATTCAATATACATTGAGAGTTGTCTTAATGGGAAGCCTGACACTGAAAATCACCACACTCCTGAGCAGTCTGTCTCAGTTTTGTTCTCTTCCAGCTCAGCATCACATCCAGGTAGTGGCAGTCCTCGAAGCATCCCAGATAGGATCCCCTCATTTCCCTCTTGCTCCATCTGTCAGTATCTTCTCACTTGTACAGCTGTCCCAGGGGCTGCTGGTGGGAATCCCAGATCTGGATTAAAAAAATACCCCACAACTGTTGTTAGTGTACTGTTAATTTAACTTGGATTAATTCCCCGATCACACTGTGTGGATGACACACAGCTTAGACACAAGCTCAGCTCAAGGGAAGGCATCAGGATGGGGGTAAACAGTGGGGGGGCCTGTGGTGCCAGCAGCTCCTTAAGCCTGAGCCGCTGCTGAAAGAAAAACACATGTATGTGTGTGAAAAAAACACATTTCCTCAAAAACCAGTTCTGTCTGGCAAACTTAATCAATCTTAGCCAAATCCTTGAAACTGAAGTCAATATTCCCATGTGGGCATAATTCAAAGCAGAATTAAATCCTTCAGAAATCTAAAGTATGTCACACCTCTATTCATTACACAGCAGCAAAACTTCTGCTATGTTTTTCAGCAAATATAATTTGATGTAAAATAAAATATTCATCATGTAAATGCATTATGGAGTAATTTCCCTTTTGGTGCCACCCGTGGCATCTTCTAAATCTGCAAAGATTCTACACAGTAATTTAACCCTTCATGAGACTTATAATAAAAATCTAAAATAATGCTGTCTGCGCTTTCTGGATCACCACTCACCTGTGCCCTTTCTCACCAATGTGCCCTCTAATTGAGAGCATGGTACAAGTCTCATATTTCTGACTGCTGCCTGCAAACTACAGGCCATGATTTTGGGAACGATCCAGAAACTTCAGTAATGAAAGCACTTGGATTGCCGCACGTGTAAAAACACAGAGATACAAATGCTTTAGGAATAAAACTTCCAAAACTAGCTTTTAACAATCGAAACAGAGTTTTCCGTACAAAGTCACTTTTCTTAGGAGGCAGTGCCGTGGTGTTGGTCAGAGTGTGTGGGCAGAGTTTCGGGAGGAGACCTCTCCAGCTGGGAAAGAGTTACGGCAGAAGCGCCCGGGCTGTTCGAGTGTGATGAGGAGTCCACAGGCATTAGCAAGTGGGTGGGAAAGGCGACGACAACAGGGTCTGCCTCTGCCCCGTCTGAGCTGCTGTGGCTCTCCAGGTGCCTTTCACTTGCATCTTAAAGAGATGTTTTTGCAGCAGCAGGCACAGCAGGAGGCCGTACACCGGCGCACAGCTGGCAGCAAAGCACTGCAAGCAGAGCAGCCGTGGCCAGAGGAAGAGATAACTTCTGTTTGCTTTATGTCTCACACCGTGCAAGGTCCATCACTCGCCAAAACCGACAGCTGCTGCAGGACACCTACCTCCACGCCAGTAGTTAAGGGAGCGAACTCCATAACCCTTATCAGCCCAGATGCGGTATCAGAAACAACCCAGCCGGGGGACCGAGTCCGGCCAGGGGTGCCACTCTCCCACCACCACGTTTTGGTGCCCACACAAAACATGCAAAGCCCGCTCCCCTCTCCCGCTCGCTGCCCATATTCCGTGCCGACAGCGAGGGTTTCCAGCCGTCACCCCGCCGAGTGCGCGGCCCCCGCTGTCCCCTCCAGCCCGGCGGGGGGCCCGGCGCTCCCCTTCCCCGCGGGGCCGCACCTCCCCGAACCCCCGCC